>VWZL01001610.1:0-97250 GCA_013396915.1 Stercorarius parasiticus
AGGTCGCTGCGCTCCCGAAGGGCCCCTTTCACGATCCTCTTTCAGACCTGCCGCCGGGGGCGCTGGCTCCGCCCCACTCCTCCGCAGCTGTCGCCACCCTCCGGAANCGGAAGTGCCGGGTACCGGCTCGGGCCGGCCTCTTTTCCCGACTTGAAAAAGCCTCAAAAACAAGCCCCTTGCCGGCCTTTTTTGCCGCGATTCCCTTCCCCAGTACAGACTTACCTGCATTGGAGCATAATGGACTCTGGTATTAGTTAAGAACTTTTGTGCAGCTGTAATGCAGGAAAAGTGAGAGATATCAAGTGGGTGAGCCAATTTTGTGTGAAATGCCAACTTTCAAATACTTTCCCTTACTTCATACTCATGAACAAGGACGACTTCCATGACAGAGAAATGCAACCATCTGATATCTATATCTATATATAAATATATAAAACTTTTCTTCTTTTTCTCCACTTAACTGCATATCTATGCTGGTTTTCTAAAAATAGGGCAATAAATGACAGAAGTGTCTTGCTAGTTGTGTTAGAAGATTTTTGTCTCCCACAGTTTGAGAGAATCCTGCCTTGTGTTTGAAAAATGTTGTGAATATGTTTCATTCATAGGTTAGCAAACAAATGTACAAATACATTGAGGCAATATTTATTGCCATCAGTCACTCATATCAGAATAAAAGATAACATGATGGCATGATATTACTATATTTTCTTGCTTTTTTTTTTTTTCCCTATTTCAAGAGGGGAGAAGATACTGCACTTAATTCCAACTGGTTGAAAATAAGATAAATCATAGTAAATCAAAATATTCCTGAGTATGGAAGAATAAGGAAAGATGGAGCGATAAATGTTTCCATTTTAGCCATGGGCAGGGGAAGAAATAGGGCATGGTGGGAAAGATGACTAACTGTTCCATTCTCACATTAAAGGAAATGGGTCAATGCCTGGTATCTTATAAATGTTATGATAATTAGCTGGCTTGGTGGGAAGAACTGCTCAGTAATTACGTGGATACTTTATTGACACACTATTCTTACTAATTATCTAAGCTTCAAATATAGAACAATGTTGAAAGAAGTGAGAACAGACTATTTCTCTACTTATCATGCTAAGGTCACATATTGTGTGGTCCTTACTAAATGTCAGACATCGCTACTGCTAATTGCCTTCCCTGTGAAAATTTAACTTTCATTTTTTACTGAATAGAGAATGCTGGAAATGTCTATAGTTAGTAATAGACCAAGCACAAAAATCCAAAAGAGAGACATACTACTTTACTAGCTCAAATTTAACATTTCTTGCTAAAATTTAGAAAGGTCAATTTAAGTCTCTAGTAGAAATCACACAAGTGTCTGCCATAACAATGTGATAGGTGTGCACACAGCACTGCTTTTGACTCTAATTTCAAATTTAAAATTCAAGCCCAGGTTCGCAGGCCAATGCATTCTGTTTTCTGTTTGTCCAAGGTTGGTTTACCTACAGAACTATTTAATTTAGAAGCCTGATGTTTTACAGCAACTCTCCCCCCTTAAAGATACTAATATTGAATGTATCAGATGATGAACACAGGAGTAATACTAAACCTACTTCTGTCCTTAGATTACCATGAACTTTTTTCTAAATGCATTAAGACACTATTATTCCAGCTCTTATTCTTGAAATTAATCTTATTTCATAGAGGTAAAATGCTACGCTGGCTGCGATGTCTTTAAGAAGCTTTTGATCCTATCTCAGGCAATGTGGCTGTTTGTAATGTAAAACTCCCAAATACAGTCAGTTATGACCCGCTGGTCAGAAGTTAATTGGCATTCCCCTCTTCCCTTGCTTGCTTATCTCCTTGTGTAAAGTTATTCATCCTTTTACTCCTCCTTTTGAGTAAAGAATATGGAATAATATCCATCCTTATTAATTCTGATCCATCATTTTAATCTTTATACACACCGAAGCAAGTGCAGCAGAATCAAGCATTGTTAATATAAGACTGTATATGTTAAAACAAAGACATTGTCATAAGCATTTTGAAAATCTCTCCTTATATTTAATCTCTTATTCCCTCTATAACCTAACATTACTTGAGATTTGTATCAACACGATTGATACCTTGTAATTTGATATTATTCCATTTCTGCTTTCAGATATGAAAATGAGCAAATAGAATTAAAAAGAATGAACGAATGAACAAATATTAAAGCAAGGAACAGGTCTTCAAAGTCTACCATCTCTACTTGACATAAAGACATACTTTTCACTTATTTGCAAAATTCAATAATGACTTCTAAACAGTTTCTCAAAAATTGAATTTCGGCAAATTTATTATCTGCCAAAGAAATTGAACCTTGATGAGCTTGTAATTACTTGACTTTGCACTTTTCAAATTGTTTAAAATATAATGGCTTTCACAAAAAATAAAAATAAAAAGTATCAGGATATTGACAATCCAAATCTCTTACAACTGTAGAAGCTCTTGATTTACTTCCTAATTCTACTCAAGATTGAAAAAAATAAAAACCTATAATATTACAGATATACCTACCTTAAAAGCAAGTTTCTAATTATGGGGAGTTACTACAACATTCTCAAAGCAATGTAACATCAACCTGCAAAGTTCTGATTGCAATCATGTCATGTTAAGAATATCGGTAATTTTTTTTTCACTTAATGATAATAGATTTAACAATAAACTAGAATTAAGAAATTAGCTAATTAAAAGGTTAGCTAGCTTGCTGAAGTTTATTTGTGGGAGACAGGAAGGAAGGAGAGAATGGCTGACTATGCTTAAACGTGCTCTGGTTTATGTTTGCCACTACTTTGCATGATCACAGTCATAAGACTTTCATGATAGTTGTTGTGGCTGCCCCATCCCTGGAGGTGTTCAAGGCCAGGTTAGACGGGGCTTTGAGCAGCCTGGTCTAGTGGGAGGTGTCCCTGCCCAGGGCAGTGGGGTTGGAAATAGATGATCTTTAAGGTCCCTTCCAACCTGAACCATTCTGTGATTCTACCAAAAAAACGCAATGTGGCATCTCAGTTTTGTCGTCTGTGTCTGGTTTTGGGATGATGTGGGAAATGCCAAAACCTGCAATTGTCTTAAATGATCTATCCACTAAGATCAAATCGTAAAATTAGTACATTTCGCAATGAAACCCTTCTGTCTTTATTCACTGTGTGATATTCCTATAAAATCTCATAGACTCTATAGGCAGCAATTGGTCATAAATTTTGACCAAAAAGGCTTAACCTCCTGAGTTAAATTTACCCATGTCTGATGAGCTTTGGGTCAGGTACGCTAGAGCCAAATTTGCCAGGATCTTAAGCCCATTGGAATTCTCCCATCCCAGTCCAATAGATGCTTTCCCTTCCTCTTAAGTCCATCTTGCAGTGGGGTCTAAGGAAAACTTCCTTTTTGTTAGGTACATTACATCAGGGAAAGGTCCTGACCAACTCCAGCTTAGCAGGGTGGTCCCAGAGATGGCAGCCAGGATCAGCTAGAGAGTCCTGACCACAAGGGTAGAAGGTGACTTGAAATCCTGGCACTCAGCAGGAGTAACAGTAATCTTTAACCTCAGTACCACCTATTTTACCCCTGAAAGCCAAAGGGTCCATAGCCACAATGGGAACAAGTCTCTAAAGCTTGAGGGAAACCTGTCTTTCTCTAATCCTATTTTCCTAGTGATCCACAGTATGTCAGGGAAGTAGGGAGCGGAAGAGCAAGAGTTCTTTAACCTTTTTCTTTGCTTTTTATCTCAGCATAGCTACAGCAGGGAATAGCCAGCAGTTGTATAAATCAGTCATAACTCCTCTCGGGTTTGTTTCTAGGGATGCAGCACACTTCAGTTGTTTCCTGATCTGTGTGTTACATGCTATCATTCAATTTTTTATTGACAAAAAAAGTCTCAAAAGCCTGCCGAGGAGAGAGATAAAAAAGCCCTAGTAACAGCTGGTAGACTGACAAAGTGCTGAGTAAACTGTTCAGCAACAAAACTGGACTGCTCTGCTGACACTGTGACTTGGTTCTTGACTTTGTGAAGGATTTTCCATTTTCAAGCACAAGGTTACCCATTGGTCAGCACACATGAACAAGCCACAGGCGAAATATTCAGAAGTGTAGATGGTGTAGAACCATCAGTTCTCTCTCTTCGGCAACTACGTCAATTGTGTATTTGGTACTTGTCAACAACAGCATCCCTTGCTAGACAAAACTGCAATGTCTGATTTCACAACTGTTTTTCCTCTTTGCTTTCAAGGCTGCATTAAAAAAAACAACTACTCTACATATGATACAAACCAGTCTTCATGATCATAAGAAGTTTTTTTCATGACTCCCATTTGAGTGCCAGAGGGCATGAGCAGCTTGCTTTCCCATAATAAAATAAAAAGATTCTCTTTGTGCTAGTCAAGAGAAGACTTGCAGTAGGGTTGACTCAGGGATAAAAAGTGTCACGGCGTTGAAAAATGCCTTAAAAATAATATATACAATGAAGTTTGAGTTCAGAATGAAAATGAAAATATGGCCATTACTGATAGATGTGTTTTTACATTCACTCCCTTTTAGTCATCAATTTGAATAATTAATATTAACCTGATAAAGCACTTTAAAACAGCAAATGTGTAGGGCTATTTAATAACAAGTCTGCAATTTTTTGCTGGCTTCTATTTGCTGCTCAATTTTCTCAATTTTTATGAATTTATGTGTAAAAGAACAGGGAATAATGATGATATTGTATGGTTCAGAAACTGGGAACGTGTGCTAGGTTAGCAGAATCGGTTTCACTGACAAGGTGGAAAGCTGCTTCCCCTCTTCTATGTCTGGTTGACTCTTGGAAGCAAGCTGCCTCTCCTTTATAGTCAGATTAATATAATATCCACCATATAGCCTTCTGTGACAAAATTCCAATGGTTGTTTTGGTACTTGCCTGACTACACCATGGCAAGTGTAACTGTGTCACAGGTCCATCTAAATTACCTGAAAAACGTAAAGACAAAAATTCTACTCACCAGGGCTCAGTGAAAACTTCTGAAGGATTCAGGAGGATTCTGAGATAAGGGGCTTCTTGAAAAACATAATGACAAGTGTGGCAGTTTTCCTCTGAAACTGAGACAGCGCAAAAATGCCAATCAATAGCTACATTTCTTGATACAAAGGGAAAAACAGAAATACGGTTTTTGAGCTGTTTCTGCATAAATAAATATTCATGTATTGAGCTTCCATGTACATACCTTGTAATTGTGACTGCCCAATTTTTGACAAAGTAGATTATCACAAGGCATCTAGAAGTCTGAATCTGAAAGAGATTTTTGCACAGAAACACCAGCAGTTAAAACAGATGGCAATCAATATATGGAATATTGAGTTATGCTATGCTTTGCTAAATAGAACAGTGTTTGCTAATACAACAGCTAAATAGAACATGGCACTTTATTATTCTTACTTATTAAGAAAACTTGCTGCACATAAAAGCGGTTCTTGGGTTCACTGGATTCTTTGCAGGATCATCAAACCAGAGTCAAAAGTCTGAAATCGGGTATCCCAACCTAAAGTGAGTCCAACTTCAGAATTAAATGGTAATGATTGCAACTTTAAGATTATAGAGCATTTTGGCAATTTTTGGCATTTCATTGTAATCTAATTATATGACTATTATTTATGGTATCGCTATTCTGAGTCCATTCAAATTACTACATTTTGAATGTTTTTCTAAAGTATGAAATTGAGGCGAAAATGGTCAGTGAGTGGAATTTATTTGTTTACTACTATTTCTGCCATTAGAGATGGAGTCTAATTCCTTTGGTTCATGACTTCATTCCAGGTCAGCTACAAAGGTATCTTCAGAGTAGCTGAAGTTTCACACATTTAAAGCCCAGTGGTAGGGAGCTGGAGAGTATGAACAGAAGACAGTTGTATGACTTGATCTCAATTATTTGCAGAGTTTTGTGAAATAAAGGCATTTACCTGTCCATTGCATCACCTCAGAATCTCTCACTAACTTACGTGCCAGTATACTTGAAACGTTGCCAGGAGAGAAAGATACGATTATTGAGAAAGGAACAGTGCAATACAGACACCAGAAATAAAAAAACACTAATGGCAAACAACAGAGATCAAAGTGATATGAAGTCACCCAGAAAAGAGCGAGAGTAATGAAGGAAAAGGTAAATTGGACTATGGCTGTTTGAAGGACAGAAAAAAAAGAGACAGTAAAGTAAAAACAAAAGCAAACAGCTACCTAGGTGAGAGGTACCTAAATGTGCAAGTACTGAGCAGTGAATGCTATTCAAGAGAGACACATGCTAAGAGAAAAAGATCAAGTACTTGAACACAATGATCTATGAGATAGAGGCACTAATGGAAAGAAATTAGCTCCCGGCACTCTGCCATTCAGAAAAAAAAAACAAGGTGCTTACAAAAGAAATGGAGTGCCAGAGAACACACGCATTGCACAATGTGAAGAAATGTGGTGTAGAGGCAAAGAGAGCATTTCTTTGCACAACAATCATAGCGTTTGGAAATACGTAAGAATAACACAGAACTAGGTTTTTATCAGGGTGATTTGTGCAAATGTATGCCATGTATACTGTGCATATAGGCAGGAAAAGGCAGGAAACCAGCTAGGTGGCTGTGTAGTCTCCTTTTCTGTAACAGATGCTGGTCAGTACTCAATTGTGATCAATAGGAGCCAATTTGGAGTCAAATTATCATGCATGTACAATAACTGATAGTCAGATTTCCAAGCACTGAATCATTTTATTTCTCAGTCTTGTTTTCTCCTTTCTCAGTGCCAATTCATGTGAATACTCGTGGCTACTGGTCCTCACAGCAATTTGATTAAAATGTTGTACTTTTATCAAGAGTAGGCGAACTTTTCACCTCACTCTAAAATAAATATGCTTTAAGCAAACCTAGAATCAGAGAGCAGGAGGAAAGAAGAAGGAAGGAACTCAAAGAGACTAAAGAAATATTGTTGGAGGAGCTTTGATTAGCAATGAGGAGAGCATTTGATGATAATTTTAGTATGCATTACAACAGATACATAATCATCTGAGGGACAATATGCAAACACGAATGTGTATCCGTGCAGCTTTCTTTTATAGTCGGTAATCCCACAGGGTTTATTCACAGTGCCAGTCTCTAATCAGATTCATTTTGCAGTGTTTATCTGCTTATCTTATTACCAAATGGAAATTGCACTGGAAAATACCTGTTAGTATAACAATCATTAGAGCAACCTGCATGTAAGGGTAGAGATTGCTGGAGTCTCATTTCAGATGGTATTTGTTTTGCACATGCCTAAGATTTAGAGAGAGACTGAAAAAAAATTGAATGTACATGAAGTGTTTGATCAGAGGGCTGGAGCACCTCTCCGATGAGGACAGACTGAGAGAGTTGGGGTTGTTCAGTCTGGAGAAAAGAAGGCTCTGAGGAGACCTTATAGTGGCCTACCAGTATCTTAAGGGGGCCTACAAGAAAGCTGGTGAGGGACTTTTTAGGATGTCGGGTAATGGTAGGACTAGAGGGAATGGATTAAAACTAGAGATGGGACGATTCAGATTGGACGTTAGGAAGAAGTTCTTCACCATGAGGGTGGTGAGACACTGGAACAGGTTGCCCAGAGAGGTGGTGGAAGCCCCATCCCTGGAAGATTTTAAGGCCAGGCTGGATGGGGCTCTGAGCAACCTGATGTAGTGGGAGGTGTCCCTGCCCATGGCAGGGGTGTTGGAACTGGGTGATCTTTAAGGTCCCTTCCAACCCTAACAATTCTATGATTATCGTAGGTATGTGTGGGTATGTACAAGTCATAGGCACCTCACACTGATTTGGACACATCCAGTTAAAACTGCATAAGAGGACTACATGGACTACTAACATGGACTAAAGCAAACTATGTTTCCATCTATTGCATATTCTGTAAGAGGCATAATATAGTATAGAATATAACTGCTGGTGAGATACGTATCACAGAAGACGAATATATATGAAAAACTGAACTGTGATGTTGCAATGTGGAAGCCATTGTCTTCTTAGACCCGCAGTCTTATGTGGAAACATGTAGTGTGTGACCAGAACAGACATAAACATGATGGTGAGAATTCTGAGTGAGGGACTAAGACACAGAATGGCTTCTTTCTTCTTTGCTAAGAATTACTGAATTCTTCAAATATTTGCAACAAAGCCTTCTTCACAGTATTTTATGCTACATTGTATTCCTAATAGTTAATAGTGGACTCTTTTTTGCATTGTCACTTGAATAGAAATATTTTCCCCCAAACTTTAAGGATTTTTTTTCACTTCAAATGCTCTCTAAAAATAGCTTGAAGTACAATCATGGTGAAAATGAATGATGAGATAAAGTTGATGTGATTACCATTTTCAGAACACATTTATTACTTAAGACAGTAATGTCTTTTACTGGTGGTAGATAGAGGAGGACGACTAATGATAGATCTCGAATGCAGAAATGGAAAACCTGAATGAGTGCTATCAGAGAATGAAACTCAGCAGCTTATTACATAGAAAAATCAGATCAATGAACTTGAACAGCTTCATTGCGTTCCAGGTTCCATCACAAGTGTGACGCCTCAGAGCTAAACACAGAGCCAGGCTGGATCTTTAATCACGACCTCTGTGTTCAAAATGCTTACCCGTTATATTAGAACATTAATTGTTTTCTGTATTAAAAGCTTGTTCTTTACAAAAAGAAAGCCGGGAGAAAAGCTCTTATTACTTTTTTGCTACTAAAATTAATCTTACTAACTTTGTCTAATAATTGAGAATTATGATATGCAAATTTGCTTTGTCGACAAAACATGCGAGTTACTGAACTATTTGTAGTTTAATCTTTTTTTATCTATGTAAAAGCATGTAAACCTTTTAATGATGTGATTATTTTCTAAAGATTTTTACTGCATGAAGAGCAAACTCCTTAATGCAGCCTTTTCTTCCAACACATCCACATATTACTGTTCTTACAAGAACTTATCTTTTGCCTTCTTAACCTGAGAACTGCCAAAGTAAACAGATATATTAATCATCAGTATCCATTTATAAACATAAAACATTTTTGGAAAACGTATTTGTACCAATGCCTCTTTTTTTAAAAAAAAAAATAAAACACAACACATAAAGCGCAAGCAAATAAACAACAAACCCCACTTAACCTACTTAATATATAGGTACTTAAAATCTTATACAAGAGAATGGCTAACATTAGTAGTTTTTGTACTTAGCGGAACAATTCCTATATTTGTTCCTAGCTATGGGTCAGAGATAGCTCTCCTATTAACAGGGAACTTTAGGGGATCTCATGAAGTGGCCACATTTCTTTTTAGATTATGAGACAGTGTAGTTTTGCCCTACACCAGTTCACCAGGAAAGATGCAGAAGTTAGGAGGCTAAGGGGAACCAAAATTCAGCAATTTGCTGTCTACAGCACCAGGAGCTTGATGGACTATGATGAAAAGCTACATTTCTCTGTCTGTACCTTTCTAAATGACTATTTATTAATAGAGCCAGTTTAAATCCATGCCATTTAGCATTGGCATAGCAACTCCAAAGCTCTGGCAAAATTCCTGCACAGCACTTCACAGCACAGCAGCTTGTCTTCAGTTTTCTGCATCTGGCAATGGGTAAAGGACGTAGGAAAATGCTATAACGCTACTGATTTGAAAAAATAAGTAGTGCAAGTAGCATGCCAAAGGAATGGAAATTGGCTAAAAGCCCTATGGCTCATAGCCCACTTCGTTCACCTTCCCCAGGATAAATTTGTGACTCAAATTACTTCGGGATGCCACTATAAAAATGTTTTCACCTTCAGTCTGCTCATTGTAGACCCTCAGCAGTCTGGGCACCTAAATGAGCCACTACTCAGTTAACTACCATCCATAAAAGCGACAGTTTAGTAAATAAGTGTCCAATACTGCAACATCCAGGTGTTAAAAAAATCTTAGGTTGGCCTTCTAGAATTTGACATGAATTTAACAAAGAAATATTACATTAATTACACTGAAAAAATTGAAATCTTCTCCCCAGTCTTCCCCGGTGGAAGGGAACTACATAGCATCCATGTATGATAAAGCTGGAAAAATGGTACTGTGAATTTGTCCCCTGAATTAATAGCCATCAAGGGAAGGGACATGACACCTATGAAACATCTTGAACAATTTTTACCCAGATTGTAGGTCTGTGTACTTTGATATTTTTATTCTCTTTTTCAGTGTGGATCAAATTCTTTGTAAAAAGAAAAGAAAGATACAGAATTTGAGGAAGAATAGAATGGGATGGGAGAAGGAAGAAGGGGAAGAGGTAGAGAATACAAATTCTTCACTTTTTTCAGACTTTTTTTTGCCTTTTTTTTTTTTTTCTTAAGTCTGAACATTTGACCAGAAGAGCTCTCATGAAAAATTGCCCTCCAGGCAGAGCTTCATGTAGCAATTCTCCAGAGTTGAAAGGACAGATTTCAGTCCCTCGCTGCTTTACAAGCCTTTGAATTAAAACTTCCTAGAGAATAACTGAAGTGCATACAGTGAAGTCCAGAAATGTTTCTTCTGGGAGAAGTGAGAAAGGAAAAAAGGTAAGCAGAAAATGGCACATAAATTTGGTCTTACTGCCTAGTAACACCAGAACTCCTCAGAAAGATTTTTACTCACACTTATCCAAGGATTTTTTGTGTTTGTGTTGATATGTAATGAGTGTGTTTATATTTAAAACAAAGGACTTATTTTAATGTTATTTTGTGGGGTGGGGTTTGTTTTGGTATAAAAAAAAACAAGAACACATTACCTAAGTAGTAACTACTCTTCCTTTTCTGATTCCTAATGCTGACAGAAAACTTATCTTTCGTGGTTCTTTCAAAATAAATGCATCAATCCTTTCAGAAAAAAATGTATCAATTTCCCCCATAATTTCTGTAAATTCTTTATTAGAAGTATATTATATACATTTTCATTCTAAAGCATATCTCAGAAATCTGAACTGAGAGATGTTCATTTGATGTTTAATCTATTTTTTTGGGATTTGTCTCCCTTTTCAAAGTCCATGTAATTATTTCAGTTCTGGTTTTGAAGAAGTTCAATAATTTTATAACATCCAGGCAAAAATAATGAAAAATGAACAGTGTTCTATTCCTGATTTATAGTAAGATGAAGTGCAATAGATGATAGAGGGAAAGTGTTTGGAATAAAAACAGCTTTCCATTTCCAAAGAGATTAGTTTGCCTTTGTTATGTATGATTTATATATATATAAGATGGAGAAAATCCACAACAAATAAACTCTCCAAATTAATATTCTTTTTCATTTAAAAGCAAGTAATTAAAATATAATGGTTAACAGAATTGAATGCTTAGATATACAGGTTTTCTTCTGGTTATTTGAAAGTGATTAAGTTTATAGAGCAGAAAATTGAATGTTTGACAATTTGTTTTTTAATACATTCATTTTCTTTGTGTTTATGAAAGATATTGTCTTTATAGGTGAGAAGTATTTACCTGCTTTTTCATAGTCCGTGAGATACTGTATTTGGGAGACAATGGCAATCACTGAAATAAACCACTTTAAAAGTACATTAAACCTTACTCAAAAGGAAAAGTTTACTTGAGATGGTTTTCTTTTAAGGGTTTGGGTTTTTTTTTTAATTTTTAACGTGTTTTTCTGCTATCTGTAGTGTAGCTCAGGCACAAATTCATCTCAAAGGGCTGTCAACTGAAGCCTTCATATAGTTTGGCATAACTTAGATACGTGGTATTGAAGTTGGTGATAGTAAAATTTGGGCAGGAGGAAGCTCAACTCTTTCTGTTGTGAAGGATATCCACATTGCCTTTGGGCAACTCCTAATAATTCTTGTTTTCTTTTGTCTTGCCAGTCATCCTTTTGTGTGTTTGGGAGGGAGTTCTGACTGTTGGCAGTCCCTTGTGATTACCTCATCCTTGTCTGGCAACTTTTGTCACTTGTTTGCCTCCTACATGCAGATATGCCTGTCTTTGTCCCCTTGGTGTATGCATCACTCACATAGGTTAGTAAAACTGTGTCTGGTGATACAGTCACATTATCCATTGTGAGTTACACCATTCCAGAATACTTGTAATTTGCAGGAGTCAGAGGCCTCTGCTTTGGCTACAGGACCGTTTGATTTTGGGGCACAGTTAATATTCCTGTTCACCGAGTAGTTTTTACCCTGTTGTCCCACCCTGTGCTGCCTAAGTAAACTTACAAGTTTTTTTAAGAACTGGCTAGTGCTGGAATATAAACAGTACATTTCAGTAGGCCCTATAAGCAAAGCATTAAAAAGTGTTTTAAATCCTTTCTGTATTTGTCTATAAATTTGATTCGTAACATAAATCAGTATTTGGTAGTACTAGTTTTTCTACAGGCCAACCTGCTTCAAGATCAGGACATTCTTAGACTTGTTTTCTAAAAATACTATCAATATAATCGCATATACACACACTATATATATATACACACACTATATTATATATATACTATCATATATCTGTCATCATCTCAGAAATGGAAATACACAAAGATGTGTCATTGGAAAAGTGACTTAAATCGAAGATAATTCAGGCATGAGATCAATACATCCTTAAAGATGGGTTAAGTAACTGAAAATAAATCTTTTCACAAGGTAAATATTCATGTAGTAAGAATAATAACAGCTAACATGTAGCTTTTAATTCCAGCAGTCTTCATTCTAAGTTGTATGACTGGCTGCTGTTTTTGAACAGTCAGCATACAAAATCAAAATAAAGTCTTTTTATTAGGAACCATGGTCACATAACAGATTTATGTACCAAAATATCTTGACCTTTTACTCTAAAGATTTGTTTTGATTCCAGCTTTCAAAGAAGTGACTGAAAGTCATTCAGAAGTAGTGATTATGAAAGGTCAGAGAAAAGGAACTTAAAAGATGACTAGCCAATTTGATCAGGCATTTAAAAATAGAGATTGGGTGGGAGAAAGAATAGGTGGCTATTTTAGTTGTAGTATTGTGAAATGACATAGGCAATTGACTTTTCTTTGTATCAACAAATTCATTTCTAGACAACTAACAGCAAGAGTGATTTCTACATGAAGTTAAAAGATATGAGCTTGAAAAACTATGAAGTTACAAATACTTTAAAACTTTTAAAAAACACCTTATAAACTCTGTCTTGAAGATGGATTGCTTGTGTCTTACAAGTTCTACAGGAAAATAATACTATATGACCTCACTGTAAATCATATTGAAATATACTTATCCTTGAAAAAGAAAGTGGAGCTTACTGAAGATAGATCTAAATTATAAACTAGTAAATAACTTCATAAGTGATTTTTTTTCTTTTAAACATGTGGTGCTTTACAATTTCTTTTAAAAAAATCATTAGACATTCTTATAAAAAGTGCCTAAAAACGTAGTGCGAGTCTGTTTTAAACTAGAAATACACTTCAGTTAAAATGCCACTCACAAGCAGAGGTACCAAAAATACTTTCTCTTGGCCTTGTGCATCAAAATCATTTTCTTGGTCTTTTTACTAGAAGATAGCAAATGGCATCTTTTATTAGCAACTTGCAATTTCAGGTATAATGAAAAATATTTGCATAATCTTTTCTTTGTGTGGTTGCCTTAAAATCACAGTTATCTTTGTTTCAGCTTAATACAGTAGCATCAACAGGTTATAACCTGTTATAACAGATTATAACCTGTTGATAGACTTCTCTTTTGTTATATGGGTGCTTGTTATATTTTCTTAGATATCCATTTCCCCTCCAATTCTAAGCTTTCAAAAAAAGGTGCAGGTTGGTTTTGGTTTTTTTAATGTAAAAAGTTCTCATTTATTTCTACCTTGATAAATGTTCGTGGGATAGCACATGCCCTGTTCTTTAGAAAACTATATGAACGCAATTTTCCTATACAAAATCTCTTATATGTTACAGTAGAACTTGAAAAACTTATCAGAAACTATCCATGGATCTGCAGCTTGAGTCTGGAGTTGATAGATAATGAGATTTTGTTGTTGTTTTTTAAATTGGTATACTGATTTGTTTCTACGTAATCATTCAGAAGGAGGGGAAAAAAGACAAAAATGCGGTATACACGTGAGAGGAGAGACTAAAGGCTTCCCACAGGAAAAGAATGAGGGTATTTGTAGCACATTTTGAATATGCAAAGCACAAAATAATAGCAGCTGGTTACATATTTGCACACTCCACGGCCTTCACACTCCTGACTGAATTATTGCTATCTCAAAACTCTGACTCACTGTAAAAGCTGTAAACTAAAACTGGCTGTAAAAGCAGACATTAATTTCTGTTAGTTCACACCAAAATGTGTGAAGAAAGACAACCTAGCCTCTTTCACATCAGCATATTTTACGAGCACTTACATGAATGTGGATTATGGAAAATAACTTCTGATTTCCAAAGCTGCCAAGTAAGCGACTAACACCTAGCAGGGGGAAACCAGAGTTGGAAAGTTTCTGTCAACCACGGCAACAAAAGTTTTAACAAGAACACGCCTGGAGGCTCTTGCCTAGAGTTATTGGCGTGATTGTTCTTCATCAGCTCCTACTAGAATCAAAACTATGTCTAAGTTCTCAAAATGAATGTTATACGCACAGTTTATATCAGCCTAAAATGGAAATGTTGACATGGCTAGGCACTGAGTCAGAAGGATCTGAGAGATAGGACAAAGTTTAATTATTATGCTGATCTGTGTATAATATATGTTGTGTTATAGGAAAAGCAGTAGTAAATATCCTTTCCCCCCCCCTTAAGTTCCCCCAAATTTGCAAGAAGTTTAATGACTTTCCCACATTGAGGTTTAGCTCAGTTATAAGGTATGAGCTCAAATTTGTATCTCCACAGATCATAGAGTCATAGAATCATAGATCATGCACCTCATTAAAGCAGAAACTATTCCACTTACTACATGATTAAATGCATTCTTGATCAGAGTAGCAGTTATTGAATATATCTTTTTAAATTATCAGTGATACTGAGGAAGACAATTGTTCTTCACTTTGCCCAGTTGTTAATGTTGGACCATTTCTTACATACCATGCCAAAGAAGCCACAGCTACGAAGCATCATCAAATCCAGTTAAACCACTCATCCTTTTTCCAGAGAAAATATTCATCAGATGAGAGGACACACGGATTTAATCCATTTCTTTCTCATTGCAAAAATGGATGGGAATTAATTTAGCATCCTCTACTTCTTGCTGTCCTATGCAGTTTAATATTAAACATTATGAAATTACTATCACCAGAGGTGATCATTTTGGTTTCTAGAGTGTGCTTTAACCCCTAAAGTTCTGAATAATAGGGATAAGCTTGGTATGACTATACACTACCTGAGCAACTTCCTTGGCCATTTCCTCGTCTATACCAGCAAATGGCCAGAACGCTAACAGGATGTTGCTGACTAATACTAACTAGTTCAGTGTCTAGCCTCAGTCCCCCACACCGTCTTTTCATTTTCTCTCTGCACTTTCTCCACACTTCTATGTAATCTTAAGATCCTGTTGTAATTTTCTGCTGACACACAGTATGATATCGGTACAATAAAAGTGCAAGGTGAGGCATGAATGTTACAATTCATTTGAATATGACCACCAGTTTCCTTGTCCGATAGCTATTATGGGGGAGGAACAAGATTAATTTGAGATGCATATAACTAAGCCTATTTTTTAGTTAGGACTTCCCTTATTGCCAGTTAAAAAGTGATTTTTAAAAAAAAAAAGAAGGAAAAAATGGGGGGGGGGGACAACTGCATACCACGATGACAGCATGTTTGTCAGAAAAGAACACATATTGGCATGCAGGGCCTTTTATGAAATCTGTATTTGTTGTGTATCCTTGTAGAGAAAATGCCAAAAGCTGGTAGAATACAAAAGACTCTTAAAAAGTCCTTTTCTTGCCTATTCTTTTACTCATCTTCAGTTTTTTAACTGGTTAGAATATCCTAGATATTTCTAACTTTTTTACCATTATTGAAATGTTTGAGATTTATTTATGTATTTACTTTTAAATATAGATGAGATTTTTTTTTTGTCAGTTTTAGTTCTTCGAATAGTTCTCCTTGCCCTTCAGACTGAAAGTTTAATATTAAAAAGGGTAGTCTCAAAAAAAAACAAACACAAAACCGAAGCAAACAGAAATGACCAAAAATGGACAGTTAAGCTTTTTGCCAATTTTTTGCCCGTTCTGGTATGTGTGTACCTGTATGTTATAGAAGAGAAAAAAATATTTGTGCTAGTCATGTATGTATTTTCACATATTTCATGATAATGTGGTAGTTTTCCCATATATTGTGCTGTTCATTTTGTTGTTTTTATTGTACAGATTGAAAGCAGGATGCACTGCACTGTGTTTTATATGTATCCTATGACACTGGAAATATTGGAAATAAGCATTTCTTAAAATGACACTTTTTTCCCCCTGTGAAACAGCTGCATTGCAGTCTGCTTTCTTTAGAGCTTCATATCCAGGGAGCTTTATATCCAATGTTTGTCCTGCATATGCATGAGCTGGAGAATAATTCAAATATGCCCTGATTTTTAGTAGTTAGCTAGAAAGGATTTGTTGTCCTCTGTTCATTTTTAAGAACTTAAAATTATATTTGATTATTTCGGCAAAAATACCGTTTTCAGAGTTAAGTTTTGAGTGGCTTTGAGTGACAATGAAGAAGAAGAAATACTAACAAAGAATTGAGAAGGTAATCAGACTGTATTGTCAACAAATGTAAAAGTTCTTTTCAGAACAGAAGGGTAGCTTTTGAAGTGTTGTAGAAAGAAAAATGGAAAGATTGGGGAAGTATCTGGATGAGCATGGAGAGGGAATAATTATTATGGTCAAATATGCATCTGGAAATGATTAATTTATTAAGAAATAAAAACAGCGAAAGAACACTGAATGAAGCTTTCTATTACTTTTCCCTAGCCACATAACAAAGGAATGGCTCTCACTAGCCTTACATATGATTGCTAATATTTTCTGGAAAGATTTTAGAGAATTTCTTACATGCTAAAAAGTCTTTATTCTATGCCTTTTTTCCAGAAATAACATACCATTTCTTCAGTCTTATTAACTTAACCACTACATGTCTTTCCCCACTTTCTTTGCTCCTGTCATCTGTAAAACAGGTTAAATCAGTGGAAGTTGGAGACATTACGTCTCTGCTGGAAAGGATGGAAAAATACTCAGCCCAACATTTTCTTCCACTGGAATTTTTTTCAAGAAATAAGGAAGTAAAACCCGCTTTATTACGAATGGGCGTTGTGCATCTTGAAACATAGCACTGAATACATTTTCGTATAGCTTTAAAGACTTACAGATTTGATAGACTAGACAGTAAATGAAGATTTTTAAAGGCAAAAAAATAAATTTATCACTGATCAAGTTGATATGAGAATAAAAGATGAAAAACACTGTCCTAATAAACAGGAATCCATTCTATTAGTGGAAGACAGAAATGTTGAGGATATAATTAAGGATTCTGGTAGAGAAGGTTAAGGGATCTGAAGGGCAAGTAACCATTCTTCCTTGTCTGAGTGTCAAAAGAGGTTTTTGATCCTCCCTTATTATCTCTGAAGAAGATTAAACCTTTTAGATTCTTCTTTAGCAAGACACATCCAAATTGTGCTGTATGAGAGGGAGAAAAGAAACCTGACAGGTCTTCTGAGAGTTTAATTACAACTTTGTTTAAGTACTGATAGAGGCCTACAGTATTAACCCTCATGAAAGAAGAAAACACAGCACACTATCATTATAAGCAAATGCACTTTTGCTCAGATCAAATGAAACCTTCCTCTTGTTGACTGACTTTGTATTTTTGGCTCGGTTTTCTAACACATAGACCAATAGTGGAGTGCCACTCCATATTTTGATAGGTGCTGGACTGTAGGAATGGATGTCAGGTATTTTTACAATCTATTCATGTAAGTGTGACTTGTGTAATAACAGCCATCACCTTTGTCTTTTTTATTTTCTTTTTTTTCTGAGCCTTTCTCTCATTTTAATGTTAGTTTCCTGATGATGCCCCATTAAGTAGTAGGTGCATATTTCCCCTGGCCTTCTCTTTGCTGTTGATGTACATGTAAAAGCCTTTCATGTTGCCATGATGTCCTTCAACATCCCAAATGAGATTCAACTCCAGATGGGCTTTGAGTTTCCTAACCACGTTTATCAGCCCCCAAGAAATCTTCCCAGTTAAGGAATTAGAGATGACTGTTATGATGATGCTTAAAAAAAAAAAAGGGGAAAAAAATCAAACCAGTTTTTGAGAAATAGGAGCTGAAGCAGGATTGTCTTCTTTCTTTTCCCGTTTTCCTTGCTTATTCCTGGTGGCTTTATGCTGTTGCACCCCTCACAAAAAGGGAGTCTCGTCTGCTTCTGTCACTGTTTATCTTGTTTTTGCTTTTGCCAGTCGTCCCTCCTGTACATTCAGCATAATGTTCTGCTTTTTTACAGTCTCTTATGCTTATCTTGTCTTTTTCCTGGCAATTTGTTTTTACTTAGGTGACTTCTATGTGCACCTACATTCATCTATGTTTGCAACTTTGGTGGTCATCTTACATACTTCTGTAAAATATCTGTATGATGTGTTTGGCTCTGTCATTAGGCAGTTACAAAAGAGTTAGATACTGTTGCTGGTTCCACTGCTTTAATATGCTTATATTTGGGTTTAAGGCGAAGTAATTTTATTCATAACCTAACTAATACATATGTAAACTACAGGTGTCACAGGCCTCTGATAGGCTGCAGAACACACTCAGTGGTGAGGCAAGGAGAAAAACCTCCATGAGACACTTCCACTGATAAATTAAGGGGAGGAAGAGAGGCTGGTTTCTCTCCTGTTTATGAATATTCTGCGTGACAAAAAATATTTGCAAAATTAACCTAGCATCCAAAGTAAATTTCTATTTAAAAATGAGGACATTTCCTAGAAATGCTTAATAGTTCAGTAGAATCATGTATCATGGTCTGATTATGTTTATCTGAATATATTAGCTACTTTTCCACTGTACTGTTTGACTCATTTTTCTTTTTCTTTTTAAGTGACCTTGAGTCTTTCTGTCTGAAAACAAATGTTGAACATTTTGCAAACAGAACAGTGGGCATAAGTGTGAGCAGATGGCAAACTCTGCTGCAAAGTTTGAGTGCTGCTTTCTGAAAAGTGGCAGATGAAAATGTAACTTCTATTAGAAGCTTTAAAGCCAGAAAGCCCACTGAAAGTTCCTCTCTTTTTCATCAACAGACTGATAACATCTCAAGTGCAAATATATTCAGCATTTCTCTGTCATGCTGTAGAACTGGATGCTGATGCAATGGTTTTATTTTATTGAGAGGCCAAGATATATTTTTTGAAACCTCATTAACCTATAGTATAAGGCTCAGATACTAGAACTGACTTAGAGAAATACAATCAGTCATGGTAATAGAACGAAGATCAATCTAGGCAATTTCTGTTGTGAATGAATAGTGAGTGTTGCACATCATGAACAATCAAATGAATAAATATATTTTAAGGATTCATAAAGCAACTTCATCTGTCAGATTAAATTCTTAACTACAAATTATCCTTTAGAAATACGAAAATTATTATCCAGGAAGATATGGCAGCTCAGGCAATTATTTTCTTAACATCTTTGGGAGCTGCATATTTATCACAACTAGAATCTCAGCTTCTGTCATTTTCTTGCTTCACTTTCCCATAACACTTGAAAAATGTATATTTTGTTGTAAAGTCAAGTCATAGGGACACACTCAATATAATACAAATAACTGCCACTACGGCTACTAAGAGTAAAGATGAGATTAGTATTAAAAAAGCCACACGTGCAAGTTAAATTTTACATCTCTAGTGCGTCTTAAAGTTTTGGGTCAGCAGAATGATTGTGGGAAATGACTCTGTATTCAGCTGGGGAGAATCAGATGCTCTAAAATACTTTTTTTTTACCGTGAAAAGTATATAATGCTGTTTTTAACATATTTATTTATGTACTGATTTACTCTTCAGCTGAAATATTTCAAGGACACAAAATAGAGCTTGACTTTCAATGTGGCATCAAAAACAATCATAAATGCCATAGTAAAAGGTCTATTTTTAGATGCTGATCCTAAAAATGCTACTGGGCAGGGAGTCAGTTGTGGGGATATAGCAGATCCTCTGCCATATATTGCCTGAACTCTTGAAAGCACCTTTCTTCATAAACTGTTAATTTCGTCATTTGTACTTTTAATATTTTTTTGTAGAATATCTTTTATGATTGCACTGAAAAGAATGCTTGGATGTCACTGTATCAGTGCATGCTGTCCACATCACTCTTCAGTACTTCATCAATGGAAATCCATATGTGAAACCCAAATATTCACAAGATTTAATCACTAGTGTTTGTGCTGGATTTGGCTGGAGTAGAGTTAATTTTCTTCAGTAGCCACTATGGGGCTATGTCTTGGATTTGTGCTGGAAACAGTGTTGATAATTCAGGGATGTTTTAATTACTGCTGAACAGTGCTTAAAGAGTCAAGACCTTTTCTTTTCCTCATAGTGACCCACCAGCGAGGAGGCTAGGGGTGCAAAAGAAGTTGGGAAGAGACGCAGCCAAGACAGCTGACTGCAACTGGCCAAAGGGATACTCCATGCCATATGATGTTATGCTCAGCATAGAAACCAGCGAGAAAGTTGGCTGGAGGGTCATTGCTTGGGGACTGACTGGACATTGGTTGGTCGAGGTCCCTCTGGATGGCAGCTCGACCCTCTGCACATAAGTATACAAGCAGTTTAGGGAGGCATCCCAGCAATTTGAATTCCTAGGAACAGCTTTGGATTTTCTCCATAATAGTGGCTTGTAGGTATTTCCTTGCTTACATGTAAGTGCTAGAGTTGACCCTGCTTAAGCCCCACCTTATTGATTTTTGATCTATTCCTGTCATAGAACCATAGAATCATTTAGGTTGGAAATGACCCTTAAGATCAAGTCCAATTGTAAACCTAACACTGACAAATCCACCACTAAACTATGCCCCTACACGCCTTTTAAATACCCCCAGGGATGGTGAGAAATTCAATGAAAAATCTGCATATATAGAATGAGATACCAAAACTGGAAGAAAACATCCAGAAAGCACTTTTTCTGGAAGAAGAAATTCAGCTTTACGTTTGGCTTTGCAATACTGTGTGTTTATTGGTGCTCTCTGCTCAACTTCCTTACTGGATGTATAGAGAGTTTGCCATGAAAAATAAAGCATGTTCTGCAGACGGATAAATGGTTAATCTTTGCCATTTGATGGGAAAGTATAATGAAAAGTACTAGTTTCATGCAGATTGATTGGGAAAACGTTGAATGTCATGGGACTTTAAGCAGTGATGAGATTTGACATATCCATGAAATTAGTTAGAACCGTAACAAAGGGAGTGTGCCACTTACAATGAATCTTATTTATAAAGTAAATAACACATTTACTTATCTCTATAGAGAGCTGATAGGGTAAGAGAATGAACTGCAGTAACAAACCTTTGGGCATACAGGCACACTGCTACGTTATGGTGTGGCTTACCTACAACAACAAATAACAGGCAAGAGTTGAGAAAAGTCTACAGATTTGCTCAGCTTTTTCTTTTTGCTATGAATGTAGGAGTGATGAATAATTAAATAGATTACACAAGCAGAAACCACTTGCTGAGGTAATTATGCTAAAGATGATGTAGCAAGGCTTTCACTTATAAAATATCCTTTTTATTTCTATCCTTCTTATTCTTGAATAAAACCTGGCAGGTGTATGCTGCACTTTAAAGGATGTTTTTACATAAAACTAGAGTATTTTTTCTGTAGTACTTGTATTAAAAGATCTCAGTAAGATGAATTTACCACTTATATACTTTTTCGCACTACTATAATATGGTTCAGTAGAAGTTTCTTATCACTAATGTAGTGGGATTAAAAATACTGAGACAATATTTAGCTATTTTCATTCACACTTGGTAATAGCTTGTACCACAAGTTTGCCTAACAACACATAAAGGCTATTTCTAGTATTTGGATATGGTCAACAGAAGAAATTTTTAACAAGGACCCGCCAGGATTTGAATTGATCTTCGTTAAGGATTGATGAAAAATCAAAGGCACAAAAGTGAAGGAAAAAAGGCTTCTTATGTCAGAACTGGAATTCTGGAGAATTATAAAATCTGTGGTGAAGCTTTCTATTATTTAGATATCTAATTTACCTTGCTACATGTGTTAAAACCAGAGCTTCTGTCTTATATTTCTCACTGCTACTAAATTTACCATCATCTGATTAATCACTGGGAAAAGCATCTTGATCTCATGCTCTGAATAATTGCAAGATTTTTTATTTTTAACAAAGATGAACGGGGCAACTAAATGCAGCTCTAGGTTGGTATTTTAGGGCCCTAGAAGGTGCCTTGTGCACCTGCGTGTACTCATGTGACAATGACACGCATTGAGGAGAGAGCAGTGGATCTCATTTACCTTGGATTTAGCAAGAACTTGACACAGTCCCTATAGTATTTTTGTCATTTACTGTCCACTGTATATTTGGCACGAGGTTTCCTTTTTGCATAAATTGGAATATCTCTCCCCCCCTTTCTCTCTCATATTCTAGAAATAGAGCATATATGAGAAACTGATGAAAAAAATACAAATTATAAATTTTAAAGAAGTAATTTCCCCTGTATTTTCAAAACTTGAAGTAATCTCAATGGCTTGTATGACTTTTTCTTATCGTCGTTATTTGAAATTAAGTTTTAATGTGATCTCTAAGGACGAGAAGCAACATAAGGCAATTTATTATGTACATTATAAACTAACCTTTCTGAGATTTATATTGACACATTCATTAATCATGATTTCAGGATGACACTGAAGTAAATTTGAATAACTCATAAAATATATTAAAATTCACTAACTTAGGTGTTTAATACTCTCAGCTTTAGTCTTGTATTCAGCTTCTATTTTCTGAAATAATATCTAAACAATATTGTGTTATGCTATCTGTGATGACTGAATCACGGATTCAGCACTAAATATCTGCTTGAGCACCCTCTTTCAAAGACATTTAGGTAGATCAGAAATAATAATAAGGAAAGGGAAAAATATTCAGAAAAATATCTAAGCATCATAACTGTAAAAAATCTCTTGAGAACACAGAGGGCTGTTCCTCATTCTTCCCATCCCTGCCTTCTGTGACCTGGGTGGTGTGGCTAGACCCTCACAGGTGAAGACTGAGGCAAAAAAGTCATTGAGTGCCTCATGAAGTTCTTGAAAGCACAGGCATATGTATCACGTCACAATCCTTCCCATTTTTCACAGAGATACTGTAACATGTACTCTGCAGCTAACGATGAAAAGTTTAAAGAAGGGACATCCCGAGACTAAAAAACATCAGCAAAATTATTTGGATTTATTCTGAACACATAATGCATTCTGTGCTGCAGGTGGCAACGAAATTAATGTAAGAAATCTACTGACAACTTCCTATAATGAGTATCTCGTTTTCCTGAACGTGAATTTTGAAATATTGCTTGGTTACCTAAACTCTTCAGCC
Organism: Stercorarius parasiticus; assembly: GCA_013396915.1. Taxonomy (NCBI): domain Eukaryota; kingdom Metazoa; phylum Chordata; class Aves; order Charadriiformes; family Stercorariidae; genus Stercorarius; species Stercorarius parasiticus. The sequence goes on from VWZL01001610.1 coordinate 23,534, forward strand.
TGTCTTCTGAAATTGAAGCATAAGGTGTGGAAGATTGAGATAGAGATCAAACGACTGGAAACCCCTACATACAATATAGGAGTTCCCAAAACAATTTACTGTATAAACAGCAGAAATTTCGCAGGGATGCATTACTTCTGTGTTTGGTAGGGAAAGCATACTGTAAATTGTGTGTCCTAAAGGAAAATTGTATTAATTTTCAGAGGAAGCAATCAAGCCTGAAAATACATTTTCTCCATCTTGTATTTTTTAGCTTTTATGTTATAATATCAGCACAGTATTTGTATCCTGGTACTGAAGCAACATCTTTGCAGATTACTTACGATGAGATTTAAAAATGCAAGGGAAGTGGGAGGTAAAATTCGGTAGTGTTATAATTGCTTTAGTTGTACCCTTTTTATAAAGCCTCTCTGCCCTAAATATTATGGGGTTTTAAGACAATTGAGCTAGAAGAAAATGATAACTGCTTTAAAGTCATGAATTCTGTTTTTAATCTGTAACTAGACAAAATGTCCAGACTAAATTGACTCAACGCATTCAAATCTTCAAGATACCCTGAGGTTCTGGCAAATAAAACAGCTGGAGACCATGCTAATCCATGCAACTTCTCCTTAGAAGTAAGCAGGCAGAGGCAGAAGTGTTTCTCATGTTCATGCTGGTGTTTATTGTTAGTGTGCCTTAGAATAATAGAAAAAATCAGGTTGGAAAGGACTTTTGGAGGTCATGTAGCTTAGATTCCTGCTCAAAGCAGAACTAACTCCATAGAGTGTGAAGTATTGCTCCACAAAAAATATATATGGCACTTTTATACAGTTAAACTTCAACATGAAAAAATGCTAAGCTGTATAAAACCTTCAGTTGCATTTGAAAAAAATTTTAAAAAATATTAAAAATACCATAGGTCATATCCTTTGTCTCTGTATTATTCTATATCAAATATGCTCATTTTGCCAGTGTGATGTTATGTTCTCAAAGTCCCCTTCAGTTCCTAAAAATATTTTTTCCTTTTTTATGCAATATTATGAATAACAAAGAACCTACAGGCAAAAACATGAATTCAGTTATACTACCTCTACACAAGTACACCATTACTGATACCAAGTAAATGTATGCCAGAAAATATTAAGATGTGTTCTCTGGGGAAATAAAACACAGCAGACCAAATCTTTTTTGGGATTCTATAGAGGATCTGAATTTCATTGTTTTAGACACATGCCTGAAAGATACTCAAGTTTGCTGGTGACCCGCAACTGGGAGAAGTGGCTGACACACCAGAAGGCTGTGCCTCCATTCAGTGAGAGTTGCGTGGAGAGGAACCTAATGAAGTTTAACGAGGGCAAGTGTGGAGTCCTGCACCTGGGGAGGAATAATCCCATGCACCAGTACAGGTTGGGGGCTGACCTGCTGGAAAGCAGCTCTGTGGAGGAGGACCCGAGAGCTCTGTTGGACAACAAGTTGACCTTGAGCCAGCAATGTGCCCTTGTGGCCAAGAATGCCAATGGTCTCCTGGGGTGCGTTAAAAAGAGTGTGGCCAGCAGGTCAAGGGAGGTCATCCTCCCCCTCTACTCTGCCCTGGTGAGGCCACATCTTGAGTATTGTGTCCAGTTCTGGGCTCCCTGGTTCAAGAACGGCAAGGAACTACTGGAGAGAGTCCAGTGGAGGGCTACAGAGATGATCAGGGGACTGGAGCATTTCTTATGAGGAAAGACTGAGAGACCTGTGTCTCTTTAGCTTGGAGAAGAGAAGACTGAGAGGGGATCTCATCAATGCTTACAAACGTCTAAAGGTGGGTGTCAAGAGGATGGGGACAGACTCTTTTCAGTGGTGTCCAGGGACAGGACAAGAGTCAACGGGCACAAACTTGAACATAGGAAGTTCCATCTCAACATGAGGAAAAACTTCTTTACTTGGGGGGTGGCAGAGCCCTGGCACAGGCTGCCCAGAGAGGTGGTGGAGTCTCCTCCTCTGGAGATATTCAGAACCCCCCTGTATGCGTTCCTGTGCAACCTGCTCTGGGTGAACCTGCTTTGGCAGGGGGTTGGACTAGGTGATCCCCGAAGGTCCCTTTGAACCCCTACCTTTCCATGATACTGGGTTAGAGCAAATGAAATAATTGCAGGTTATTATCTATGCTTATTTTAGCATAAAAAGGAAAGAAAGCAGGGAACAGTAAGCTTTCATGTTCTACAGAAAAAAAAAAAAAGAAATATGGATTTACTTCCTTGGTAGTGATTCCACCTTCTCTGTCCTCATCTGATAAGATCATTATATATGTTTTTGATAACTAATAGTGAGTTCTATTTTGGACAGGCAGAGTTTAATTATACATAAAGAAGTTCCATTTCAGCTGCTGTGGCTATATTTACATATGGGAAAAGGTAAAAATATTGTGAATGCAAATGCTTAGGTATCTTAAAGAAGGGACGCAGGTTTTGAAACAGTAATAAAAAATATTATTAATTTCTCTATTCTAATCACGGAAGCCTTATAGGCTTTTAATAGATAAGATTTTAGGCAATTCAGGCAAAATTGAATTGTACAGCTTTGAGAAAAAAGTAACTGTGAGGTAGGATGTCTGTGTGATGCCCAATATTTTTGCTCTTCTTGAAAGCAGATACTGCAAGGATCCCTTGTTTTTACAAGGACTCAATGATGTCCCGCCTTCCCTACTCCTTTCTTCTCTTTTCAGTACAACCATGTTGTTGGCCAGCCCAACCATAAAAGTCTGAAGCCATCTCTGTAAACCCATTTCTGCTTCAAAGGGGGAAAACTGTGGAGAGTTGCTCTGTTTATTTGATCCTTCTGCTCTCCTCCTGTGCTGTGTGAAGGGGATACGAAGCTGAAGGTGCTGAGTGAGATTTGCTGTATGGAATGAGGCAGAATGTCTGAGCATTGATGGGGCTTATTTCTTCCTCCTAGCAGTCTGTTCCTTTGGGTAGCTGCCTCGTCTGCTCATTAATAACCCTCATTAGTAACACTAACGTGTGTTGGGAGCCTCACCTGAAGACACAATGTTTGAGGAGTCGGTGACCTTGAATAAGCCATGTCTGCTTGAGTACAAGTCACATCATGCCTTGTGCTTAAGGCTTGAGAAACCTGTATGTATATAACCTGTCTATATAATATATCATATTTATAATATTTATATATTATTATGCAATATAATATTTTTTTCCATTACATGTTAAAAAACATGGACATTTTGACAGGCAACTCTTTTTTTTTTACCTTTAATCAATCAAACTTAAAAGTATTTTTCTACGAAAGAAACTACCATTATTATTAGAATGAGTAGTAATTTAAATGATGCTTAAGAAAGGGATTGATTCTTCTTTGTAACAGAATGATGACTACTGCTTCTCTGAGAGGGGAGTTTGTTGAAACACATGATGATTTTGCTTCAGTAAACGTTCTTAGAATAAAGTAGAATAGCTCCAGCAGGTTCATTTGTGGTTTATGCTAGAATACTGAACATAAAGCACTACAGATACTCTATTGGAAAACTGCCCAAATCAGCTATGTTTACTTGAAAAGAAATATTCTGTATTTCGGGAGGGTGCGTGACTTGGTAGGCTGTTATAGTAGGACATAATTATGGGCCATCTACTCACTGCAAAAATATTGGGCAACTCTGCTTGGAGAGCCACCTTCCAAAAAACTGGTTTTAGTGCTCTTATGTGTTATTGCAAATGTCACGAGTTCTAGAAATGGGCATTAGACAGTTTGTCTCTGCCATGGGTATATCCTCATTTTGAGAAACAAAACTATCCTCTTGATCTGATTAAAAAAAAATAAATCAAAAAGAGTAATAGGAAAGACAGCAAACACTGAGGAATTTCCAAATGTTCTGTTTTTAAAATTCACACTCATAAGAAGTATTTCAGCGATTAAAATAAAAATTTAAAAAAAATAGGAAGAAAAAAGCAAACCCTCAGCAGCATGTTTACTTAAAGGAGAGATTATTAAATTATTTATTTAAATATGGTAAATGAGAAATACCTACTGCTCTTGGCATTAAGTGAACATTTGTTAGGAAGTTCATATTCCAGAGAACTTTTTTATTTTCTGGCTCTGTTTCTTTCCACCCTCTACTATTCAGTCTCTCACTTTCCATTTGTTGTTTTCTGTTGTTATTCTTTCCTATGCCTCTCTTTCTCCAAGCTTCTGTCCCTGCAGACTTCTCCCCATATGCTTTGCTACATTCAGATCTGTTCCTTCTGGAGTGATTTTTTCTTTTAATTACTTGTTATTCAGTAGCAACAACCTGGACAACAGTAAATACCTCAAAATAAATTTTAAAACATTTCATTAATATTAATGACCTAAAGAAGGTCTCACATCTTGGAATATTATAAATAGAACAGTGATTTAGGAGCAGGCACATTCATATTTCATAGCTCCTTTCATTCTTATTACTTTGTCTTCCTTTTCTCTTCTACTTATCTTTCACATTTTTCACTCTTCTTTTTTGTTAATCTTTCTACTGCTTTTTCTGTTTGTCACCTTCAGGTTCTTTAATTTTTTATTCTGCATTTCTTCAGCTGCTTCTGTCCTCTGCTTATTTCTTTCCTTTGAATTTTTCACTTTCCCTGTTTTTTTTAAATATGTTTTTTTTCTAGTTTCAACCCCAGATTTTCTAACAGTCCTCTCCATCATTTTCTACTGCTTCCTTTTTTTCCTCATTACAGTATTTTGCTCTTGAAAAATATACAAATTTGTGGTTTCCATTACAGTTCATTGCAGTTACTTTGGGCGTCATCATTTCCTAAGATACACTGGGACATGTTAATATTTTTTTCTACTTGGAATTGAATGTTTCACCTCTGGGTTTTGTGAGTGGCAGAAAAAAAGTTTTGAAATGGGCATGGCAGCACTAAACACTGAAATCTGTAGGATAAATGCTGTATTTGTTTAATAAACTTATTAGCCTTTAAAACCCTAAGTTTATCAGGTGGTAAAATGCTTTTTTTTATGCCAGTATAGGCAATGTCACAGGAATTTAACAGTGGCTTTTTGTGGTTGGGGGCTCATTTTAATTGCTATGAAGTACCTTGAGACTAATTAGAAATCTCTTACCTTTTAAGCCATCTGCTACTTGATAGTGGTTCAAAATGTACAAGACAAAAGGATACCTTATATGTTCCTATGTCATTTTGTCATAATGCTCCATTACTTTTTTATGCTAGTGCACTCACAACAAGGTATCACCATGGCCATCAAAAGATTAGAATTAATCTTGAGAAAAATCTGAATTTATGGAGAAGGTTATGTGCTGGGAACATCAAAGGATAGTCCAGTGAGAAAATAAACATCAAGAACTCAGAATACTTTTGCATTAGAAGCAACAGGTTGTACTATTTTTCAATTTTTGGAAGAATTTCACAGCTGGAATTCATTTTAGGCTTATAAAAAGTAATAATACGATCTCTGGAATGGGGTTTTGTTCATTCAAGGCTGCTGAACTGGGCTTAAAAATAAATTTATGCATATATAACATGAGAGTATAATCAATTTTGCTAGTATAAAAAGAGCAAAGATTCTATATTTCTTTCATTAATCCAAAAACATTTCAAGACTTTTGAAGCAGTCCGAATCATGAATCATAATAAATTTCTGCATCAACCATGAGTTTCATTGAGTTTGCTTCCACCAAAATATTTAAAGGTTTGTCTTAAATAATTCTCCCTTTAGACATCTATAATCAAGCTTGTATTGTGAAATGTAGTCAGACTTACAATTGATATTTTTGTGAACTTTAAAAAAGTTTCTAAGTTAATGCTGAGGGCATGTAGTAACAAAGTAATCACACCCTCCAAATTACAGAAATAATTACTTTTTTATAAGAGTACTTTGTCTCTTACAGCTTAGAGCCAATTATATAGTTGTGTGCAGAAAGAATTCAAAACTATCTGTTAATGGAAAAAGTGAAAACAACATAATTAAAGGCAAATAGAGTTTGGCCAAGTGTATATAACCATAGCAAAATATACATGATTGTCAGTCTTACCTAGTTTGCAAGTAAGCAAATAGTTATCAGCCTGTAAATAGTGTGGGTAACAGAATGGGAAGAGGAGAAATGAATTTGTACTGATTTGATTTTGTTTTGTTGCTCCTCATGTTTGTACATTTCCTTGTGTTCATAGGGATTATTACAGAATCATAAAATAATTAACTATGAATTTACACACTCTATTAACCTCGCATTGAAACCAACATGACAGAAAACCTTAACAGCCTTAGGCGCTCAGAAATTCCATTTTTATAAAACAATAATCACGTGATCCTAGGTAAGGGAAGGGGAGCAAAGGAGGGATCATCTTTGTCAGAAGTTACGATCCTCCACAATTGTTTCATCCCAGCTTCATGCTGTAGAAATGTTTATTTTTGCCACCCTCTCTCCAAGGAGATAATATTAATAAGTTGAGTTATTTTGTGGCAAGTGAACTCTGGTTTATAACAAATAGTTTTGGAAGTAAAAAAATGAAGGGAAAGTAGACATTTAAACTGCAGTGGTATTCAGTGCAAGCAAAGTGAATTAAAAATATAATGGTAGTAAGTTTTTCCTTGGCCCTTGATATCTTGTGTGATTTGAACATAAAGACAATATATCATTGCCTTAATTTGTGATAAAACGGAATGTTCCTATAATGATAAAAGAGTAACCAGTAACTCTGCGCCTCACCTCTGCGTTTCTGGTAGGCCCAAGTTTATCTGACAGTCAAAAAGCCTCCAAAAGTGTTCTGGTTTGGTCCTCCCTTCAATTTGACTAACATCCAGGGAGAATGGATGATGCAAAAAGCATCACAAGCAGGGGGGAAGGCTGCAGTACTTTTGAGATTCTCAAAGGCATTCTTATAAGAGATTTTCAACTGTGTAAATTGCTGTATTTCCAGGTACTTCATTAGTGCTGTGACTGCTTACAACAGCATGAGCTAAACTGTCTTGCTCATTCCCTTTACACAAGTTCTGCTTGCCTGTCATAGATTTCTTTACATGATTTATGGGCTAGTTTAATAACCACTGGCTCTGAGAATACCATCCTCAGCACTAGAATTCTTGTAAGGAATAAGAGATTGTTTCTAGGAGAGACAGAAATAAAAATGTTCTAACAAAAATATATTTATATATCTCCTTGGCACAATTAAGGTATTGCGATCTTTATGAAAGCAACCCGCGATGGTATGGGAAATATATATTGATTTTTTTTCTGTTAATTCTACTTGCTCAATTTTATCTTATCCTTGCCAAGTAGTGTGATGCACAATGAATAAACATGAGTTCCTACATTCACAAATTCACATGCACAGTTTTTGTTACTTAAAAGGATGGAGTATAGAGAGGATAATGATCTGTAGCAAATTCTCATGAATTTCAGATTTTCTTAGCTGAGAAACCCAGAACCACTGAATTCTGCCGACACAGCATAACATATTCTATTCTCCATGGGAACAGATTATGGGAAAAATTAACCAAATGAGAACAACAGGAAGCAAATTATAGGTATTCCCAAAGGAACCGGGTAAGCTGCAGGTCGTCTTCCCTCTGGTGAATACTCTGTCTCATTGGCCAGTCTCTGGTTATTAGCATATGAAAGCTGTAATATTTTTCCTTATTTTTTGCTTTTCTCTCTTTTTCCCTGAAAGCAGCTTTAAAAACACAGGAAAAAGAACAGAAAAACACATATTTGAGGCGTAGTATATGTATACATTGCTTTTTATTCCATATAATTTTCTAGGAGCTGAGTTCAGCCAATGAACTTGCCTAGAAAAATTAAGTCAAATGGTACTCTTTGTTCCTGTAAAGATAGTATTTTCTTTCTGGGTGGCTTAAATGACTGTTGAAATGGCATGATTTAAAACTATTTATATAAATAAATAGGGCTAATTTATTTACTTCACACAGTAGTCAGAATTATAGTCGTTTATTTACTTCACATAGTAGTCAGCATTATAGTCATGTGGAACAGTGTACTGATCTGTTGGTTTAGTTCAGATAAGAGAGATTGATATTTCTATATAATGTTGTATGTATTTGACACAGGGAGCATTTGTTGCATAGCATTTTACATACAATTTAAGTAAAAGAAAAAAGAATATGTCATTAATCCCTCAGCTGGTGATAAATACTAAAAGAATGAGCAAAAATAAATAACTTGTAATGAATCATGACATCCATATTAACTACACAAGAAGGACGTGGACCTGTTGGAACGGGTCCAGAGGAGGCCACGAAATGATCAGAGGGCTGGAGCCCCTCTGCTGTGAGAACAGGCTGAGAGAGTTGGGGGTGTTCAGTCTGGAGAAGAGAAGGCTCCGGGGAGACCTTACAGCAGTCTTTCAGTACTTAAAGGGGGCTACAGGAAGGATGGGGAGGGACTCTTTGTGAGGGACTGTAATGATAGGATGAGGGGTAACAGTTTAAAACTGAAAGAGGTTAGATTTAGATTAGATGTTAGGAAGAAATTCTTTCGTGTGAGGGTGGTGAGGCACTGGAATAGGTTGCCCAGGGAAGCTGTGAATGCCCCATCCCATCCCAAGGCCAGGTTGGATGGGACTTCGAGCAGCCTGGTTTAGTGGGAGGTGTCCCTGCCCAGGGCAGGGGTGTTGGAACTAGATGATCTTTAAGGTCCCTTCTAACCCAAACCATCTGATTCTGTGATGCACGGGATCTCGTCTGTGACTTCATAACTAGGAGCAAGCTGGTATGACTGCTTGTGCTTACATTGCATGAATATATCGAGAGAAATATGAGCAACGTGAGCAAATTTGCATGAAACTATTACACATGACTTTATGTCAGAAACCCAATGCTATTATTTTCATATTTCTCACTTTTATGCATGTAATAAAGGCTATACTATATTTTTATGTAACCTACAGAATTATTGCTCTTTATCTTTGCTGATTCTTTTCCTAAAACCACAATTCCCTGTATCACTGAGTCCTCAGAAAGTGCCAATTATTTCTGCAGATATTGCTCATGTATAAAGATTTATATCCTGCAGTTTGTATCTACAAAGGTTAGGAATGTCAGTCAGAATCAACAGATTTAGGGTGTGGATAAGGTACTAACTGCACATACAGAAAATAATGACCATTGGATACAATACAGTATTTTTGTTAGTGGCCTGGGAAACACATTAAAATGTAACTGCTGTAGAAATATATTGGACAATTCATAGATGAACATGCCAAATTTTTATTAGCACAAGTTTAGAAATACTTTTAGATTTCTTAGGTAGTTTCGTGTTAACTCACCAGGAGTCTGTTGGACATCAACTCAGTCTTGGCAGAGCTTTGTGATTTGTTGTCCCACTTGAGCCTAAATTCCCACTATGCTCATAATTATGCTTTTTGATGAGCTGTGTGTCTGATAAAATGAATCATTTCTTCCCTACAAATCAAGTGAAATGAAGAGGTTGTCGATAGTGTCCTTTTTTATACATAGATATACATAGATGCATGTAGATGTGGTCCTTTTTTTTGTACAACAGCTTTTCCTGGAACTGAGACTCAATGGGATGCAATTCCTAATTTTGCAGTGAAATCAGAAACTGAAAATATTTAGAGGACAGGTTTACAAATTTAATAAAGTGGAATCCTTCAAAAGAAGTACCAGCATTTATTTTCTTGATCCAAATTTTATCTAATTTCATGCTTAAATACCCATTTACATCCTCATCAAATGCTCAGTAAAAATGTCGTTAATTTGATCTACGCTTTTAGTCACATTTCATAGATTGTTTTCAATTTTATCCTGCAGAATGCCATTTATTTCATTTCTACAGCTTGTACCTCTATGTTCATTGAGTGGCTTTGTAGGAAAAATAAGAGAAATGTGGTCTCCTGAAAAAGCACTTACTACTTGATTTGTAGCTTGTGGGAAAGGAATCTCCATGGCAGATGTAGGTCTGCACTAGCTTATGTTAAGATCTCTAGTTCTCAGCTTTATTTTGGAAATTGTGCTGGTAACTATATAGGAATAAAAAGACAACTGGCCAGCTCTTTGGTTTATTTAAATCAATTGAATGAAAAAATACCAGATGAGATTCTGGATTACTCTATATTTAGCAAGGTAACTTTTACTAGTAGCAGGATGAAAACAAAATAATTCTTAGTGTTGCAGTTGTATCCACAAAATATGATTTAATGCAAGAGTACTGTATTTCTGTCCCTCTTGACCTGTGATTGATGTGGTTTCCTAAGTGAGATTAAAATTCAGGCAGCGTTTATTACAAATAAGACCTCTTTTCAATCACTTTCAAACTTCTGGAAAGGAGACACAATCCATTACTGAAGAACACTTAGAATACTTTTAAAGTCATTTAATCTGGCAATTTCCTTGTATCTTAATCTGATTTTTCTCAATTTTCTTTTGCATCTTCTGCCCCTGAAATGCTTAACAATTTTTTACATGAGCAAAAAAAAGCCCTGCTGATGAATGGCTTGAAGCTTTTAGGATATTATATTTGATCTAAAGGGCCTTTACCATTTAAATCTGATCTATTACAGAAAGAATAGAATAGAATAGAATAGAATAGAATAGAATAGAATAGAATAGAATAGAATAGAATAGAATAGAATAGTTCAGCTGGAAGAGAATTCCAATGATCATCTTGTCCAACTGCCTGACCACTTCGGGGCTGACCAAAATTTAAAGCAAATTATTAAGAGCATTGTGCAAATAACTGGTAAGTATGGGGCATTGACCACCTCTCCAGGCAGCCTCTTCCAGGGTTTGACCACCCTCTCAGTAAAGAAGTGCTTCCTAATGTCAAGGATGAACCTCCCCTGGTGCAGATGTGAGTCATTCCAACATGTCCCAGTACTGGATCCCAGGGAGAAGAGATCAGCACCTCCCTCCACATCCCCTCCTCAGAAAGCTGTACAGAGCAATGAGGTCACCCCTCAGCTTGCTTTTCTCCAAAATAGACAAACCCAAAGTCCTCGGCTGCTCCTCATAGGCCATGCCTTCCAGCCCTTTCACCAGCTTGGTTGCCCTCCTCCGGATGTGTTCAAGTACCTTCATGTCCTTCTTACGTGGTGGGGCCCAGAACTGCACAGAGTACTCAAGGCAAGGCCACACCAACACTGAATACAGCAGGATAATTGCCTCTTTTGACTGGCTGGTTATACTGTGTTTCATGTGCCCCATCATGTGGTTTATCAGGCATTCCCAGATCTAGAAACATAGCAGACAGTCAACATGTTCTCGCCGTGTTATTGTATATAAAACTTAGAATCATAGAATCTTTGTGGTTGGAAAGGACCTTTGAAATCATCGAGTCTAACCATACACACACAAAAAACCCCCCCTACAATCTTTGCCACTAGAGCATGCCCTGAAGTGCCAAATCTATACGTTTCTTAAATACCCCTAGGGATGGTGACTCATCCACCTCCCTAACTTGTTCCAAAATGCATGGATAGGGCTTTATAGTTTTGAGGGTTTTTTAGAGAAAAACGAGGTCAAAGTATTGATGTTCACAACGCTCTAGGTTTCAGCCTATAATTAATAGCTTGTTTCCTTCCTTTTAAATAGAGGCAATCGAATTCTAAGCTAATTAGAGATGAGAAAACCATAAATTACATCTCAAGTTGAGGGAAATATTTGGTTTTGTAGTAAATGGAATTCATAAGTTTGAAAAAAAATATTAATGAAACGATGTCACATGCAAAGACCATCTTTTTTCTGAGGACTCTTCTTTTTTTTTGAAAGTCAGCATACTGTGAAAGCCGTGATTTAGCTGCAGTGAGACCTGCTCTTCTGCATTATTTTCTCAATAAGAGTGTCCAGCTGTTACAGTCTTTTAAGATGCCTTGTATCCAGCTTGGGGTTGCAAAAGCAGTGCGTTGGCCGCAATCATAAAAATGTCGTATTTCACTGCATTGACATCATACAGGATGTTTCCTTAATTTGATGTGGTCAGCATTAATTAACAGATTTCTCATTTTCTAGAAGATTCTAGCAAACAAGCAATCTATCGCTTTTCTGTATTTATTGATCAGTGCAGTGCTGCTATATAGAATATTCTATAACACAATATGTTTTTAAATGGGAGCAAGGTAAAGATAAGTGATCCCTTCCCAAGAAGAGATGTACATCAGCTACCCTACTCTGTGCTCTTTCCATTTTGCCTCAAACAGCATATTGTTTAGCTTTAGATAGGCATCCCCATTTTTCTATTTTGTAACTAGCTGCTTTTGCCTATTAAATTCCATTTCTATGCTCTCAGTTTCTCACCCTTTTGCCAAACTTTATGTGATTTGTTCTCTGTGTTAGACATCCCATTTTGTGCAGCGCAGTGCATTTTGTTCTGTAGCTAAAGTATTTGCAAGATACCTCTTATAGCAGCATGTAAGAACTGAAAAGCTAATTTGCTATGGAGTAGCTTGAAACAGATCACCAAATACTTTGTTTCTATGTGGCTTTTTACCTTGTCCCGGCTACTCTTGAGTTCCTTGACAGCGTATAATTTTTTCTTTGTTTTCCTTCCTTCTCAGATGCCTTTTATGAAATCTACCTCTCCATCTAGTTGGGGGTTTTTGAGTGTTCTGAATCTTATAGACCAAATATCTTTCAGCTATTTTCCTGAATGGCATTTCATGGCCAGTATACATAAGAAAATAAATCAGGATTAATGTTGAAAATTAATTTAAAGCATTTCTAGTTTAATTTACTGTGAATTTTTCACATTCGAGAGTAATAACATATATTATATTATACTCTTACCTCATTTAGTGAAAGATGTCCCTGCCCATGGCAGGAGGGTTGGTCTAGAGGATCTTTAAAGGTCAAGCCAAACCATTCTATGATTCTATGATTATATTAAGGTGTACCTATTAGAATGGAAAAATACTATTTTCCCATAATGTGAGCAAACTCCCATTGCTTCCAGAAAGTTTATGTCTTTCATTAAAGTTCTTTGATTCTAAATAATGTAACTGCCATGAGCAAATGCTGATACAGAAAATGAGGAAAATGTGAGCTACTATGTTAAATTGACTTCCTTTCTCAGTTACCATGGCAATATAGTCTTCCTGTGGGGGAAACTTTCTCATATTATAGCTATATAATTGCTAAAGTCTTCTCTAATATTAGAGCTATATTGAGCAGACTTTGTCAGTTTTCTGTAGTACACTGCAAGGCTAAAGAATATTTTCTTAAGGCCATCAGATTGTCCGGTTGTTTGGAAAGGGCTTTATATAAGGACTGGGTATTCGTCAGCTCTGGATAAAGCATGCACTCAGATAGAGCATTGATTTCATGAGCATTCATTTTTTCCCAATAGTGTGAGGCATGCAAGCTCTCATTATTAAGAAAACAAATCAGTAAGTAGCCTGCTGAGAAGCAGAAGTGTCTTCATTCTGCATGTGCTTGGTACACTGAATTCATATGTACAACATGAGCTGATTTCTGGCTGGATACAAGGAGCAAACAAGTCTCTTGGATCTTGAGGCTTCTGAAAGATATATTAGTCTTCAAAGATCCCTTCAAAGGAATCCAGCAATTTGCACTAAAGTAGCTTGAAGCATCTGAGCGTTAGCAATGAATTCCATATTGCTTTTACCCTTTCCTGATCTCTTTTTTGCTCAATGAATCTGTAGTCTCAATCCCAGGGATTTTCTAAATCCAGCCACGACTGATCTAGCACTAGATGTCATTTTGTACATGAGAATCCCCAAGAAACCCCTCATTTAGTCCAATTTTTCTTTATTTCCCCTTTCCCACTTCCTCTAACTCCTTAGTTTCTTTCCCTCCCTTTTAGGTGTATTAATCAGGCTAAGGATCACCTATTCTTATTCATTTCCAATGCTTGTAGCACATCCAGGGGCATTTCAAAAGATCAAGTCATAATCATTACATTGTTATTGGTAGGATATGTTTCCAACCTAATTCCAGTCTTGCGATAGTGCATGCTATCATGCTTTTGCATCCTCTCATGATAGCAGTCTGCTGTTTACCTCAGTGTTTCTGTTTGCATTTAGTTTGCGATACCTGCTTCTTTATTAAAGGATGTATTATTACCTCTAAGTATTAAACTATACAGGAACAGATTTTCTTTTCCTATGTGAGCTATAGCAGCAATGATTTATTGTGCTTGACAACCAGAAATAAATTATCCTGGTTTTCCCCTTTAACCTGTAAGATGTTTCAGGAATATGCCTAAATGTCAAGCCATTTTGGTTAAATATGCGTGGAGTTGTGGAGTCACCTAGAATAATTTCAGCACCCTAACAGTCAGATGTAACATTACTCAGAGGAAATCTTTGGATTCTACCTGATTTCTTGTCTTTAAAAGGGGATGAGAAATTCTTCAGTGATAACTCAGTTTACACTACTTATACGAGGCACAGCTGAAATGCTCTATTGCTTTTTTACACGAAAGCAAGAAATAGCAATTTCCTCTGGATTCATAATAATAAATACAGCTAAGGGCAACACTATGTTGACTTCTTATTTAAAAATGAATTTAGGTTGGTTTTATTGTATCTGCTTAATGTCATAGATATCAGATAACAGCAATGGAAGAAATACTGAGTGTGAACTAATCCAGACTGAAGGCAGCCACTGTATGTTTCTGTTTTTCTTTCTTTGGGAGGAGGTAGACATATCTCCATGTAGACCTGGGGACATCCAATCTCCAACTGATCTGAGGCCAAATGGTGCAGAACTCTGAATCAACAATGGGTGAAAATACAGGACGGGGATATGACAACATAACAATGTTAGGACTTCATGGTTTAGATAAATTGCCTGAACAGATAACCTGTTAAATATGTGTTGTCTGTCTCTCTTGCATTTAATGAATATGCTTCCTGGAATTCAAATTGCACTCAATTTTACCTGCTGACTAAAGAAAGGCTTCCAGAGTCATATTTACAGGTGTGGATAGTAACGTAAAAGAAATGTGAAGTCTCCAAGGACATGATCTGCTTTAAGTGATTTATGCTCAATTTTTGGCAATGAATGCATCTGGTGAGGTTCTTAATGTATATAGAGGTTGTTAAGTGCCAAATATTAACTAATGACACTTAAAACTTAAAATTCTTGTAATTTTAACTTAAATTTCACAAGTAGAAACTTAAAATTCACAGGTATCTTCAAATTATAGGCTGTAGTTTACTTTTGAGTGTAATGCTTTGGGGGAATGATACTACCCAGGATGGCTGATTAGCTTCATGAATTTCAGAAACTGAAGATGCTTATTTTAAAGCTAGTTTCCCACCAGTTTTGTTAAGGTTGCGAATTGCACAGCCACATGGGATTTTTTTCTTTCTTTCTTTACATAGAATTAGGATTGGAAGAAATAATGACTGGAAATCCCAGAAGAAATACTAATCTTGCAAGAATTCTATCCAACTCTTGTGGGTCTCAAAAGAGCACAAATACTTTGGATAAACAAACATTCATATGTTACTTTTTTTCTAGCTTCCAGTATACCTTTTCATGTTCTTTTACAAAGACATGCTGAAAAATATTTCATCATTTTAGGTACTTGTTATTTAATGTTGTGTAAGCAGATATAATCTTAAGAAATATCTACCTTGCTCAGTGCAATTCTCTTTCTAACCTTTGAGTTCCCAAATATCTGTACAGATGTGGACTTCCGCTTTTAATCATCTTCAGATTCTATTCCAAAAACATCTAAAACAAAAAGCCCCAATTTTTCATCATCTTTAATATGCATTATTTGCAATCTTTTTTTAGAGGCTTCTTCTGATTAGAATAAATAATGAGTAGTAGGGGACGCCATCATATTGCATCTTTTCTGGAAGCTCTCTGCCTTGCTCACTGAGAGATTTCCCATCCCTACCTGTTCTCTGTCTTTCCTATATCTCTGCGCATATTGAGAACATTCCTTCACTATAGTTCTGTGCCATTAAGCATGTTTTTGGTTTTGTTTGCAAGCTGACTTTGTCCCTTTGCCTACTGTTTGATGGATGTGAAGGGGACAATGCTCTTATCGCTCTAGAAGTGGACACTATATGGAAAATACACTGTTAATTTCAGAGAGTTCAGTTAGTTAGAAGAGTCTTAGCTGAAAAGTAATATTACTGAAAAGAAAATTGTTTCTGTTCTACCTCAAACCAGGACAATACCAAAGCCCTTTGAGTTGTCCAAAACAATATGCAAGAAAGAAAAGAAACTAGAGAGCCTGATTATCACTCTTACTCTCTAATTCTCTAATACAGCTTCTGAGGTAGGACTCGTCAGCAGAGAGCTTTTACCTTCTCTTGTGCTTGCTGTGCATTGAGCAAGTAGTGCAGAGCAGTTCTGGGAAGGAAACTTTACTACAGAGTGCTTCTGCCTGTTGCCTTTTGACCTTTATGGAATAACGCTTTGATTCCTTAAACTGAAACAGCAGGACATTCCTCTCCTGTGTATGAAGAAGCTGCTACATCTGTATAGTTTCCAATACATAAGTAATAGCTGTGGAATAACTTACTCCGCAGATATTTTAATTGGGCTGTAATTTCCTGTTCCTCCTCCAGATTTCTCCTTCAGTAAGATCATTTACCTGATGTTTTGACAGCAATTGATTACTCATATATAAATTCAAAATGGTGAGGAGGCACTACAGTATGAGAATTGTCTTTCCAGCCATATATGTGAAACAAGAGTGACATCTAGTAGTCAGTTCTGGTAAACACAGGTGTATTTATCGTGTAATTATATTTCCTGTCCTGTAATGAAGTGCTGTAAAATTACTTCTCTTCCACTTACAATGGAAAGCACCACTCATTTGTAGAGCTGAAGTATTTTACACACAAGAATTACTCAAACCTTGTAGCACTCTTGTTAGGAATTTTTAAAACCAATTCCATTTTACAGCTGGGTAAACAGAGTAAGTATAAAATGGCTTGGGCAAGTCCCCCCAGTTTCTGTGAAATAACTAGGAACAGAACCTAATTTTTGACTACAATTGACTTACTCTTTCCGTGAGTTACACTACGTTGAATTATCAGGAATGAAATTATTTCCACCATTGCTGGTGCAGTGGGAAAAAAAATCATCTCCTGATTACACTAAATTTAGTCTACAGCTAAAAATGCGTAACATGGGAAGCAATAACGTATGTACTGAAATCCATATGTAGGCAAGTATAACAGGACTCTCTTTTCTGTGCCCTGAGAATTTGTTATTGCTATAGCACTTGTGAGCTACGAATTCTAAGTAAGTATTGAGCTTCGATCCTTGGGACAAGAACTTCTTTTTCTTCTGTGTTCATTTAAACTACTTTTTGAAAATGTTTGTCTACATACTGACTTTTATAGGCAGTAGCATTTAGAGTCTGGCTTTGATTAAGACCCTAAATTTTAGGAGAGTAAACTTTCAATTGTTTAAGGAATTAGTGGATTGGACCCCCTGTCAAACCATCTTTGGGGATAAAAGGAGCAGAACAAAGTTGGCAGCTGTTGAAAGACATTTTTCTTAGAGCACAAGAACTCTTGATTCCCATTTGCAAGAAATCAAGCAAGGAAGGCAGGACACCAGCATGGGATACCACCTGGGTGTGTAGGGATGGGATCAGGAAAGCTAAGACACACCTGGAGCTGAATTTGGCAAAGAATGTGAAAAGTAATAAAGGTTTCTACAGGTATATTGGTCAGAAAAGGAAGACAAAAGAAAATTTACCACACACCCCCACATCTCCCCATCCCCCCAGTAAGTAGGATAGGAGAACCAGTGACAACTGTCAAGGAGAAGGCTGAGGTACTCAACAATTTTTTGCCTCAGTTTTCACTGGCAATCACTCTTCCCACATCTCACAAGTCCCTGAACCTCAAGCCAGGAACTGGGGGAATGAAATCCCATCCATTGTAGGAGAAGATCAGGTTCAAGACCACCTGCGGAACCTGAACATGCACAAGTCCATGGGACCCAACAAGATGCATCCCAGAATCCTGAGGGATGCAGTGGAACAAGTCTATCCTACAGTGAAGATGTAGCCAAGGAGCAAAGAGATGCATATAAAATTATTTTAATTAAGATTCACTTACTACCACAAATGAATAGCACCTATAGATTAAATGCTTTTATAATCTAAAAAGATCAATAATTTTCTCAGCCTATCATAACTTCAAAATATTTTGTATACTCAAGTCCAAGTAAATTATTTACCCTGGATTAGGAAAATGATCCATTTTTTAAAAAAATAATTTTGAACATATAATTGAATATAATTTTAGTTTCCAGAACTGTTGTCTGATGGTCAATTCTAGCTTTTCTAGCTATTCCAAAATGGTGTTTATAAGAATATTTCCCATGTAAATGATATAGCAAGTGAACATACAGTTTCTTTGCTGTCATTCAAATACTTTCTATAATTCTCAGAGTATTTTACCAATATTCACAAAAAAGAATGCAGATAAGTACAATAATAATAATTTCAAAGGGTTTATGGTAATCATCTTCAAGAGCAATGATGGTTCATATGATTATAGTTTCTTCTACAAGGTTATGAAATTAACATTTATGTTAATTACAGCCTATGGCAATGACTATACTTACAAACTGTTCCACTAATTACATTTTGCTATTTTGATTGCATTAGTTTGAGAATTTATATGCAAAGATTCTAATATTGCCTTTATCTCTTAAATAATAAAGGATATTAATGGAGATAATACATGTTTCAACCCACAATTACAGCAATACATTTTTACTCAGTTGCTTAAAATAGAAGTGTATCTTCAAACATAGAACACAGAAATGTTTACCTTCAACCTTAAATATGTTTTCTTTTTTCTTACGGAAAGATGGAAATGCAGGAAATGAAGTATCTTCCCCTTTCACAATGGAAGATTTGTCTAAACAGGTATTACAGCTCTTTGACTCTACCTCTGACCAGACTAGTATTGTACGTTTGTTTTTCACCTTCTGCCTGTGCACCAGGGGATCCATTTCACTTCAGGACTGGACCCCAGTCCCTGTAGATGTGCCTGTCACCAGTGGTGTTGCAACTATGCCCACAGCCTTGCCTGATGACTCTTGGTTGACCCCGTTTACCATCCCTGCGTTCACCCTGCTTGATTTGCTCAGGCACAGCGCGGCAGAGCCCAGGCTGGCAAGGCATTATCATGGCCAGCGCCCTTTCCCGTCGGCATCAGACGGCCCTTACCACTCCCTGACACACGGTGTAGGCCATCTTAAGCCCTGAGGGCAGTGGAACCAAGCCCCTGTAGCCTTGCATCTACACCTGGCGTTGGGTGATCAGCGTGACCCACAGCGCTGATCCCCCATACCCATTTACAGACTCTTGAGTCAGCTCAGACCCTTAGAGCTGGCTTAGGCCCTCAGCCCACACCCGCTCTGGGGGGCTTGGGCCTTTCCTCTATCCCTCATCTCCCCAGGCCAGTCCAGGGCCCCAAGGGGCAGCTTGAATTTTCTTTCCCTAAGCCTGCCTGGCCTTCACAGGCAACCTGAAACACCTCTCAGCCCCTATTCAGCCCTAAATCCCTCATGCCATAGCCCTTTTCAATTACCTGTCCTTGCCTTGGCTCTGTATCCACTGAAACAGCCTATCGACACCCCAGAGCAATTAAATCATTCTACAGCAGGCCCCTCTGAATGAAGACCTATGAGAAGGCTCAGCTTACCAGGAAGGCAGGCTGCTGTAAGGGCCCTGAGGGCACTAATGAGCCTTCATGGCCTTGACCGGCCACACGTGGGGCCTCCCCTCACACGCCTTCCCAAGCACCCAAGGCCTCCATTTAACAAGCCTGGGCTGTTGGTCACTGGCTAGTTTATGTTGTAGGTTTGTCTGTATCCAGCTCAACCACAGCAGTGCCTACCTATGTAGCCTGTCGATCCTGACCTACAGATTTCCCTTTTTTGCCCTTGCCTTCCCCTGTCAGCCCTGTTGCTGCCCTCAGCTCCCAATCCCCAATCCCCCTGGGCATCTCACTGATGAAAACAAAAGGCAAAAATAACCCCTTTTGTTTAATGAACCTTTAATAATGCATCAACTGTTTTACACACACAACTTGTGCTAATCTCTTCTTTGGGCACCTGAGTGTTACAATCTCGTGATACGCTTCTTGAGAAAGACAAACGGAAACACTGCTCGCAGGAGTTAATGCCACAGAAAATCTTGTCCTACAGCTCTATGTGAAGAGGCAGTACTTTTCTGAAGTCTCAGTTCTTTTTGTTACCAAATTTGTTCAGAAGAGGTGGAAGGTATCCTGCTCCTTCACAGCTAGCAGACTTTGTGTTTGCTCTCTGTTCTTACTCTGTAGCCGCTGCTGTAAATGGCTCAGCTGATTATCTTACTTAAAGCAAATCAATATTAGAAACAAAACAATACAAAAGTAATGAACAACCACTGACATTAACTGACTCTGACTGGAATTTCATCTGTGGAGATAACGAGCTAAAGGCTCTGTGACATTTCTCCTTGCATAGAATAACATTTAAAAACAAAATTGCTGGACCCTCAAAGATTATTCCGAAGGATGAAGTGAAGGTTGTAACCCATCATATGCCCACAAGAACACCCAAAAACACCCAAAAAACACCACCACAAAAGCTATTTATAGTGATGGTTAAGTTGCCAAATGATTATAATAGCATTCTAACTGGATCAAATCAACTGTATTGTAAACCATCCAGAATATCTAATTCCATACAGAAATGTATATGCTCTGCTAGCATTGTATGAGGTATTTAATGGACATTTACAAAGGTGGGAGAGGAGAAGAAAGAGTTAAAAAACCAGAAGACTATTCACAAAAGTAAATAGTTTACATCTTCCTTCATTTTATTTCTATTTCCTAACCTGGGGGAAGCTTTCTTCCCAAACCTACATGACATACTGTACACAAGGAAACATTCTTTGGAGCATTTAAAAAAATGCCACCTTTATAATGCATAAATAACATCTGCCCCACAGTCAGATCTAACATTTAATAGAGTGACAAACTGGTCTAGAGCTGTCAATCACAATGATGAATAAAGACTTCTGATGTAGATGTAAAGATTTACCTGGACAGACAGACAAAGGGATAAGCCACAGGGGAATGTACTGGGACTAGGTGGAATTCAGCTTGAAGGCTTTGACTCCTTGAATTTTAATCTAAAGAAAAATAACTCAATTTAGAGCATAGATGTTTCTTTAGTAGAACAAAATCTCATCAAATTTAACCAAGCTGCCAACTTTCTTTTCTAAGAACCTTCTAATTTTGTAATAGGAAAGAATAAAATACAGGATAAGCTTATTAATAATGGATAGCTATTTAATCTATAAAGGATTTATTTCTCTGGTAGTATGGCAGCCCTTAGAACATACATGTAGCGCACACAGGCAAGCCAGAAAAGTTAACGTCTAATAGTACAAAAATAGCAGTGAAACTTATAGAGCAAGAAGAAGCCCTTATATAAATTTTCAAAGCCATGGTGAGTAATTCCAATTGGGCTTGGAAATGGATGTTGTTATATAGAGACAGCGTATAGAAAACTGCAATTTCTAGGGTGTGCATATGACTAAAAGAAATGGACAAGAAAACTCTTCTATTTCTTTAATAGTTTCACTTGCAGCTTTCAAAGGACATTACAAAATCAAATTTCAGGAAGAAATTTTTCACTATGAGGGTGGTGAGGCACTGGAACCGGTTGCCCAGAGAAGTTGTGGCTGCCCCATCCCTGGAGGTGTTCAAGGCCAGGCTGGATGGGGCTTTGAGCAGCCTGGTCTAGTGGGAGGTGTCCCTGCCCAGGGCAGGGGGTTGGAACTGGATGATCTTTAAGGTCCCTTCCAACCCAAACCATTCTGTGATTCTATGATTAATTTATTCTTAAAAATTCTCAGGAGTAGGAGAAAGTCAGGTACCACCACACTAAATGTTATTTTTAGTGTTAGAATGCTAAGATTGGATATATAAAACTAAATTCTGAGAATATATCAGGAAAGATTCATTGTTATAGATAGCCCTACTCAAAAGCATTTTGACTTTACATGTGCTTTTTCACCTGTTGTGATCAAAGTTGCACTTGTAAAGAAGGCTCTACGGTTTGTATCGCCTGGTTCTGAGTCATTTTCTGATCTTCACCTTGACTTCCCTGTCTTCATAATTGAGTCAGCCTTCTACAGAACCAAACTACATCCCCTGCAAAGCAAAAACTAGTAACAAAACCAGTCTGCTGTGAAGGTTTTCTGTATGACTTTGGAAACAGCGACTAGAATTCAAGTGAATAATGTTTCTACTTCATATTATTTATTAGTCAAGTTTCTTAACTCCCTGACTTTTAACTGCACTTTTAAAAGTGCGGTGTTTCTGGGATGAGTGATTTCCCCACACTTCATGGCTAAAACTCCGGAGTCAGTAAGTCAAAGGAAAAGCATCTGAACATTTGTAACTTACTGAAGACAACAAGGTTTATAACTTACAACACTTCCTAATATGTGATTTAGATGATCATTTGTTTTGTTTCATGATAACCCATCCTTCATACCTAAGACTTCAGAGTCAGTAGGTCAAAGAAATAGCATCTGAAAGTCTGTGACTTACTGAACTCAACAAGTTTTTTACAACTTATAGCTCCTTCTCATATTTGATTTAGCCAGTCATTTGTTTCATGTTCCATGATAACCCTTAGAGCTGTATTAATAAATATTGAGGCTTTGGAAACAAAATTGTCGAAATTGCTGCTCACTGGTCATTTGTGCTTTAATTTTTTAACACTCTAGATGCTGATTTACTGCTTGTTAAAACACTTTTGTATTATGAACACATAAGAGATTTGAGAGGCCAGTATCATTTTGCCTAACAATATTTTAAAAAATATTAACTAGAAAGTAAGTTTTCTATTTAGACACTCATCTAGATTGTATTATTAAAAAAAAAATCAAAAAGTATGAGAGAAATATTCAGAACATCAACACTTTTTCATCTCTCAGCAACAGAAATGCATTAATGAAATACGATTGGTCAGAAATTTAAATCTGAATAAAATACAAAGCAGTAGCTTTACTGTATAATTTTTCCTCTTAGGAAAAGTCTTCAACTTAATTTAGCATATAATGAATTTTACTGTATACTTTCTATCAAAGAGGCTAAAGGTAACTAAAAGGGAAGAAAATGTACTATTTTCTTATTTAACGCATCATTAATTAATACTTCATGGGGGAGGCACTTTGCTGTTAATGGTACGCAGGTATTTATGAGTTTTAAAGCCTTAAAATGGAAATAGTACTGATTATATTACCTTGATTTAATCTTTTTATGTTTATATTTGAAAGGTTGAAAGTAATCTAAGTCTTTAGTGGGGAACACGTTTGCTGACACAGTAATTGTGTGCAAAGAATAAGAAGCTACTTGATGAGTGTTTTTTTCACACAGCTTGAATCTGAGACTTAATTTAAGGAATCAAAATCATACTAGAGAATTTTGCAATGGAATATAGGTGTGTATATACATGTATCAGTTGGAGAATTAGAGATCACTGTAATGAGAGTGTTTAAAAGATGGATAAATGAGGCCACAGTCAAACTTCAGAACACTTGACTAAATTGATAGTCGTTAACAAACAGTACACGTTAGCAGTTATTAGGTTTTAATAACTATCGATTATTATGACACATTCAGAAAATTAGCCCTTATCAATTTTACTGTACTTTATCTCTGAACATAAAACACCTGGAAGCTCAGGCTGGGTAGTTAATGTTGGCAAGCATGATTCTTGATGCTCTTTGTCCTAGACACCAAGGTGGTCAGAGTTGAGAAATCTGAAAATCAGAGACCAGGTGGCATGGCATAATGTCCTCAGACTGCTGTGCACTTTCCCTCAGACCTAAGCATGGTTAGCAAAGAAATGAGCTCCAGACCCCAGGTCAGTCCCCAGACTGAGCTTTGTGGACCATGGATGCCGGGCTGCTTATTCTTATAGGGAACATAGAGAAATATAGAAGTATAGCAAAAGGACACATTTCAACAACTGGAGAAGATTAATTCAGGCTTTCTGGAATCATGGGCTGCTACTGGACTCAAGCACATCCATGGTAAACTGTATGAAGTCCACACCGAGGCTAGTTTTGATGAGGAGCAGATGAAACACTCCAGACTCCTGGCACTGAAGCTGAAAATCATCCTTGGTTTCCTCTAACCTGCAGTGCGGTAATAGCCTTTCCTTCTCATATTTTTCCACCAAAGTAATAGCAGTGTCTATTCAGGCTTCAGCTCTCACAGGCTCCTGCTCTAATGGGCGATTTGTTCCTGCTGGGTGGGGAGCAAGGAGTTGGGCAATATTTAAAATTGACCAGGGAATACCTGTCATTTTGGTTTTGCTACAACATTTATAATTGGCCAGGGAATAGCTGTCATTTAGATTTTACTGCACTTTTGTAGGCTGAAACTTCACTCCATCATCCCTAGCCTAGGGGGCTTCTACCTTCTTGTCCTTCCAGTAAAGTGTCCCAAACAAAAAGCAATTCTGAGTTGGGTTCCCTGACACCCATCCTTTCATAAGCTGTGCATTAAGGAGTTTCCTAAGAAGGAGGAGCTTGCACTAAGAAGTTTCCTAAAAAAAATCACAGAGTATTTGCCATTAAACAGTTTGAAAATAACTGCTCTGTTCTTTGAAAGACTAAAAATAAGCAGTGGCTCTTGGAGATGGATTTCAAATCTTGGACCTCAATAGATGGATGGAGGCACCCCCCCATGCGTCAGTGAGTCAAGAATATAAGTACTGTGCCACTGCACTTGAGGTTCTGCTTTAGTTGGCTCTAGCTTGTTCTCTTATTAATTTATGTTTTCCTTTCTGAAATATCTCACCTATTTTAAGTTTTGTTTAAGCAGCATATATTCTTGACTAGTAATTAGTTTTTGTTTTGAGTACTAAGTACCTGCAGTCTATGCTCCTAACTTGTAGTTACCTATGTCCTTTTCTGGATCAATGCATTTTCTAATAGAAAATTATTGAATATCAAAGCAATGCAGGTTGTCCTGTCCAGCACAGTCAAGGGTGTTGAAGTTATCTTTTTTGCTTAGCTATATATTATTTCTGTTTGCTTTTTACATTATAAATTCAGATAGAGTCACTGTGGAGGATACTTTGATGGCTAGAGAAGATGGTGAAAACTGAAAGCAAGGCAATCCAGAGAGTGGGCTACGTAACAATTGACAGCAGCTATCCATAGAGTCAAACTGCTGAATTTGCTGTTTGAACACTGTTTGGAAACAGTAATTTTAATGTAATCAGTAGTGCATTAAGTAAATTATGTTCTTACTAAAAATAGGAATGATTAAAAGTGCAAAAGCTCATACAAACCCTAGTTTAAATCTAACAAGTCCTAGCGAAATAATGCCTAGTGACATGTCTATGGACTTGCTAAGACAAAGAAAGAATAAAGGGAATAATGTTTGTAACAACAGAGAAAATGAATAACAGATAACAAAAACCCATGGCTTGTATTAGAAATAGTGTGGCCAATAGGACTAGGGAAGTGATTGTACCTCTGTACTCAGCACTGGTAAGGCCACACCTCAAGTACTGGGTTCCGTTTTGGGCCCCTCACTGTAGGAGGGACATTGAGATACACTGGGTTGTGTCCAGAGAAGGGCAAGGAAGCTGGTGGAGCACAAGTCTTATGAGGAGCATCTGAGGGAGCTGGGGAGCTGGCAAATTTTTAACCTTAGAAGTGTAATTCTCCTCAAAACATGTAGCACCTTCTTACACAAAAGATCTTCTGCCAGCATGTATTTAGTGTTCTGTCTCTTAAATACGACAGAAATTATTGCTTTTGGTTGGTCTTTTGCCCTCATATTCCTATTTAGTGAAGATAAAAGAATTAGAGGAATTATATTAACAGTTCTAGATTCATTACCTCCTAGATTTTTGAGGTATTTTGACAAATTGACTGTTCATTTTATTAATTTAGCAAGGACTGATAAAAGATTTCACTTTAAAAATCTTTAAGTATTGCCACAGTTTTGTAGCACATGAGGATTATCGCTGAAATCTTTCAGCTATCATTATATTTTCCACTGTTGTGTAAGTCCTGTATTTGTTTTATTGTAGACATGTAAAAATCTCTGTATTTTTTTCTTTAGAAAAATCACATTTTTTATTCCATGTTATTGTAGTGTGGGATTTCAGTCTCTGAACTTTATCCCATATGTTATTTGATAGATTATGTCCTAATAACACACTTGTTGAAGGTTAAAGGTTTTGGTTGAGACTGTGTTTCAAATGCTTCATCTGGACACCAGTAAAGAAACGCAAAATAAAACAAATTTCCATGAAATATGACCTGTCATTGCTTGAAACTTAACTTACTTTTTTCTGACTCCAGAATACGTCAGCACTGTATCTCTGTATCTTGCACCTACACGAAACCACTATTTTACATATTCTTTTATTAATATATCAAGTTTCAGAAACAGCTGCTGGAATAAATGTTTACCATCTAGTGTGGATTGCTTAACAAAAAAAAAACCATCAAAATCAAACAAATAAAAACACCCAAAACAACAACAAAACAAAAACAGGAAAAAATGTTACTTTCTGGCAGTAGCAACTTTACACTTTTATTTGCCTTTTACCTTAACCATAAACTTGTCTTGGATTTTATAAAATGTCATTTTTACCATTTCAGTCAGTACAATAGGTCACACTGGGCACAGCCAAGACGGCAGTAGTAATGTTATAGCACAAACTTTAATACAATGTGATCTTTTAAAAAAAAACAAAACCACCACCACCTGCCTCCACATTTTGCTGTATTTAACCTTTTCAAAAACACTGAAGAAAGTACTCTGATGTATGATGAAGCAATAATTTAAATTTACAATAAAAATGAATCTGGTGTAGGATCTCAGTTTTCTTAGGGTCTGGTATAGAGTAAGAAACACAACCTAAGGGGTCTGAAAAATAGTGGAGGGGTACCAGCCCAGCAGGTCAAATCCTTATTTGGTGTCATTATTTGGGTTAGTACTTAACCAGCAAGCAGCATTTTCATTTTAGAGGTTATTGTCTTCAATTAATAATGGTAAAGCAATGGCCTTATACGATGGCTTTCCATTTCTTGCCTTTTTTCACAGATTCCCCCTGTAAAAATAGAGACACGGGTAGAGGGTTACAGCTTGTTTCAGGAGACTTGGGAGGGCAGGGGAACAAGACAGATCTTGTGCGCAGTGGTGTTTTCGGCATGAAATTAAAGTAACAAATGCCTAGATACCGGTCTTTAATCCATTTCAGAGTGCAAAAAGAAAATCTTATAATAGCTCGAAAGGCTGAAAGGGGAGAGTCCCTGCTGTGGATGAGGTCTGCATGCATTCTGCACGTTGGTCAGAGTTCTTTTCGATGCTGCATCGCTCAGGGCTCCCAGCATCCGAAGGGATGTCAGATTGTCTGTTATTCTTTTCTCATGGCGTTAGCTCTAATAAATAGCATTGTGAATTATACCTTACAGAGTCTGAGTGCCTTTCTTACTGGGATCATAAAAGGCATGAAAACAGTACCGAAAATCTTGCTAGTTGGATTATTGTGAATATGGATGTGTTCAGATATGCATTCTACCACAGACCCAGTGACCAAAAAAAATACATGGGCCGCAGTCTTGCGGAACTAAAAGAATCATTAGACATCATTGCAATATTTTCTGTGGTCTTGTAGTGCTTTTGAAATCTCTCAAATCACTACAATAACCCTTGACCACAGGCTTTCTTAGCAAAAATTTTTTTTCTGTTGTTGCCACAAAGGATTAGGATGAGGACTTTTCTTAGAGGAGATATACTGTTGGCATAATGATTATATTTTAAATATAAAAGACACTCCGGTCTTAATTTTGCAGTACATCCACCTTATTTTCCCTATGTACTATTTCTTGTGAAAAGGTAATTTTCACTTTGTGATACATGTTTTAAAAAAAATCTACAATGCTTTCTCTCCAGTTCAATAGGAAGACATAGGTTGAAATAAACTATATCAGAATATGGAAATTCTACTTTGAAAATAGTCATGTCAGTGATACAGATTCATCTGTTTGGACTTTCAATTTTCTATTTGTAGAAGTACAAATAGCCTTTGTCTAATTTTAGGTCCAATCTCAACTGCATTCTGTAGCTGCTGTATGCAGTATAGAACTTGTATAGTTTCTGTATGCAGTAATAAATGGAGATGTAAACTTCCTTCTGCAATTACTGTGCTTATGAGTAGTGTTGATCCGATTAGTTGCTTGGATGCACAATTTAGACATCCAAAGGACTCAAAATTGAAGACTGTGTACACAAATGAGACACTTTCTGGGGAAAAGACAGTATTGTGACTCTGTATTGAAGTCTTCCGCTATTGATAAATTCTAGTTGCATGTTATTCTCTGGTCTATTTTTTTCTAACGTATCTACTTCAGTAACTTCAATACCTACACTCTACCGATTGTGATGGAAGATGTCTCCATTGAATGGATAAATTCCTTCCTCCTCCCTGGCCTAGATTAACAGGGCACCCAAGACACAGTGTCATCTAAGTACAACTACTGCAATTTGTAAGCAATGCCTAAGTTCTCTAATCAAGGATATCATTAGGTGCCTGTGTGCAAAAGTGTGCTGGTAACTAGGGCAGAGTCCAGGGAAACCTGCATCAGTAGTATTTATCACTTACTGAGGCAAATATATAATCATCTAAATATGGAAATTAAATTAAATATTTCCACCTGTTACAAAAATAACCTGTGAAGAGATGTCTGAATTCTCTGATGCTTTTTTTGTCCTTTTAGTTCTTCCAAGGAAAATGTATCTATAACTTTCCAAATTACATTGTAGTGACTTGTGTGTGCGAAGGGCAGGGAAGGGGAAATGACGCAATATCTGGAAAGATACAGGTTAGGTGGTGGTTGAGTATGAATCCCTGTCAAACAGTGCTCATGCAAAAAAATCCGCTAAAATATTTTTCAAGGGGTTTTAGAAAGAAGGCAGATGGAACTTTAGATCAGCTTATTCGATTTTAACAGCACACCAGTAAATATCAAGAAGAGGCTCAGAAGAATCCTAACAAAGCAAACAAAGCAGTCTTCGATAGGCATCTCTGGGCTCCATCTCCTCCTCATCTGCCATTAAGGTGATGCAAAGATATGCAAAAACCCCCAGCCGATATAATCCCATCCCAGGTAAATATATTCCATTTATCTAAAGTCTTTCTGATCGTCCGTAGCCTTAGTTTGGTAGATTGTTCTAAATTCTCTAACCTGAGTTTCCACAAGTAGATTGAAGTTTCCTGAAGCAGTTTGGTTTGAAAAGAATTAGAGAAGCATTATTGCATCAGTCTTGTGTCCTTAAAAAGGCAATATGCATTAAAAAATTAATTGTTCCTGGACACAGATTGTGTCTGCCAAATATCAGACCTGAGATATATATTTTTTTTGTTAACTTCAGGAGTTTGACGAGCCTTGATTACAGCCATGCTCCTAGGCAGTGCTGCAATCTGTCATTCCTGTGATTGTTCCAAGTGATGCAGTTATGTTAAAACCCCATCTTCATCTGTTTTAAAGCAGCAGACACATGGTAGAATTAATTCCAACTAAACTGTGCCAGAGGTAATAAAATTAATGAAGATACTCACATACATTTAATATGTACCTGACACTGAGAGCTGCCTCCAAGAAGAGATACATAACTCAGTCTGCTGTTTCTGATTCACTGAAGCTGTTTTTCCTAGTGCTTCAAAAGAGGTTATTGAGCTAGATGAAACAAACAGAATACTTAGTCTGATTAGAAGTACCCTTCTTGCAAAAAGTGCAGTGATCTTATTTAGAGAACTTCAAGTCTACCACCACAATTGAATCTGCCTTTTTAATTATGTCTTAGATATGACTGGAATACTTTAAAACACAGTAAGTCTGAGTAGAGTTAGTAGCTTGTTGGGAACAATTGTGTTTTTTTCTTAGATGGGAGGTTAACGCACACCCAAGTTTCATTTCTGTTTTCACTCCAGTTAATGGCCTGTAGATCACTCTCTTTTCTTGTCAGAAGGCAGAACTCTTATCAGCGACTGCTTTAAATAACTTATAAGCAAATGCCTTGTCAGTTTATATTAGACTTTGTAGACAGATTTAAAAGCAGACTGTAATCTTTGCCTCTTGTATTCTGATGTAAGTACAAGTTACAATAACAAATTTAAAATGAATATATAATGCATAAAATACTTTGCTTTCTTTGGGCTGTAGTTCTCTTTGAGTGCTTAACCTCTCTGTCTTTGGAAGAAGATCTTTTGGCACAATCTGAGATTTAAAATGCACACATATTTGGAATATTGCTTCCTGCCATAAGAAAGAAAACTTTCAAGAAAATACTAGTTTTCTGGTTATACTTCACCAGCTTAGATGGGAGGCATGGACTTCTTTATCACAAGTTCCGTGTTATACACTATTGGGAATGTAGGAGTAAGCCATGTCTTTACTATGTACTGCAGACAATAACTAATTAACAGTCACTCTTCATCCCTTTTATCTCACCCTTTTCTCAAAAATCTCCCAAAAAATTGTTTCTTCTTGAACTACCCATCTAATTATGAGAACGAGCTGTATGTAATACTAATCCGTTTAGGGTTTTGTTGGGGCAGCATAACTCTTTATGCCAGGAAGCCATTTACTGTTTTCCTTGCATGACAGCTATTGATTTCTTAATGACCCAGGGTGTTCATATCATTAAAATTTTCTCAGACAACCGTTTGTGCACACAAGCTTCTTTGAAACTGCTTAAAAGCAGAGAATAGCAGTATTTCCGTGGTTCCTTAATATTCACCTTAAAGTTAGTTCTTTGCAGAATCTTTGCAGTTCTCTGTACATATAGATATATAAAAGCATACATATAATCCTCATTTAAACCTCATTTCTACTCTAACCATGCCGGCTATTTACTCTGAAACCTTTTCTCTTCCCTGATATCTTCCTTTGTGATTTAACCTCATTCTTGCATGAACTGGAGTAGGTTGTGTGCAGGTTTATGCTGCTTTGTCTGAAACAAGAAGGAAGGAAACCCAGCCTAGAAAAATGATGTTTCTTGCCTGCGGTTTTGGTGTTTTACCCAGTTCTCTTCATTTATCATTTCTCTCTGTGGCCAACAGAAAGCACTGGCTGCCAACCTCCGCTGTTCCATCTGATAATAGCCAGCTCTGATGTTCAAGTGACCACCACCGGAGATTTGGATATTGGGCAGAAACTGTAACAAAAACCTTTCTAGCTGATTTGCAACTCTGAGACAGTGCCTTAGAATTGTCTGAATACTATAAACAGTACCACGTGATGCTGCCTATAATATACCCACGTCTGTGTCCTAAGAAAACAAACAAACAAAAATCTGTGAAATGCAAAAGACATAAAATATCTTGGAATAAACTGATGTAAGTATTCCATCAGACTGGCAGACTCGTGTAGACAAACTTGTGTTATTTACCAGACTGCACAATGGGTTCTGAGGCTAGCCTTTTCATTTATGTGCAAAGTAGGGCCATGGATAATTCGCCCAAAAGCAGTGTAAAGAAATTAGGAAGGTGAGAACAGGACAGTGTTCTTCCGTATAAATGTATGTTGCTCATAAACCTAATCAGACAAGAAGGGCAGTATGTCTGACAACAGGTCACACTGAACACTTGGTTGAGACTAACAACTTTAAAAAAATCTCTAAAAGCATTTCTCCACCCGAACACAATTGGAAAAGTTCAGCATGTTTAATTTTGCAGTAGTAGTTTCTGACCCGATATTCTTTTTGAAATAGATGAAAAGAATCCTTTTACTTTCAGCAGAACTGTTTCAGGCCCAGGACAGTGAGGCAGGTTATAGATAACGTTTGTGAGGTATGGAGGTACTGTAATCATATGGCTACAGATTACAGGTTATTTTTGGTTTACATCATGGGCTCTGAAATGTCATAGAGATCAATAGAGTATTAGATAAATGGTAATTGAAGCTGTGGATAAGTTTTGATTTACATCTCATGAAGACCTGACCCTCAGGCAGCAGCTCCCCGCCAGGCTCCGTGCGTATGAACAGTGAATGTTCAAGAGAATTAGTAAAGGTGTTTGTCAGGTAAGGCGCAGAAGTTTATCGTCTTCGATAAAATTAAACTTCATGGATTAAATTCCTATGTCACTGGGGAGTCATTTTGTAACAAAGCAAACAAACAAAAAATTAAACATCAAAGACTGCCTCGGAATCTTTCAAATATAAAATAAGGTGGCTTACAGTTGACTGCTGGCTGTGCGGCTCATATGTATTGTACATTTCAGACACAACTCTAGTTGGTATTTATACAGTAGTCAACGACCCACTGTGCTCCTGCCTACTGATTAGCCTGAAGAACACCTGCAAGGCAATATTAATCTCTGTTGCTATTTTTGGAAAGGGAAGTTAATCAAAGGTTCTTTTACAGTCATCTCAGGGATCCTGTCTTGGAAAGATACATTAATGTTAGAAAGAAGTCTGGTGCTTTCACCTTAATTTACGTGTCTGACTTTTCTCGTGCTGAACATCATTTGTACACTTGTTTGCCTACAGCTATTTTGTTTACAAGTCATTCCAGAAATGCTTTAGTACTTTAATTTATTTTTTGTTGTTGTTTATTGACATGTTCTTCAGTTTCTTCCATTGCTCAAACCTCCATCATATTTCTGTCGTGGATCAAATTAAAAATGGTGTTTTCTTTGCATTTGGTATGAAAGGTCTGCTCTTCATAATCATTTAAGTGTAAAGTCTTATGCTGCTTACATCAGCCTCTGAGAGTCTTCTTCAAACCTTCAGATGGATGATTTATTTTCCATTTGTTAAATGGTTATTCACAAATTTTATTTTTGTGAGACCTTTAAAATTATTTTTTACAGTATCAAGTGTTGCTTTTGCATTGACAGACCACCCAGCAATATAACTAAATACTATATTTTTCCAGGGATTTAAACATTTGGAAAGCAATCACCTAGGGGAAATTTAATCTGGGTAAATCAGACGTGGCTGTATTTCGAGTTCTGACAGAGCTTGTGCAGTGACTCAGCTAAGCTTATCTTGACTGTTTTATTCTGTGACTTGATTTCTCATCTTGTAAGACTATTCTCTCTTAAAAAGCATTAAAGATTATGAATTTATGTAATGGCACTAAATACGATTCTTACCGTGTATATATACCAGTCATTTTTACTAATGGCATCTGCTACTTTAGAGAAGGATTATTAGAAACTGATGCCTAAATCCGGAGAGGCTTGAATTCAAGGGAGTTTGGACTTGATGATCCTTATGGGTCCCTTCCAACTTGAGATCTGTGATTCGATCAAATAAAAAATAAAATTTCCCAGTACCTCATTGCATCTGAGCAAGCCTCCAGAGAGCTGCCTTCTTCTAGAATCTGATTTAAATGATCAGGGAGAAAGAGTCAGTGTTTTACTAAATGCTCTATAACTTAGTGTTAACTATACCTTGGACAATTTTTCATAGCGATTGCAGTGTTACCAAAATGCCACAGTAATATTCACACCGCAGCACACAGCAGTGGTGCTTGACAGTTTTGTATCCTAGAGGTCTCTTTTTGAACATGATCTGACTTAGGCTGGATGCAGAGAGTTTTCAACAGCTGTAGTTATGGGTGCGAATCTTGCAACCTTGCACTATATCCAAATACCTGTTCGTCAGGGGAGTGTGAACAGATGGAGTTCTGTTAGTTAGCAAGGAGGATGCTAACATAATAAAGTTGCAGTGTGCTACTGAAATTTGTTCTTGTAGTTTTCATTCACCAACATGTCCTGAAAAAACAGTTCTATATAAGTATGTACATAAAATGTTTAAGTCCACCTGACAAGAAACCCCAATGGCTCTAAATATAGCTATCACTCTTGAATAGGGCAGATATACAATATCTTTTTACAAAGGCTGACAGCTCTGATTTGCTGAATATCCTGTTTTCCATTTACAACACCCCCGCTGCAGCCCACAGCAGACCTCGTACTTTTCTAAAAGATTTCTGAATCAAAGGCAGAATTAACCTGCAACCCAAATGTTTGTTATAGGCACTTTCTTTATTTAATCTTTCTCATATTTCTTTCCTCTGCTCTTATAAAATTGCTGACAGCAAATACTACCTATTTGAGCTCTGTTGTTAGTTTTGATGGGTCTTTTTTTTAGACAGTTTCTTCTTTGCACATTTTATTCACTCCAGTCTCAGAAAATGACTTAACTCACAACTGACTGTGAGTCAGGGCATGCCGGAAGGTGGAAGAAGGCCTACTGTTTTGGCAACAGAACAAAATGCTGCGGTAAAGGATGCTATCAACTACAGATATTTATATGGCATCATAGCATACGATCTGGTTTTGCAGACAATACACTCAGGCGTACAGGGAAAAAGTAAATTCATCCAATATCCTACAGAGCGACTTGGGCAGAAGAAGAAATTGGACTGGTGTCTCTTGGGCCTTGTATCTCATTAGTATGCAAGCTAGCTCCCAGTTTGGAAAAATATTTTTACAACAAAGCCAAAAGCATGTTTGTGCTACTTATGATACTTAGAAGCATACAATGCCCAGTACTGAAAGAAAAAAAAACCTTTTAAGTGAATGCTTGAGACTGCACTGAACTGTATCCATCTTTCTGTGTATTTACCTTATTTCTGTAGCATGAAGGCAGTGAGCAGGTCAAATGCTATGGAACGTTAAGAGGAATTATACAACGACATCTGAAAAAGAAATGTTTTCAAACTGTGCCGTTAATTGCTTTTGTCCTCTGAAGCCTCTTTCTAACATATTTAGCATGGTCTGACATCGTAGACTAGCAGCAGAGGTGAAAAGACCAAGCCAATTTTTCTTTTGTAACAACTTGCGTTATCATTGAGGTTGGCACAGAATAGAGATAAAGTGTGTTCACTAGTGAAAATGACAGACAGCACACCACACTTTTTGAGTTATATCCCTTACTCTACCACTAACTCAATGCCACAAGTCACTTTTTAGTCATTAAATAGGTGAAACAATGGGAAAGCCACTCCGTAGCCTACTGAGAGCTCTTGATGAATAAATGTCTTTTCTTTCCCCTGCTTCCCTCTTTTCCCAAAGGAAGTAGCAGAAGTTACACCAAAAGGCTGTGGCAGTTCAAATATGAGTATTCTCACTGTAAGGTTAAATTTCTGTTCAGGAAGCACCTAACAGCAAGACCTTTTTCTTTGCTTTCTATATGAAAAAAATAACAAACTGTGCCTGGAAGAAGATGAGGAAAGATTTTAATCCATGAGACAATCATCAGACAGTCTAAAATGGCGTAATCAAGCACAGATTTATATTGCTTCCTACTGTCCAGCAACCTGGCTAGTAGTATATTGCAATGTCCTTGCTAGCTAAATTGCCCATCTCTTCAAGAACTCAGTGGCAGTTTGTAAAGTAGGAATTGTTTTCCATAGAAGGTAATAATGACGCAGGGTAAATAGTTATGAGCGCATCCTCCCTCTACTGTGAACTGCCTGGGCTTGTACTGTTGCTTTAGGGCACAGCTTATGATAAATCAATCTGTACCCTGTCACTCAGGTAGTTGAATACAAAGTCACGTCAACCAATGGTGGCAGAGTTGCTTCTTTAGGATTGTTTTGAAGCCTGGTTCACAGCACAGTCATCCTATCTGTTATGCAGGATAGGAACCGACACAGGCTAAGCGCGGGTATTTAATTGCATTTCTTGATTATACTCATGATTCATCTGGCAACAGGAAGTCCCAGGACCTTGCAGGGAAGCAGCAGGGGATTACCTGGAACACGTGCTGGAACATGTCCAGAGAAGGGCCACGAGGATGATCAGAGGGCTGGAGCACCTCTCCTATGAGGACAGACTGAGAGAGTTGGGGTTGTTCAGTCTGAAGAAAAGAAGGCTCCGAGGAGACCTTATAGTGGCCTACCAGTATCTTAAGGGGGCCTACAAGAAAGCTGGTGAGGGACTTTTTAGGATGTCGGGTAATGGTAGGACTAGAGGGAATGGATCAAAACTAGAGATGGGTGATTCAGATTGGACGTTAGGAAGAAGTTCTTCACCATGAGGGTGGTGAGACACTGGAACAGGTTGCCCAGAGAGGTGGTGGAAGCCCCATCCCTGGAAGATTTTAAGGCCAGGCTGGATGGGGATCTGAGCAACCTGATGTAGTGGGAGGTGTCCCTGCCCATGGCAGGGGTGTTGGAACTGGGTGATCTTTAAGGTCCCTTCCAACCCTAACTATTCTATTCTATTCTATTCTATTCTATTCTATTCTATTCTATTCTATCCTATCCTATCCTATCCTATGCTATTAGTAGAGCATCAATCCATGGTCAAGGCTTTGGAAAGGGTCAGTCTCAAAGGTTTTTTCTAGGAAGGGGGCGGAGGGAGGAGCAGGTTGCGCATGCATACTATTAACTATGATGCATGATATAGCTATGTGGAGTCAACATGGTGTGTATCTGCTCTAGTGGGTGTTGTGGGCTGATAAGCATGAGCTTGCTACTTGTCTGGCCGTGGTTCAAGAACACTGAGGAATCTTACTTCAAGGACGTTTAACTGAAGTTCAGAATGTGCTAAGCAACAGGGTGCATCGGTCAACACACTGCTGTCTCCTCACCCATCTTCTGAATTCTTTGTCCCCCTTATGCTATCTGATTAACAAAGACAGCAAATCCACATCTTCAATATCTGCAATATGAGAGCTTAAAGCATGTTTATCCACTGTCTCAATTGTCAGAAGTAACAACCCATCACACAAGTATTTTCACCCAGCCATGCCACCATTCATGCTAAGTGTCAGGGCACCGAGGTCACTATTAAGACCTAATGGCCCCGAGAGTCCCTCCTGCAATCCCCACTCACACCCACAGGCCCAGGATCTCAATTTAAGCTCAGCCCCAGGTCTTGAGCCCATGCCTGAGCTATATCAGAGGAGTACTGGTCTTCAGCCATGCCCATGCACAGCCATGGGTCCTATTGATCTGGACTCCATTGATCTGGACCCCACTGCATGGACTTAATTCCTGGCTTGACCCTATGACTGTTGCCTGTTGACTGCTGGACCTGAAACTAACCCATGACTTGACTTTCTCTCTTCAGCTTGGACCTGCCTCATCGGCATAATATTGCCTTATAGTCTGGACTCTTGGTGACAGGAAAGTAAAATTACTGAAAAGGAAATTGGTTCTGTTTTATCTCAAGCCAGGACGGTGTTACATAAGTCCAAGCGGAGAATTGTCATAAAGAGAATTGTTATAAAGAACATCCTTTACACCTTTAATTTTCGTCTGCTCACCTAATTATCCACCTACTAGATTCTGAAATTCATCTACAGAAAAAAAAAAAAAGTGGTTATCAGCTGGAAAGCCAGAAAATGACTTAAACAATACTGACATTAAAGAACATTGCTGGCATCTGTGTTCATAAAGAAGTGCCGTAATGTAATTATGAGTAGTAGGGTTTGGATCGCCAAAGGTTTCCTGAGAAAGAACAGACATGAATAACCACAGTCTGCAGTGCAGAAAAGCACTGTTTGGAAATACTTGATATTTGCTGTTCATTGCTAATAAAAACAGCTGCTGTCTTAAATACCATTAAATATCCTCAAAACACCTAAAAGCCCTCTAGGAAATGTTTCAGTTCGACTGACGAGCATGAGGTTTTAATATATCATATACCTTAATGGTCTATCGTTTGAGTAATTTCAAGGAAAAAATATTCTGGTGGAGTGAATGTGAGCTTTGCATAGTTTTGGAAGAAGGAAAAAAAGATATAACTTTTTTTTTAAATTAAAGAAAAGAAAAAGTTTTCTAAAAAGTCTATAGAAAAAAAAAGAAGAATGAGATATTCCCTGTAGACTGAATAGAAGTGGGATCCCAGCAGGATGGGGGAGAGAATCAGAAGAGCAAAAGGGAGAAGAAATAGTGGGCCAAGATAAAGACAGTCTATTAGATGAAGCAAAGCCGAGCCGGCAAGCAAAGCATAATAAGGTATTCATTCACTTCTACCTAGCATCAGCCAGATGTCCAGCCAAGCCCTGGAAAGCAGGGCTTCCGTACATGTAACCACTACCTGGGAACACAAATGTGGCTTCTGGCCACACCCCTGTAAAGATCCTCACAAGTCTAAATTTTTTGCTCCAAATATGACTATCTAATGTATAATTGTGTTTAAAAGCAGTATCACGGTTGCATTTTGTGCACACTAACAGGGTTAACTGATGTTTTTTCCTGCCTTTCTGTGCCTTTCAGATAGCAGTCTTTACTCTTTTTCTTCAGAATGCATATGTTGTTACCAGCTTAACACCAAGAAACAATAAATGAATTCTTAATTGAACTCTAAATTTTGACTAATTGCCCTCCCCAGCACGGTCAGTACAAACTCCATACTTTCCGCTGCTGAACTGTACTTTGTCTAGCGCTGACTGGACATTTTCCAGGCAAAAGATTGACCAGAAAATGCCAGTTTGCTTGATTATGAGCATTTCAATTTACATCTCGAGTCTGATAAACTTGCAGTGAGTTCAGCGCATGACTTTTTTCAGACACATGGTAGCAGGAAGAGTGACCGCACAGTTTCAAAGCCTAGGTTATGCCATCACCTGGGTGATGGAGCCTAAGGACGTTGGAGCTGTCTTGACATAAGTGAGAAGGACCTGAAAGGCCCAAGTGTAATTGGGATTTCAGCTCTTCGCTCTGCAGGAGGGATTGAGGAACACCACCAATTTTAGAAAAAAGTACGAAATATCCCAGGGATATATTCTGGGGCCAGTAATAGTATAATAAAAGAATGAACATTAGTTTTAGTTATTTTAATGGCAAGAATACTTCCCTTGTGCATAAAAAGAAGCTTTTCCTGTCATTCTAGCAATGGCCACTACAGGGCACCAAACTCTCAACAGAAAATGCTCATGCTGATGAAATCTCTGGAGCTACAAAGTACTTTTTGAACTCAGTATGTGCAGTGAAGCCTCCTCGCAGAGAACACTCAAGCCAGAGAAATCTTTCTGCTTTGCTGATCCTATGCAAAGATTCCCTACTGTATTTGGTGCAAGAGGCATTGTGAAAAGGAAACATTAGAACAGAATTTAGGGAGAAATGAAGAAAAAACTTTTTATGACAGTGATAGCGTGAAAGCTGCATGAACCCAGCAGATATCAAATGCTCTGAACCCCTCAGTGCGTTCAGTGGTCAGACAAGAATTCAAAGTGTTCATGTCTCTCTTCCAGCATTGTTAACAATTTAGTCTTCATCAAATCACAATCCTTCTTAAAAAAAAATAAATTATTTTTTTAAGCAGAAATTAACTTTTCTATTACCAATAAGGTTATGGAAACAGAAAAAACTAAATACCAAAGCAATCAGACTTCAGGGGGCAGAATAGGAAGCCTGTTTTTCAAACATACGAGATAGCCCACATAAGAAGTAAAATGCTTCTGTTCACATAATGGTTTCTTTGTGCTGCATAAAAAATTCCACAGAGATAAAGTACTTCATTTATTGAAAAATTCAGTAAACAACATCAGCAGTTAAACAGCCATTCGTATGAGTAAAACAAACAGAACACATAGCCAAATTTCCCATTTAAACTTTATGACACGTATAATTCAGAATTGTTAATAGCCTAAGGAGAGACAAAATTCTTAAATTACGGGGGGGGTTGTCTTATTTTTAAGTCTGGAGAATCAATTTACAGTAAGATATATATCTCTGTCTCGGATGTAATTCTGTAACTAAACCATTTATAATTAGATGAAATTGTCTAAAACATTGGTCTTTCTTGGAGGGGTTTTCCTGGTCCCAATTAAATACATATATGGTGAAAAGTTTAATCTATTTTTGATAGCAGACTTACAGAGTTTGTACAGAATTATGAGATTATCCTTTCAAAGAAAAATATAATCAGAACTAAAAGGGAAAATAAACTGTAAACGTTATGCAAGTATACTTAATATAATTCCTAGTGTTTATAGTACAATAGCTACATAACCTATTACCAGATGCTGTACCATCTTACAGATCTAGACTCCAAGCAGTTCTAAATAACAAAGACGTCCCACATAGGTTATCGTATTATTTACATGGATGAAGTATTCTGTAAACACTCTCTGATGTTTTTCTCAGAGAATGTAGATTCTTTTTTAC
Organism: Stercorarius parasiticus; assembly: GCA_013396915.1. NCBI lineage: Eukaryota > Metazoa > Chordata > Aves > Charadriiformes > Stercorariidae > Stercorarius > Stercorarius parasiticus. The sequence goes on from VWZL01001610.1 coordinate 63,607, forward strand.
AGACGTAGAAGCAGAAAAAGTGGTTCTGGAGAACGTAGGCAGTCTATGAAGGAACCTGTCTTTGTCCGAGCAGGTCCAACCTGAAACCAGGCAGGTTTTCAAGGGAAACTTGCCTGGCTTCTTGCTGGCTTGCGTACCTAGTTTCTTGTAAATCCTGGAAAGTGGCTCAGAAGTCTCAGTTTTTAGGTTTCTGCCTCCTCAACAAGTCACCTGCTGACTAACACCCTGGTGCTAAATCAGGATTTTTTAATCTTCTTTTCCCCAAGAGAAAGGATTGACTTCCCATCAGATTATTATTAGGGGAATATTTTTCCACTTACTGGAATGGATGAGGAAAAAACTCCTCATTGCTACTACAACAGATGAATGTTACTGCTAAAAAAATTATTTTATCTTTAATTAATTTCAGCTTAGTCCTGACCTTAATGCTACAGCGGACACTGAGCACAAGATCGATGGTCAACCACTATACAGCAAAAGTGTTCAAGTTCCCTCTTTCATAGATTCCCAGGCATGCTGTCAGTGAACATAAGTAAAACAATGGAAAAAAATAGGTTCACAGGTGATACCAAAAAAGTCTGGGAGTATCACAGTTACCACAGTATCTTGGCAAAAAGCGCTATTATATGCTGCATTGCTGTACCATAATATCGTGGCATTATATGCTGTGATACCAGTATATACTAGTGCCCAAAGCCACCTACCATTTTCAAGTAAATACCTTTATATAATTCAGATGTATCTTTAGCAAAGAAGTGGAAAATATTACAGCGGGCAACACATGTGTGAAGGTGAAAGACCGAGACAGACAGTAAAAAAATTTGTCTACAAAGGCCGTAATTTAGGACAGCATTTAACTTATTTAACTTGCAGCACTAAAATATCACTACGTTGGCTACTTATGGCAAGGAAGCACAGCAGGCTCAGCATTGCTCTGTTGAGTTGGTGTTAAGGTGGCTGCGTTAGATATAGAGCTTGATGGACAGAATCCATTGCTACCGCTTTTATAGGAGCAATACAAACTAAGTAGCGCTTGTAAATCTTTAAATGTTATTCTTATACAGAGTAACATAAAGGGCATCTCTTAGAACCTCTTAAATTTTACAGTTTGAGATGCAATGGGATCATCCAGCATGCTGTGGTGCCATCTTGTGGTGTTTTTGGGGATAGCATTATTGGCATCAAGAGCATAGGAACCAAGCGTTTCAAAATAGCATTAAAATAACCAGATTTGCCGTAGGGAGAGTTTGAGCTGTGTTTTTAGATTATTTTTTTTCTTAAAAAAAAATTAAATCATTTCAATGGAAGCTCAACATCACTGTCCCGACAGTGTAGAAAATTGCTGTATGTAAATGAGAACTCCAACTGTGCCGGGCTTTCTCAGCCTGCAGTTCATTCATGTACACAAATATCAGCAGGGTCGGGCTATCCTAAAAAAAACCCAAAGCAAAAGTGATTAAAAAGTTCTATAAACAGAACAGCTATGTTGGGCTGGAAATTACTGGCAATTTTCCCCTTGAAATTAATTATTCTCAATAAAAGGATACACAAAGATCTTTAAAAAAAAAAAGGCTAAATGGGGGAAAATGAATAGCTTTCCTGTCCTTTTCCATTCTATTTGAGAAGTAGCACAGAAACAGTTTTCCCCCTTGGCACCTTCAGTGATGGAGCAATCTCCAGACGTTTGTTATTTTTGGGCCCAACCCCGGGGAGGGTGAAAAAAGGTGGTTTTGAGGATGACGTTGCCAGGAAAGCTTGGAGCCCCAAGGTTTGTGTGGCCATGAAAGTGGTTCCAAGAGAGAGAACAAGCAACAGTTTTCCCTCCTGGCATCTTGGATATGGGAGCAGACTCTGGACGTTAGCTTTTTTTGAGCCTGGCCCTGGGGAGGATGAAAAAAGGTGGTTTTTGAGGCTGAAGTCGCCAGGAAAGCACAGAGACACAAGGTTTGTGGGGCCAGGAAAGAGAATTTACTCTCTCCCAGAGAGAGTAAATTTGCGATAGCTTGAGAAAAAAAAAAAAAAAAAAACAAAGGAAAGTGTGTAATTTGAAATGCTAAAGAGAGAAAGGGTAAAAACAGGGAAAATGCAGTGCATCTAGTAGGATTATTGAAGAGGTGACGAGGACGTTCTTAACCTTAGTTATTTCAAATCAACTCATTTTGTAGAGCGTGTAGGTTTATGAATCAGATGAAACGTAAATTGATTCATAATTTCCTTTAATTTTTTGCTCTTTGGAGAATTTAAATCCATATTAACATAACCTGTACCAGCCAGTTACTAAGAGACAGGAGGAAATTAGTATGGGTGAAGCTGGAAGACTGGCATTTTCATACGCTCGAGCCCACCTGGTGCCTTGAGGTTGGGATTGGGACTCATCAGCACGGGGTTGCTCCTGGCACCCCTGAGCCCCCAGCTGCTGCTCCACAGGAATGAAAGCAATTAAAGAGCTAGTAGACAAGTCAATATTATCCACCACAGAGGTGGAGAACAGCTGCCCAGCCCCCACCGGGCAGCCTCAACTTGCTTTTTGCAAGTATTTCTCCTCCCAGTGGCTTTCATTTTAGTGACATTCACCTCATCATTTGCTCTGTTGAAATTATCCTTCCAGTGCCTGTTTTCTGCTCCCCAAAATTGCATGTTAAGGGAAATAGATGAGTCAATCGTGTCGTGCAGTACTGGAAAAAAAGGGTCTTGCTGTACGTCCTGGTACATAAGGGCTGCACAGAAATTTTAAAAGCTTCTTGCCCTCTGCTTCTGGACATCCCGAGCCAGTTGGTGATGCAAAGCAACACTGTGCCCCCCAGGTACCCGCTCCACAGGGATTTGCAAACCTCTGAAGCACCACATGAATGTAACACTGGCATTTATCATTCTGGTTTTAAAGAGAAATCTTTTCTTTAGGAAATAAGCAAATACAAGAATTACCAGCTACAGGGCAAAAATAATCAGGCCTGGTGGACCTGGATGATGGTGGACCTGGATGACCTGGCAGGAATAAGGATGCCTATAAGCAAAATTGTTTTCTTGCTCTTTTTATTTGTGCTGCAGCTGTTTCCTTTCCTGTGCACCTGCATGCTGAGGGGGGACATGGACGGAGGTTTGGGGACAGTTAAGTTCGTGCCCTTCGTCAGCGCAAGACTCCAGCAAGCTGCGCTGCGGCAGCCTGGTTTGCCCTTGCTTGCAAGTCCTTTTGGGCAGTGACAAATGCCTTCATTGGAGGCTGCTCTTCTTTCAGGCTGGACGGAAACCAAATGTAAAAAGCAGAGGAGGCAGCTGTTCGTGCGGGAAGTCGACTCTGAGCACTCGCGCTCTGCGACGGGAACACTTCATTGCCCTTTTTCACGTCCTGCATGTTTGTCCTCCTTGACTCAGTCATGCTGATGGGGATTAGGCATCTCGGGCACCTCCGCTACTGCCAGCACTGGTGATGGCCAGTGCACGGGACACACAGACACCTGAACAAGTCACCGTGAAGCCCTTCGCTTGGCCACTGCGAAGGATCCTGCAGCCACCAGCGGGCACGGGGAGAGGTAGGGAGACGGGAGCAAAGTTGGTCCCAGCCTGGGCAGGTGTTGACAGAGCAAAACACAGCCCAACCAGAAATATTACAAGGTGGTATTTACTGTTTGCACTCTCGGCCACAGTCTGACAGAATCACAGAATCACAGAATGGTGGGGGTTGGAAGGGACCTCTGGAGATCATCTAGTCCAACCCCCTGACAGAGCAGGGTCACCCAGAGCAGGTGGCACAGGAATACGTCCAGGCGGGTTTGGAATGTCTCCAGGGACAGAGACTCCACCACCTCTCTGGGCAGCCTGTGCCAGGGCTCTGCCACTCTCAAAGGAAAGAAGTTCCTCCTCATGGTGAGATGGAACTTCCTATGCTCAAGTTTGTGCCCGTTACCCCTTGTCCTATTGCTGGGCACCACTGAAAAGAGCCTGGCCCCATCCTCCTGACACCCACCCTTTCAGTGTTTATAAACATGGATAAGGTCCCCCCTCAGTCGTCTTTTTTCCAGACTGAAAAGACCCAAATCCCTCAGCCTTTCTTCCTAAGAGAGGTGTTCCAGTCCCCTCATCATCTTGGTAGCCCTTTGCTGTCCCCCCTCCAGCAGTTCCCTGTCCTTCTTGAACCGGGGAGCCCAGAATTGGACACAGTACTCCAGATGCGGCCTCATTGCTGTTCTCAGCAGGCAGGGAATACTATTTCCTTGCAAGAGTGCCAAGGCATGGGAGATGCATTTTCCCCATGCGGGAAATGCAGTTTGTGGTGAAAGAGCTGCATGGGTACATTCTTGACGGTGTATTAAACGTGCTGAGTTAAACAGCGGGTCAGGGTAATATTAATCTAATAAAGCAAAGTCAATAATGGAATTCAGTTCAGGAGGGAGGGATCTCACGGCCGCCTCTTGCAAGTGCAAACACACATTATGTCATCAGCAGAGCAGTAAATCAGCGTTTCTGAGACCAGCTGCCCAATTACCGAGGCAGTTAGATGACGGGAACTGTAAATTGGATGTATGCAAATACATAGCATGAGACAGTAAACACCTCCAAGAATTACTGAGAAATCTGTGGACCGAGTCACCAACAGGGCAGCCAGCCAGGTGCGAAGGCTTATGGGGCACGCAGCAGAAAATGTGTCTGGATGCTCTCGGTGCTCAGGCACCATCCCCAGGGCCCTGCCAGGCCAGCTCAGAGACTCGCAAGCTCCCCGTGACCCATGAGACCCTCGTGGCCATGGCTGGCGGGAGCACCGAGTGCCTGGCACGGCTTGGGCTCTCTTGCAAAATGCGTCTTCTCCAGATGCTGCTTCAGGGTCCTTCACTCTTGAGGACCTATGGGTTTCTACAAAGCTAGGAGCTAGGAGATGCAAGACACGGCCAGCTCCATGCTGCTGGTCCTGAAGGTGGCGTAGTCATCACATATTTCCACGTCCTTGCTCTGAACTGTCTTTCCTGAGCACAGGCTGTGCTAAGAAATTAGGTCAGTTTTGACTTTTCCACAACTTAACAAAAAATGAACACTTTTAATTGCTTTTCTCCATGTACAATTTCTTCCCTCTATCTACCCCTTTACCAGATAAGGTAAAGCTGTGATTCAGAGGGAAGCTGAAGAATTTGAAGCGACGACGATAGGCGAACTCAAAGCGTACACTGGTGCCCACAGAGGTGATGAGGAACAGCAATTAGTTCTGTGTACTTGCAGGGACCACACACAAACCAGAGTGCTCTGTGAAAGCGTGGCTGGAGCTGACCTTCTCCTGTGCCTTTTTTTAAAGGACTTCTGCTTAACTTCTTTTTCTAGCCTTGGTTCCTTTAGGTCTACTATCTTCACTCACAGGTTCTCCTCCTGCTGTATGCACTGCTTGCTTTCTCCAAGGGTCTGTCCATCCACCGCCCCCTGCCCAGGACAGCCCTTCTCCTGCGTTGCTGTGCTCTCCTGCAGATTTGAGGGCTGGAGGGACTTCTGTAAATTTTCTTATTGGAGCACCTGCGTAAGCACAAATGACGGGGTTTCCCTGCTCATCCGCAAAGGACACCAACTATTTGCGGTTGACCCAACTCCATGTGTCACTGAGCCCACCAGGTCTTTTGATAATTAATCTCCTGGGCAGCCAATTGCTTTTATAAGCAAAATGCTCGTTGCATTTTCAGCTTGAAATTTACTGAATTTTCGGTGCTGGACACGATGGTGTCTTCATCAGCTATGGCAAAGAACTATTTAATATCATATATCATCTTCCTGCACAGGTGCTTAAGGACTGTGATCAAGTTTTTTCTTTACCCAGCTCTTTAATAAGCTAAATAGATTGAGCTCCTTAAATCACTCACCAGTGTAAAGACAGTTAAAGAGCTACTTGTCTTGCAGCCAGGGCTCAGGACCCAAAGCAACGTGAACATGGCTTGGCAGGAGTGACTCCGAGCCTGGCTTCCTAAGGAAAATGGCCCTCATGCACCGGGGCTGTTTGTTTGCCTATTGCTTGTCTGTCTGTCTGTCTGTCAGTCCCATCCTCCTCATCTCAACCTGCTGCAAACCTGTTTGTCAGAGGGATGTAGTGCCGTGGAGATGCACACTGGAAGCCACCTGGGTGCAGGGACCTGGCAGCCGTAACCCTCCCAGTCATAACAGGGGGGGTCTTTGTACCCCAATTACTGCAGTTAGCCGGGGGTTTATTGTGTGCCTCTCAGAGTGCGGACAAACCAAGGGCACCCTGCTGAGGGAGGTATCGATCGTTAATTAATAGCAGCTAGCCTGAGATGAGCACAGCGTGGGGCGTGACAAGCTGCCAGCCCTGGCTGCAAGGAGCTCCTTTACAGAAAGATGAAGCCTCCTCAGCTTGCCCCGGGGGCTCCCCAGTTTCAAACAGTGCAGGGGTAGCAGTCAGCGGCAGTGAGCGAAGTGTGGCTCTGGGATGAACCCCCTCTCCATTGCACCCTGCTGCACCCACCAGGGTCTCAGCCCCACTAAAAGGACCCTTGACTTCGTCGCTGTCCTGGCCCAAGACCAAGGTTAGGTGGTCAGGAAGGACCAACAGCAGGCGGACAGGAGGAGATGCTTCGCTCTCCCTGGTGCACCAAGCACCCCCATGGTCTGGTTGCAGCGGTGCAGCCTCATCTCCTTTTGGTCTCTGGCTTGTAACTGGGTGAGCAGAGCTTCAGGGAAGCAGAAGGGGCAGGGAGGAACCTCCTTGCTGCCCTCCCTTTGCACCACCCAAACTGCTCTAGCCGAGGCAGCAGGGAGGAGCAGCCTGGCTCAGACCTACTCACCCGGAGGGACACTGCCCTCCAAGAGCCTCTTTGCCATTTATCCATCCCTCCAGCAGTCCCGATGGGATGTTCCCCAGCTTAGCCTGGCATTGTGACACTGCAAAAATCTCATGCCAAAGTGGAGATGCAGAGTTAAAAATAACCCTGCATCTGCGGGACCAAGCCTGGGAGGTGCTCCCGGGCAAAACCTGGCTGTGCTCCCGAGCCATGGAGCAGGAAAGCGTGTGCGCTGGGGGCCCAGCGAGGCTTTGGAAGGGGTTTTTGAGTTTGCCGTCATTGGTCCTGGGGTCGAGAATTCATCCCATGGCCTGGGGCTGTTGGACTCTGTTCCTGTCGCGGGACCTGGGTGCTGGTCTAGCGGATAGAGCAGGCAGCCCTTTCCTGGCTTCCCGGCCAGCATGTCAGAACAGACCCAGCATGAGTGTCGAGGGGAAGCCACTGCTTCTGCTCCCCCTAGCCCTGCCTCTGTTTTAATTTAGGCTAGTTTTAAACTAACTATCCCAACCTATTTTAATTGGCAGCCAGCCTAGGTCATCCCACCACGGCTGGTTCGCAGTGAGAGCTGCTGTGCCTGGGGGACGTCTGGTCCCCGCGAGCTGCCAGGGGGATGCGGGTGTACTGCAGGACAAGGCAATGGGACCAAAGGAGGAAAGGGCAGCTGTCGGCAGGGTAAACGATGCTGCACTTCCATCCCATTGCTGGAAATTTAAATATTTCATTATGCATTTATTATAATTTAGTCTCAAGCCAGCCAAGTGCGTAATGAGTTGTATCGGCACCGGCATAGGGAAATGCAGCTCCTGCCTGTCACTGGCTGCACACCCAGCCCACGTGTCCTCGGGTGATGAGGCTGCCCTTGACAGGGACACCTTGCTGCCCCATGACCTCTCTTAGGACAGGGCCATCGGCTATCAGGCGTGGGACTAGCAGGATTAGCACTGGGATGTATGAGAACCACTGGCCGACCCCATGGGAAAATGAGAAAAGGCAGAGACAGGACCTCTTGGGAGGATGTAGGATTTAGCCAATGACCCTTCCAGGCAGGAAGCAAGTGGTGGGACCAGCAGAGCCATGGAGAAGCCAGCAGGATGCCTGAGAGCCATGCTGCAGTGCTCGAGGGATGTGCCCTGGGTGGTTGACTGCCCTCCTCTTCAAACTCCAAACCCCCAACAGAGCCCTCAGGGTGGTGAGATGGCCCTTCAGGGCTCTCGTGTGCCCTCTCAAATGCTGGAGGTTGCTGAAAGCCTCCAGACAGGGTCTCGTGGAGATCCCGAGGGCAGGGTCAGCCTTTCGGAGCAGGCTAACACTGTTCCAAGGCAATGGCATGCTCCAGAAGTGTCTTCATAGCCCAGTCCTAGGAAGCCGGCAAACACACTGGGAGAGGGAGGTGAGAACCTCAGGGCTTTGCTGCAAGGCCAGCGCTCTCCCTGTGTCCGTGCATCGCTCCCTGTGGCCGGTGCCACTCCAGATGTTATCCAGGAGATATTAACTTCTCCTCCTTCCTTGCTGCTGGAGAAAAGCACTGGAAGTGGGGGTGGTATCTCATGCAGGGAGGCTGCTCTTCAGCTTGGGCTGCTCCAGAGCACGGCTTCTGCGCCTGCCCCTCTGCTGTGGGGCTGGCAGGTCTCTCCCACCATCGTTTCATGGAGCAGCAAACCCAGAGCCGCTGCCTGGCAAGCGCTGGCGTGCAGGAGGGGTGAGACCCTCCCCACAACACTATGCTGCCCCTCGGATTTGGAGCATCCTCCGCAAATCTGGTTTGGGGGGCCACCCCGCTCTCTTGCTTGGCCCAGAGGCTTGGGTTTTTTTAATCCAAGCTTGATAATATGATTAATTCTCATCGTCGATGCATGATGTCTGCTTTCTGAACCATAAGTGCTTTAATATTTCATTTTATGTCGCTTTCAGGGTTACATAGTTTATTCCACAAACAAGAGGTTGGGACAGTCATTAGCGTGTGAAATCAGAAACGCATGCATCAGTAACTATGGCAACTCCGGGGAGAACACCAGCTTCTAGTAAAATCAAGAATTAAGCTTACATGAAAATGCTGAAGCAGGAGAGATCCTATCCGCTGAGAGCTTAGCGTACATTTAAAAAAGAAAAGAAAGGTCTGAAATATTCAAGTAAACAGCCCACCCAAACCCTGGAGTTCAGGTGGTCCTGCAAGCCGAGCAGGCTGGTGCATCCCCACATGAGGGCAAACCTGCTCGTGTCTGAAAAATAAATTCGTGGAACAGCCGAGCCCACCAGCCTCGTCCGAAGAGCTCTTGGGCTGCCCCAGCTCCCCTCTGCCTGCTCGCGGGGGTTTGTGTTTCCCAGGCACAAGATGCTGCTGTAGCACAGCTCGCGGAGCAGCGAGGCTCCGAGCAGGGGGTACCTGCCAGGGGATGCTCGGAGCAGGATCCATAATTGATGCTGTGAAAACAATGCTGCCGCTTTGGGCCCTCCCGCGATGTTCGGTGTCAGATGTCTGGACAGCTGCTTTCCGTACAGCTTGTAGATAACGGCGGTTTGCTGCACTCTGTGAAGGCATCACAGATTTCCCCCTAAATAATTCAGGCTGTCTTTCTGACAACTTCAGCGCGTAAGGACTTTTCCTCACTATGATGAAGGAAGTCCTCGCTTTGTGCTCCTTGAAAGCTTATCGCCTCCTCAATATTTCCCTTATGCATCATATAATTGAGAAAACATAAATGAAATAACAGCACTGGGGGAGAAGTTCTTCAGATTCTGTCCTCTCCGTGGAGCGATTACATCTCCATGGCTGGAGAGATTAGACATGTGACGGGTTGGTATTAATCCGCAAGCAATCAGGTGCCAAGCCTGGGTGCTGCTTCACGGGCAGCATCTGCTTCCACCGAGCCAGGATTTTATTGCTGTGCTGAAGAAGACACTATAAATACCTCAGCAGTCCAGAAAAATGCCATAAATAGAAATGAAGTTTTTTGGAAGAGCGCTGCTTTTCCAGAGCCTGATTTAGTGATGCCAGCACCGCTCCCTGTGATTGTGTTTGCCCTATTCCCAGTTGCTTTTCCAGTGTAATCAGCCTCGAAGCATTCAAACAGAAATCTTTCCCACTGCTTTCTGCTTCACACTGATTTGGGAGGGGGAAGAGGGAAGGAAACAGCTGCCGGCTGGTGCCGGCCATTGGGAAATCAGGGATGGTTTCAGGGATGGAAACTCATGGGAGCTGAGTGGTGGAGGACACAAGGTGAGCAACATGTGTCCATGGCAGGACTCCCTCCTTGCCCGAGCTCGCCTTGGGTACCGGATTTTTACAGCATTTCTGGTGTCAGGATATTATATGAACTCCTGCTTATGTTCTCCTTAAATCCACCTGCAAATGAAACAGAGAGCAGTTAAGAGTCACAGAATGGTTCGGGTTGGAAGGGACCTTCCAAGATCATCCAGTTCCAACCCCCTGCCATGGTCAGGCACACCTCCCACCAGACCAGGCTGCTCAAAGCCCATCCAGCCTGGCCTTGAACACCTCCAGGGATGGGGCAGCCACAGCTTCTCTGGGCAACCTGTTCCAGTGCCTCACCACCCTCACAGGAAAGAATTTCTTCCTGATATCCAATCTAAATCTCCCCTCTTTCAGTTTAAAACTGTTACCCCTCATCCTATCATTACACTCCCTGATAAGGATCCCTCCCCAGCTTTCCTGTAGCCCCCTTTAGGTACTGGAAGGGGCTCTAAGGTCTGCCCGGAAGCTTCTCTTCTCCAAGCTGAACAACCCCAGCTCTCTCAGAAGTGACCCTGCATGTTACAAGTGCATTACAGCAGACATAACGCGGGTTGTTCATGGCTGCAGTGGTGGACATGTCCATTGGCTCGTCTCTCTCATCCAGAAGACACCAGCTCTGCACCCAAGTGACCTTCTGCCAGCCAGAGCTTGTTGAGGACCACAGGTTTCACATGCAGGGCAGTTAAGCTGGGATTGCCCAGGCTGGCCCAGCAAGCTCCTAGCACACAGACCAGCTTCCAGCTGTCTTTCCACCAAGATGGACATGATCAGACTGCACGTTCTCCGTCTTTCAAGCTTGTGAGCTCCCTTCTCGGTAAAGGCACCGCCAATTATCATCCTCAGCTGTGTTTTCAGATGTGGGCCCATGGATGCACAGGCGTAATTTGCATGATGAGCATTCAGAAAGAAATCGCAGGGCTCATCCATATGGCCTTGTGCTCCAAGAGATCAAGCTTTTACAAGGAACCCGTACATTTCAGCTGAAAAATCATCAGTAATTTTTTTTAATGTTGGAAGCTACAAATGCCTTTGAACCCTCGAGATACAGACGTTCATGGCCCATTCATTATGCTCATCAGAAAGATGGTACCGTGTGTGTGGAGTGCGATTTGCAAAGGCACTTAGCATGAGCTTGAAACCCTGACCCAAATCCAAATTAAATACTTTTCTGGCAAAAGAGGTTTATTTTAGATGAGTTTTCGCCCATGCCGAGAGTACCTTGTCCTCCACAAATTATCTGCAGGCTGGAAGTCTGTACATCTATTACACAGATAATAAAAGGAGCTTTTCCAAATGGCAGGGAAATTCCTTCCCTATTTTCTGCTCTTAGGCAGACTTGATGCATTTCCTTTCTACCAACATTTTGTGAGCATAAGCTGATATTCTTAAACATCCACAAATAAAAAAGATCATAAATACTGAAAAGGCAAAGCAGACGGCTTCATTTGCAATAATATTGCTGATACATTCTTTTTATTCACCCCATTTGACGAGGGTGAAGGCTCCTCGGGGCAGGTCAGCTGGAAAGAATGTTGACTGCTGTCTTGGATGTCTTCGGTCTCACATCTGAGTTTTGACCCGAGAGGATTTTTTGAAGGAATTAACTACCTATGGCGGAGGGAGACAACATCTTATAAGCAGCCCATAAAGTCCGAGTGCTGGATGGGTGCAGACCGCAGGCACTGGAGCCAGGGAGGCAGGACTGAGAGCAGAAGCAGGACGTTAGCAGCAGAAGCAACGAAGCCAGCTGTCGGGAATAAACCCCAGGGGAAAACTCCATGGTCTGAAATCCCCCTGATGGATGGAAATCCGCCTCCACTTCAGAAAGGCAGGGTGATGCACTGGGCATCTGCTGCAGGGAGCATCCCACGATGGGCAGGAGCCCTTGTCCCTGGGTACAGCTAAAATGGGCAGGAGCAGCCCCGCTGCCCAGTGCCTGTGCTCTCTGGCACGGGGGAAGATCAGAGGTTCCTTATTTTAATAGGTTTGAACCCCTCCTCAGTGTCTTTGGCCCCAGGAGACATCTCTTGCTCTCCTGCTTTGCTTGCTCCGGTCGTGGCAGAGGTTGCCCTGACTTGCTTTGTGCCTTGGGCAGGGCGAGCCCAGTGCAGCAGGCAGGATTTTCTCCCTTTCAGGAGAAAATGATAAAAGATAAATTCTCCTTGGCCCCGTGCCCAGCTGCCTTTGAAGGCTCCTTTCTCCTCCGCCGTTGTCTCCTTTAATGCGGTTGCTTTGATTTGCACTGCAGAGGCTGTACCAGAGCCCTAGGGCTGGAGGGACACAGGGTTTAGGGTAAGAGCAGTGTCCTGCGGCATGGCCCAAACCTGCTCCCTGTGCTGCTGTGGCGTCCTGTGAAGCTGTGGATGCTGCTGGCGGCGGCTCACGGGGAATAAGCCTGGAGTTTCCCAGAGCAGCTCCCAGCCCTGGGAGTGAACATGGACGGGGCAGTTTTGCCTCCTGCCTTCAGTGGGATTGCCCCGCTGCCCATTTACTATTTAAAATTGTGTTCCTGCTCACTTTGAACCATCGCAATAAGAAAATAATACAACAGAAGACTGGTACCTGTGGGGTGCCACCAGAATTACCACTCCTGGGTGATGCCTTTCCATTTCCAGGTACTTCAAGATCTATCTATGAGCCAATTTTCAGCCTATAAACTGCACACATCTGTACCTTGTGTGTGTATTAATCAGGCTGATGGGTGATACCATGGCAGGTGCCTACGTGTAATGCCAACACATTTACTTTTATCAATCAAGCTTGTAACTACATGGGGGAAAAAAAAACCAACACGCAGGGTTTGACAGGATTCATTTTCCATTAAAGTGTACAGACTGGAATTAATATTCCATTGAAGTGTACAGACCACCAGCCGGGGCAGTCTCACGTGCCTTGCAAGCTGCTCTGCTCATCGTTGGCATTCATCCTGCCATGGCTACTTGCTCCTTGCCAACCTCTCATCCCCAGCTCCTGGGGACATTGCTTTGAAAGCTGATTTTACAGAGAAATGATCTGATTCCTCAGGCCTGTCAGGTGGAGAGGCTGTCACACAGCCGCTCTATGTGATGGCAGCAGAAGGCACCTTTATCCCAGACGTCTCCCTTCATCATCCCCAGCTAGGGAAAATAATTTGAAAAGTGACTGACACCTCTTAGGCAACACTGGGAAGAAAACCCATTTGGATCTAATTCAGCTTCTGCTTCATGAGTTTGCTTAATTTTACCGCATCCTGGCGGGGTGTGTTAACACGGAGACTGAGTCTTAGCTCTAAACAACTCGTCAGCTCCCATTATTGACCGCACTCCTCATGTCAGTGCCCAATGGGAGGAGGCGGCAGTGGAGAACAGCATCCTACCCACTAATTGCAGCCTGTCCGAGGTGTGACTCACGGAGGGTTCAGCCAGTCCTGTGGAGACAGCTTTCTTTGGAGGAGATGTGGTTCCACTCAGGTTTCTGCTTCCTGATGCTAAATGCCCGGGAAGTGGGGTGTTTTATCGAGGGAATAAATGGCTGAGTTTGGTAGCTGTGAGATGAAGTCTGGTGATGGTTTCAATGGAAAATGGCCCTGGAGCTCAATATATATGTGGATTAGATGGAATGTTAAATTAAAAAATTTAATGCAACGTAGAGGCTATGCATTTAAGGGGAGAAGCACCAGCCCAGGTAGGGGGTAAGGTTCCCACACCAGCATCCCTGTGCTGAGGGATGTGCCGCCAGCTGGACTCTGAGTTCCCCGGAGGAGGACAAGCCAGGGTCTGCCAGTAACATCTTTCTGACAGGGAGACACACATTGGGCTGTAAATTTCAGGTGGATGTAAAGCATGCAAGATTAAGACCTAGCGCCCAAAAAAAAAGGTGCTGGGGAGATAGTTTTTGTGAAGCCCAGAGGCTGAGCACCCTGGGCTTGCAGCCCAGGACCCTGCATCCGTCTGGGAGATGCTGGCACTCGTGTGAGAGGTGAGAGCCGGTGGCGACCGCATCTAATGTGGTGTGAGAACAGACAACTTGGCAACCTCTCTGAAAACAGCAGCGTGCTGGAGGCTGCTCGCAGAATAAAGCCGCTGAAATTTCACAGCTCTATTATCACGCTCTGAAAGGCAAGCAGGTCTCTGCTCGGTAAATGAGGACTGCTGGCCAGCCCTGCGTGCTTTGATGGCCCAGAAAATCTCACCTGTAAGCATAGGTGCAGCAGGAGCAGCCAGTCGATGATGCCATGAGATGCTGGGAATCAACCTAAAGGAAAGCAGGATGCTGCACTGCATAATTCACCAGAAATCAGAGAAAAACCCTTCCCCAGGAGGCAGCCTGGAGGTGGGCGAGGAAGGGCTTGTGCCCAGTCTGTGGTGGCCGTGATCTGCATGGGTCCCCTGAACATTAGATGAGGGCTTTTGCTGTCTCCCCCTGCTGTGAACACCCCTCACCTGTGCACCCCCTCAGCCCTGCGAAAGCTGCCCCTCTCCCCACGCTCTGCGCTCCACATCCTGCACAGCTCTCTCCTTGGAGAGTGCTCCAGTTAACAGGTCTTTAAGGAAAGCAACAGCTCGTATCCCCTCCACCTTACAGAGCTGTGATTAGTGCTGCTAGGGCCTTTGCAAACCCTGCGGGGCAGGTTGGGAAAGCAGCCTGTGCTGGAAATGCTGGCGGCTGTAGGAGGGCCTGGGTGATTTTCTGGTAGGCTGGCAGGTGGGAGCAGGGAGAGGAGCTCCTCACTGGTGCTGCAGCATCAGGAGATCCCCTGGGGTGAAGCACTGCTGTGGCAGCTCTGGGATCCTTCCAGGCTGGTCGTACTTTTGGTGCCTTTGCTCAGGGACAGAGGACACATCTTTCAAAAGCACCTGAATAGCTCAGGAGCCTGCATGCCCTTGGCAGTCTGCATGATGCCCACGGTTGTACAAACATCCCGCAGTGCTGGTGATAAGCCCAGGGACCCGAGCAGGCTCCAGAGCCATTCCTTCTTCCCCCCGCAAGGAAGACAAGGCAGCGGCCACTGCAGCTGCTGTGGCTCCACGGGGCCATGAGATGCCAGGGACCTGCCTGTCTGCATTTTCTTCATCAGCATGACCTCCAAATGCTTTCCAGCACCTCTCTGACTCTGGCAACTAGTTGCCTGTGAAAGAAGCAACTCCCCTGCCCAGGATGACTTTCTTTGTGGGGAAGCTGGATTGCTCCACACCAGCAAAGCTTTGCAGAGCCCCTCTGTGAAATGGCAGAGATCATCATCTGCCCAGGTGGAGCTCCTTGGCAGCTCCAGCAGGGCATGAGAGGCAACCCGCAGCAGCCTGGGGGAATGGGAGGCTATTTACCAGCCCACGGGCTGGTGTACCCACCGGTATCTGAGTCTATCGGCCTGCACCTGCATGGCTCAGGGAGCAAATGCAGCATCCAGATGGCTCCAGCGGCTGAGAGCTGCTTTGGGAATACAGCCGCCCAGGCAGAAAATAGGATCTGGTCAGCTCTCACCCCTTTGTGCGCACAACTGCTTCCTTTCCTCTCCTAATTCGGGGGAATTCTGACATTTTGGCTGTAAGCGAAAACACATCATTTTGTTTTCCACAAAAATTGAAAGTCTGCCAAGAAGATGTTTATCTCTGAGGAACCCCTGCCCTTTCCTATACCTACAGCCCGAACCCTTTTAACCAGTGCTCTCAAGCCATCTCTGCACCATCCCTGCTTCCCTCTGCTTTCCTCCTTGCAATGAGGAAGAGGAGGAGGATTTGGGCTGGATTCTGTGTTTCCACTGCCGGCTTTCCCCTGGCTTTGCAGAAACACGATCCCCTGGAACACCCAGGAGACAGAACCGCATAATTAAAGAAAAAGCGGAGCTCCAGATGACACTGGCTCTGGAGAGCGGTGCTTTCCCCTTCCTCTCGGTCCTTTCGCATTGCATCGGTCTCTTGCTGGGGGCATGAGTCACATTGTTTCTGGTGATGGATGAAATTAGCTCCAATGGGAAATGGGAAATAAAAAGCCATTCACTGACAAGACAGCTGTGCAGGCACGGGGCTCAGGGCAAGGAGCCGCTCTGCCTTTTTCTGCTCTTGCGCTTTTCACAAGCAGCTCCCTTTTAATTAGATGGGATGCAGTTCTAAGTCAACTATAAATGATATTATCAAACTAATAGAGTGTGATCATATCCTGGCTTTTATTGGTCTGGGAGCTGCTGCTGGCTGCCATGGGAACTGCGTATTTCACATCGCTCCTCAGCATCAGATGAAGGGAAGGGAAGAGGTGATGAACCCCCAAAATTTCCATGCTCTGCAAGGATCCGATGACTTGTTCTCCCCAGAGACTCATCCATTGGGACTTTTTCACCCCCTCATTCTTGTCCGAGGCTGCTCTTCAGCATTGCATTTCATCTCTTGTCAGGCTGCTGCCCCCCAGCTTGCCGACCCCCTTGCTGCGGCTAGGCTGGGTGAAACAAAGAGGGACGGAGAAGGGAAGCAGAGAGAAAAGGGAGGAGGCGCTCATGTCTGTGAGCGCTGACTGGAGCGGTGTTTGCCCCATGATGGGGCAGTACCCAGGAACAAACCCCCTCTGTCCCCAGCCACACACCCCACAGGGGCCACCCCACTGCAGCGCACCTCTGTGCGATATGCAAATGGGAGGCTTCCTGAAAGTCATCCAAGGGGAAGGAGAGAAGTAGGGCAGGGGAGGCCATTCCCCAGGTCCCACAGTGTTCCTGAAATGCTGGGTGGTGAGGTGGGATGGGAGAGGAGAGGGGGAGCTGCAGACTGAGCCACCCTCAGCCTGCCTGTGTGCAGCAGAGAGGGTGCAGAGCAGGGTGTATTCACAAATAGCATCAAATGCAAAGTGAGGAGAGATGGGAAGAGAGAAAGATGACTTGGTCCTAGCTGCCATTGGCATTTCCTTGGGCTGGAGCACATCTCAGTTGGATCCACCCAGCCAGCTGGCTCCAGCTGGGAAAGCTGGCTATTAAACTGGGCCCAGGTGAGCTGACCCTCTGTGCCACAGGGAGCAGCAATTAGCCTCCTCTGTGCCAAAATTAGCCTCCCCTGTGCCTCATCATCCACTCCCCAGCTCATCATCACTTATAAAGGTCAGAACCTGGCATGGTGGCTATGTGTCTGCCTGGTGGCTGCAGGGACGTGGGTTCCTGGAGGGATCAGATGGGGTGAAAGTAAAAGTTTCTCTGCCAGGTGAGTTACTGTTTTTCTGCAGCAAGAGACCTAGCCCAGCTTCAAAATGGGGGTTGTGATGGTGCGTGGCTGTGGGGGACAAGGGGCAGCCTTGCCTGCGTCCTACTGGCTGCTCGGCCGGTCCTACCTGCATCCCTGCTCCTGCTGCTCCATACAACCCTGCAGCTCTGGCTGCTGGCATGGCCTCGCCTTGCCTGGCTAGCTGCTCTCCTCTTCTTCTAGGATTTGGGTTCCTCTGAAGAAAAAAAATACCCCAAGAAGGAGAGGTTCATTGTAACTATTAGGCTGAAAAGCTTCTTCCCTGCCTGACCCTGCTCTGTGGTGTCCCTTTGAAATGATCTGTCTGTGCTCCATGAGCAAAGGCATCGAGCATGAAATCCCAGGCCCTGGTTGAGACCACCTCAAGCCACCCCTTGCTGCACTGATTTTTATTTCCTTTTTTGCATGGGACTAATTTTTTTTTTTCATCAGAGTGATGTAGGACATGATCAGAGGCAATTAAAGGCTGGCAGACTAATTAATGTCAATCAGCATGGTTCATGGGCATTGGTCTTGTCAATCAAACTTGATATTGTGTGTTGGTGAGATTGCTTTCTGTTCTCAAAGCTAATGCTCTACAGAGAGCTTTTCTTTCCTGAGATGCTCATTAGAAGAGTACAAGTCCTTCGGCAACCAGTTAAAGGACATATTTAAAAGTTCTTTAGGCACTGTCAATTACAGATAGATCCTTTGATAAATCCCACCTGGTGCTGCGGCAGATTAAATGCGAAGCTTGCTACCGTGCTCCTGAGAAGCATGCTAGGTGCGTCTCACCCCCTCCTGGGGCTGGCAGGCCACTGGGAACATGCCCTGGAAGGGTGTGGGTTGGAGGAGATGGGTATGGCGAGTTGCTCAGACCAGTAAAGGAGTGATGGAATGGGCATCGTGGCTTAAACAGGCTGGGGGCAGGATTTCTTCCAGGGACAGACTGGAAATTTGAAATGGGTCATTGGGTGGTTTTGCAGAGGGTTGTTTCGGGGAAAAAGAGAATGAAGCAGAAACCTGTTGCAAGCTTGATCCCGACAAAAGCAAATGCCCAGCTTGCTTTGGAAAGGTTGGGTTTGTAGGTGAGGAGACCTGCTGCAGCCAGGGCATTCCCAGCACCACTACTGCAGGCATTGGCAACCTTTCCAGCATCCCACAGGAACCTGGGGAAGAAGAACAGAGATGGCTGTTAAAGGACATCACTTCCCTTGCAAGTCCATGTGCCCTGAACCTGATACTGCTCTTGCTAAACTGAAAATCAAAGACCATTTATGGTGCCTGTGTTAGGATGGTACACGCACAGTTGCTGTGAGCACTTGCAGCCTTTTAAATCCTGAAACCCGCAGCACTCATCTTCTTTGCACATAATAGTATGGATGTAATTTCCTACTTTTAAGAAAAATGATTAAAGGAAGAACTCCATCAGGCAGAGCCCTGGAAAAGTGCCTGGTAGAGGTGTGGAGAAGCAGAGAGAGGATCTCACAGGGCACAGCCAGCCACGGGAAGCGATGCTCAGAAGTCCCAACAGCCCAAAGCACGGGTGGCAGGGGCTGCAGGGTACCACTGAGCTGGTGGCATCATGTTCCCAGCAGAAAATGCCTGGCCTTTTGACAGTGTTGTGCGTAGGGGGTGTAAGACTTGTCATCCATGTTTCATGGGCAGTATAGAATCATAGAATGGTTTGGGTTGGAAGGGACCTTAAAGAACATCCGGTTCCAACCCCCTGCCCTGGGCAGGGACACCTCCCACTAGACCAGGCTGCTCAAAGCCCCATCCAGCCTGGCCTTGAACACCTCCAGGGATGGGGCAGCCACAGCTTCTCTGGGCAACCTGTTCCAGTGCCTCACCACCCTCACAGGAAAGAATTTCTTCCTAATATGTAATCTACATCTCCCCTCTTTCATTTTTTTTTGGGGTTTTTTTGTTTGTTTTTGTTTTTTCAGCATAGTGCCATCTCCTTCCTACTCGGAGCTGGAGAGGGCTGAAACGCTGGTCTCCACCCTGATGGTTTTACAGGCCTCCCTGGGTGTGAGAGAGAGTGGCATATTATTCAGCAGCCTCATCAAATATTACAGTTCAACCAGCAGGTCACTAAGTGGCCACCGTTAAATTTATCTGTGTGATTGCTGGGGCTCGTATTACTAAAATTTGGAGCTATATAATTTTATCCTTTCTGAATGACTTACAGTCCTTTGCCACAGCCTGTCAGCCCGAGATGTCTGAAGGACCACGGCAGGCTGAGCTTGGCTCTGGTTACCAGTGAGCTGGGAAGTAGAGCCATTCAATGTTTCGTATCCCTGGCACGCAGCGAGCCGCTGCCGACGTGGTGGAACAGGGAGACGGCAGCCGTTATGCCAGAGCAGAGCTGTTTTTATTTCCATGGTACAAAACCATATATTGACATTATGGTGGAAGATCTTTTACCCAGTTATGGCTTGAAGATGTACATTTTATCTAAGCAAGTGCTTAATTGCTCCTTCTTGGACACTGGTCATGGAACATTAGGCATCAATAAAAGACAATTCTTAAAATATGGGCTGAGTACTCTTTCCAGTGCAGTGTGGTGGTTATGGTCGCAGAAGAGATTTGCTTCACTGCCTTTTTATTTTTTCATTTGTTTCCATTTTGGGCAAAGTGGCTGATACCTCTGCCATCACCACGTCCCTGCTTCCCAGCCTCTGCCCTGCAGCCTTCCTGATGCAAAATGCCCAATCCCCAAGGGAGCCAGTGCCAACAGAGCCTCACAGTTTAATTCCTAGCTGATGTGGGAAGAGTACGGCCCTGAGATAGAAGATGAGGTGTCATGATGCTCGGTGAGAGCACGGAGATGCTAGTTGCTCCGAGGACATGGATGCAGGAGGGAAGCATTAATATTCTCGGCCACCACGTCTCCCAGCCATCTGTTGCAACAAAGCAAAGGACACTGAAATAAACTTCAAAATCCCCTGTGAGGGAGAAAACTCTGGATGCTACTTCTACGGCGAGCTGTTCAAGGCTTGCTGGAGTTGTCTTTCTGCTTTCCAAATGTAGCGTTTTTCAGAGCTGTCCTGCCTCGGGGAGGTGGGTTTGGTAGCTGTGAGGCTTGTAGGAGTGTGATTGTACGTGATGGAGGTGCACGGCGTGCTCCAGCGCAGCCAGCCCAGCTTATTGTGCAGAAACCACACACTTTCCAAAGCATCTGGTCTTTGAGCTGGCAGTACTTGTGGAGCAGTTTGTTCCTGAGCAAGCAGCACCATTTGGACAACTTTTGGACATGTCCTGAAATGTCTGATGGAAAAGAGGTGGAGGTTTCCTGCAGGACACCTGCAGATTGCTGGAGGCTCTTGTGCTACCCTATCTCCTGCTGGAAATCCTTCCACCAAGGATCCATCTTCTCCAAGTGCTGATGTCCTCTTCCCAGGAGGAAAATTTTATGAGGATTTATGCTTCATTTGGTGTTTGGGACTCTCCCAGTATAACATGCTTACTGCCTATGGCCCATTCCCCTGTCTCCTAGTATCTGCAGGTAAAGATTTATGCTATTCCAGGTGCCAGCCTCACCAGAGAGATTAATGAGAGGTAATTTCTTACAAAGAGGTTTATTGAGTTCTCTGAGTTCATTCACCAGCTGTGAAGTGAAACATCTCAAAACAGTTTTTGAATACTAAGTTCTCCCTGGCGCTAGCGCAAAAAAAAAAAAAAAGAAAAGAAAAGGGGAAACGGTGCCTTTTTCTGATGGAGGTATTTATTCTGCTGGGCAGAGCAGGCTTCATGCGCAAAGCCTTGGGAGCTGGGATGCCGGGTTATTAGAAGCCTGCTGGCATGGCCCACCCAGGGTGTGGGAGGATGTGCCTGGCATGCTCAAGGCACCACGCTCTGCTTCTCAGCATCCTCAGCCCCCTGAGCTCCTGTGAGACATGGGTTATTATTTCACAGCAGATTTGTAGAAGTGAGGGAGCCCTGGAGACCAAGGCAAGGGTGATCACTTAGCTAAGGCAATGTAATGGCACTAGGAAATGAGTTTGTGGCTACAGTGCCCTACAAACAGCATGGCTGCTGACTCATGGCCTGAAACATTGGTCTGGTTTCATGGTAACATCTCTTTTTCCATGTTATGCTTTAAGGGTGAAGGATGAAGGTCCTGCCTTGGACCTGAACCTCAGCCAGTCCCCTCATTGCTTATGTCTTGTTGACCAGCTGTTTTGGGACAACCCCCTACCCAAAACCCAAGCAGGAGCCAATCACTGACTCCTGCACACTCAGGCTGGGCTGATGCAGAGGGCAGAGACCACAGGAGGTGACTTCTCTGCTACCTGCAGTGTTGCTCCTTCAAAATCCCCCTCCTTACAGCATCCCAGCAAAAGGACTGCCGCTTCTTCACATCCTGACAAAGAACTTGCAGAGATACGTTTGCAAATGCCTTTCACACACATGAAATCCTGTAACATCAGGGAGGCTCACATAAAAACAAACTGCAGGACTCACTCTTCCCTTTGGCTGATCTTTGTCTTCGAACAACTGTAAAAGAGGGCAATCAATACACCTTGCCAGGGTCTTTTTAATGCTTTTCTGAGCCATTATGGTCATAATGTTTCTTCAGGCTGTCGTGTCAATACATTTGAGACACTGAACATGTCAAAACCACATAAAATCTTTATTAAGGTGAAATTAAATGAGGAAACCCGAATTGGTAACTTAAATGGATATTATCCCTCAAGGATGCCAGACCTAAAAGACAGACACAGCTGAAAAATCCAGGGCACTCAAAGTTAGGATTAAATTAATGAGAAACTCGGACTTTTGCCACAGAGCCTGGGCAGGAGGAATTTAGGTGGACGGGAATTGCTGTTACAGTGCTCTGGACACCTCTCCATCATTATTATTGCAACGTTGGCCTGAGCTAAAGAAATGTTGTGAATCTGGGGCAGGCGAGAGGAAAATAGTTATTGGCATGGTGATGCAGTCTCGTTCTGCTCAATGAATCAAAAAGAAAACAAAAAAAAATTTTACGTGTTTGCATACAGTCCGACATGGTGGCACGGGGCTGTGCAGGGTGGCACCGGGACGCACGGCACCCCGTGGGGAGGGTGTATGGGTTTCGCAAAGGAGGGAACGGAGAACCTTTTTACCCTGCCCGGTTAAATATGACCTGACAGCCTCGATCCCTCCCCACCATATGGGGAGGACACTGTCTGCCGGACAGCATCTTCCTGCACCCCACTGCGGCTTCTGCCCCCTGTGCCTTCCCATAGTTACTTTAGGATGTGATGCTCTCCAGTACCACGGAAAAAGAAGCAGATACTGGGCTGGGAAAGCAGCCCGTCCCCAGGCACCCTGCTCTTGGTTTGCAAAGTCTCCAGCCGCAGGGACATCCTTGTGCCGTATCACCCAGGTGGGTGTCTGT
The DNA here is from genome assembly GCA_013396915.1 of Stercorarius parasiticus. NCBI lineage: Eukaryota > Metazoa > Chordata > Aves > Charadriiformes > Stercorariidae > Stercorarius > Stercorarius parasiticus. Next base: position 86,191 of record VWZL01001610.1, read on the forward strand.
CTTCTCCCAAACTCGCCCAAACACTTTCAGATCCTGCAAAGACACCATCACGCGGAGAATCTGGCTGCAGGACCACAGGGTGCTTTCGGCTCGATGCCTGATACCAGCTGCCCTCCTCCCAGCCACGCATGGCCGCTGCAGCATCAGACATTTTCACCTGCCAAAGGGACACCATTAGAGGACAAGCAGGACACATAAGAGCTGCCAGGACCCTGGGAAAGAAAAGCTACAGCTCGCACCCCTGGTGCCCATGGTGGTGGAGCATGCCGGAGCCCAGGCCACCACACTGCTGGATGTGAGCTCCCAGGAGGGTAATTCAGCTCGAGGTGGCGAGAAGGGTGGAGGTACCTCAGGTACCATGAGGCTGCTGGGACACAAGAGCTGGGGCCCAGGCCCTTCTCACAGGCAGTGTCAGGTGTGCAGCAGCTCCAGTCCATTGCTGCCTCTCCATCCAAATGTTTGGCAGGGGGACAGGACCCAGATGGATTTGTCCGGGCTTGATGCTTCACCACAGCCTGGCGTGGCTTGCTTTGCTTCGCTTACTTGTGAGCTCTCATTTTGCTGGTCCGCAACGCTTGGGAAATATATAGGTTTGGTCAGCCCACCCCCGCTGCCCCGGGGGATGATCACAGATCATCTGTGGCTGTGCAGAGCTGGGACAACTTGCTGCCCTTCAGGACCAGCCTGAGAGGAAGGCTCAAGAGAGGTTTGGGTTTTGCATCTCCAGAAGGTGCCATTGCTCTGGTGTTCCCTGCAAGCTACGGGGTGGACCTGGCTCCTCCAGAGGCTGTCGCTTGGTTTGGAAGGTGTTCACCTCAGTGCTGCCCAGCAAGTCGGTAACTGGTAGGACAGCACTAGTTGGGCTCCCAAAGCACCACCAGTCTCTCCCTGCCAAGAGCGAGGGCTCCCTTGTGCCCATGGCCCTTTTTCGAATGGCAGCGAGTGGGTTTTCCACTGGAAGGCTGGGAATTTGCATCCCTTCTTCTGCATTATTGTCGTGCTGCTGTCGCTTCAGCAGGTGGGAGTCTATAGCTTGCCAGGACAACTTCGCGTTGCACAAAGCAGCCTTTTGCCCACACACCTTCTCAGCGGAGAGCTGAAAAATGGCTCCGTTCCAGCCTATTTAGTTTTAATTGTTTCATTTAGTTCTCATTGCCCGCAGCTAAATATCACCTTCCCCTAACAAACAGCCAGGCTGGGAGCCGGTCACCCTGCACAGCCAGCGCCACCACGACCACCGTGCTGTCCCTCCTGCTGGTCCCATGGCTTCCAGGGGTCTTGTCTCTGCCGGGCAGGGCTGGATTTTGGGGAGGATGCGGCAGCTTGCGCTGCCCTCAGCGAGGACCAGGTGAGGAACAGTTGCAGTGCTCCCATTGCTGCGCTGGCTCCGAGGACTTTGCTGCACTGGCTCTCCCCTCTGCTCAGACACTTTCTGAGCTGCCTTTCCCAGCTATTCCTCCTCTCCCCCTGCTTCCCTGCCTTCCTCCGGCGGCTGCGGTGGAGGGGCCAGCTCCTAACACTTGCTTTCAAGGTGGCTTTGAAAAGAAAGGGTTGTGTTGCTGAGCAAGAAACACGATGCAGACAGAGCCCCTGGGGAATGTTGAACAGCGGAGGACGAGAAAAGCCTCTCCTCCTTCCCTTTGCTGCAAGACAGGCTTCGAGCAGCAGCGAGCTCAGGTGCCGTGCAGGAGCGACGCAGTGCACCGCATCCCAGGTGAGCATCACCTCCAGGACCTCCCCTCCACCCAGGGAGCACAGCCAGCCATCCCCCCAGGCGACCTTAGCAGCAGAGATAAGGCTCAAGAGAATATTAACTCATTCCAATATAAGGCATGGCTGGAGAGCTGGGCAGCAGGCTGAGGCAGAACAAAAATACACAAAACGACCCATCAGAGTAACTCCCGGGTAATTTATTTTATCCCCAGAATAAAATACCCCTGTGGATGGAACCTGCGCTTCCCGCACCTGCAGGTTTCCCTCCGCTCCCTTCTGGGGAAGAGCTGTAAAACAAAGGCTCATAAATTAATTACCTAAAAAAGCAGCAGAATGTTATTAGATACTTGGGAGTTAATCGTACTGATGTTACTCGCACGTATTTTAATGGGACCAGTAGAGATGTAATATGTAATTCCATAGGTATTCCAGAATAATTTAGCTATTTAATTATAATTTCTGCTAATACCTTCTAAATCACCTGCCCTCTTCCTCTCCTTTTCTCTGAGGGAAAGGAGGAAGAAACTTTTCCACTTGGCAAAATCTAGTGCAAACTCACTTTTGTTGGCAAAGATATCGTATTTCTCAGCGGATTTGTTCCCGGTAGAGAACCACCCCCCTACCCTCCCCCCGCCCCCCCAAAGTCATCCCTGGGTGACAGCGGGGGCAAGGAGAGTTTGGCAGGGCTGTGATGGGCTGCTCCTAAATTTGGAAGGCTGGCTCAGCGCTGGGTGGAATGCTTTGGACAGATCATGATGGGCTGAAAAGATGGGAGACTAAAATGATTTGTGGATTTAGGTCAAATTCGGTAAACAGAGCCAGGAGGAAAAGGTGGAAGAGAAATGCAAACAGCATCAGGCATTTTATTCCATCTCCTCAAAATGAAATGTTTGGTTTAGAAAATGCAAAAAATGCCCCGTTTCAGCGTGTTTTGAGATGCAGCTTTTCTGCTTTTCCCCCCTTGTGCCTCCGCCCAGGTGAAGGCAGCTGAGAGGTGCCCAACCCCTGGCGTGCCATTTCGGCTGGAAAAATGATGTATTTGCTTTCTGAGCCCACCGCTCGATGAGTAAAGGGCACAGCATCTCGGGATGGGCTTCCAGGGAGGTGGATATAGGAGGAGACAAGTGATTCGGACCACACGGGAGCTGCTCCCCAAGCTGCTCCCCTCCAGAAAACAGACCACCAGAAGCCATTGCTCTCATGGGGCTTTTATTGTCCGGCTGGCCCTCGCCTCCCACCCTGCTGCCCGCAGACGGCTGAACCCCTTGCCACCACCTACACCGGCGGAGGAGACCCGTGCCCAGCCCTGAGCCCACCCCCCCTGCCCGGGGCAGCACATCCTTCCCGGCTCTTTATTTTTTGGGTTGGGATTTTTTTTTATTATTTACTTATATATTTATTTTTTTCCGAAATCTTTTATTTTAAAAATATAGTAGCTGTGGAAAGCAGCCCTCTTTATAAACACTCGATGCCGGAGTGAAACGCATCATCGCCATCCTTATTACTTAAGCCCTCGTGGGGACCTGTGCCTGCCTGCGGCAGTGCCGGGGGGGCTGCTGCAGGCAGGGAGGTTTGCAATGGTGGGGAGATAGACAGAGAGAGACCCTCCTAAAAATAGAAATATTGTGCTGAGTTGTTTGGAGCGAACGAAATGCGTAAAACACCGGCATCAGGTTAGTTTTAGCTCGTCAAATATTGCTCCCAGCAGAGTCGGCGTAGCGCGCTGGTGGAGGCGCAGTCCTCCTCATCCTGGGGTGGGGGGACCACGCTTGCCCCCTGGCCCTGCTCCCCGCCGCAGGGCTTGCTGCTCTCACGCACTGCTGACCGCAAGTACACCGGCCCCTGGTGCAGCCTGGGAGCCCCCAGGAGCCGTTATAAATAGGAAACTGTAAACACAACCATTGGAGATAAGAGACATCTACGATCACAGGGTTTACTGCTTCAAATGTCCCACCCTTCCCCCCCGCCCCAACCCCTACACCTATGCCCCTGTTCCCGCTCCATAAAAAGGTCTCCGGTAACAAAATCTTCGTTCCAGGCTTGAAGTAAAGGTGCGGTGCTCGAGGAGTAAAAAGGGACATTGCAACCTCAGTGGTCTTTGCTGGGGAAGGGAGAAGTTGGCGGGAGGGAGGGGGAGGATTAGCTGGTTCAGGTCCTTCGCAAGTTCATTTGGTTTGTCTGGAGGACTCCTAGGGTTATACCTGAGATGAAGACATCTAGGGGACACTCCATAGCTCAATTAAAACATGGTTGGTGTTTTGTGCCTAGAAGAGCCCTTGCTGCCAGGATTTGTCCGTTGCACTCGCCCCATGCAGCAAGAGCACAGCATCCCTCCTCCGCTCGGCACGGGACTGTCTGAACCAATGCTCGGCTGGGGGTGATCCCTCATGTGTCGAGGATCTCGCTGGTGGGCGACGGCTCGTGGGGGATGCCCTGTATGCTGTGGATGGTCTGGTTGTGGGAGAGGGAGTTCTGCTGGAGCTCCAGGGCGATGGCGTTCTGAGGGAACTCCTTCACCTGCCGCTTGTACTCAAGGAAGGTGCACGCCTTGGTGGCGATCGCGATGATGTTCTTGCCAATAAAGATGGTGGAGACCCTGCTGTCCTGGAACAAGACCATGTTGATGGCCCGGATGAAGATGGTGACGATGTTAATGGTGACCAGGCTGAGGACAGGGTAGAGCATCATTTTTTGTGGGGCAATGTGCTCCCCTTGCATGCTGATCTCACTGAGGGACACGCAAGGCAGGATCAGGAGGAGTATGTAGCAGTAGAAGAACATGAGCCCCTCTGCCCAGATGGGCAGGCCAGTCCTGTGTGGCTCCCACAGGTTGGCCTGGATGTCCAAGATATCCAGCAGGTCGAGGGCCACCCAGAAGAGGCGTCCTCGCAAGTCCTCTTTCTTACGAAAGGTCCGTATGTACTCCATGCTGTCCAAGGCCACCAGCACCAGGTAGAGCCCCGGCACGCAGATGGAGAGGAGCAGGGTCAGGGCTTTCCTGGCCACCGTCTCCAGGTTCTTTTTGTCCGCTTTGTAATTCTGAAAGATGAAATACAGCTTGATCTCCAGCACGAAGATGTAGAGGAACCACAGGATCATGGCGTAGCCCCTCTTGGCCGTCTTCACCTCCGCCCCCACCCACACCGCCACATAGCGCAGCACAATGAGGAAGCAGATGTCCCCCACCAGCACGATGATGCAGACGCCGATCTTGCGGGGCCCCTGGTTCTGCTCCACCAGGTAGGCATCCATGAAGGCCATGCTGGTCATGATGACAATGGTGGTCAGACAGACGTGGCGCTTGTCAGGCGGCGGCAGCACCATGGTGAGATGAGCAGTCCTCCTTCCACGCTGGCACTAGGGGAGCCGTCCCACCGGCGGGGCACGGGGTGGCATCCGCAGCGAGCCCGAGGACCAAGGGCTGCTCTGTCCCCCAGCCCCAGGAAGAGGTCCCCGGAGGAGCAGTGGCTCAGCTGGCAGCCCCGCTCTCCCAGGGCTCCGGGCTGTCCCTGCAGACCCTGTCCCCAGCTCTTCACCCTTCGGTGGCCGTGCCCTGCAAGCACTGTGGCTCTGTCCCCAGCCCCAGCCACCCTCCGCCACCAGCAGCCAGGGCTCACAGAGGTGCAGGGCCTCCTGAAGGGATGTCCCTCCTCCGTGGCGGGTCCCCCATCGTTGACAGGCTTTTCCAGTGATCCTACGGCACTAATGCACCTCTGGGTTCCAAGCCCAAAATCCTGGTACAGATCTCTGGAAATGCAAAGGCAGGCCTGGCCGGCAGGACAGGAAGGGGAGCTCTGCTCTTCCCAGCGAGACCCCACGCTCCTCCGGGGCCTGGGGGGGGTCCCGCTGTGTCCTCACGGGGAACCACCTTCACACCTATCCCCGTGGGGCTGTGCCGTGCTCCTGCTGCTCCCAGCCGTACCCACATCCCTCCATCCCTGTAAAGAGAGCAGAGGATGAGCATTAGGGTCCCTCCATGCACCAGCCATGGGATGGCAAGGACGACAGCCCCCCTCAGCTCCCACCACACTGCAGCAGGATCTGGGCTCCTGCCAGGTACTGTCCCACTGCCAGGGCACCCACCACCCTGCTCCAGTGGAAAAGACCACCCTGTAGATGTTACCTGGATGTTATCCACAAAATCACAGAATGGTCAGAGTTGGAAGGCACCTCTGGAGATCATCTCGTCCAAGCCCCTGCCAGAGCAGGGTCACCCACAGCAGGTGGCACAGGAACACGTCCAGGCGGGTTTGGAATGTCTCCAGGGACGGAGACTCCACCACCTCTCTGGGCAGCCTGTGCCAGGGCTCTGCCACCCTCAAAGGAAAGAAGTTCCTCCTCATGGTGAGACGGAACTTCCTGTGGTCAAGTTTGTGTCCGTTACCCCTTGTCCTGTCCCTGGGCACCACTGAGAAGAGCCTGGCCCCATCCTCCTGACACCCACCCTGTCAGTGTTTATAAGCATGGATAAGATCCCCCCTCAGTCGTCTTTTTTCCAGACTGAAAAGACCCAAATCCCTCAGCCTTTCTTCATGAGAGAGATGTTCCAGTCCCCTCATCACCTTGGTAGCCCTTTGCTGTCCCCTCTCCAGCAGTTCCCTGTCCCTTCTTGAACCGGGGAGCCCAGAACTGGACACAGCACTCCAGATGCGGCCTCACCAGAGCAGAGTAGAAGGGGAGGATGACCTCCAACATCCAACATCCACCCTGGATGCTATCTCCAGGATGATGCAGCCAGGCTCCTGGGGTCGGGGTATGCTCCTTCCCCATCCCACCGGGCTTAGGCTGAGCCTAGACCTGGATGTGGAGGGCTGAGCTGAACCCCACACGTGCATGCAGCCTGGCTGCCCGTCCCTTGGGGCTGGGGGACATCCCCGCTTGCAGGAGGGGGACCAGGACCCGATGAGAGCCCGGGAGCTGTCAGAAGGACTCGGCGCCAGGACTTGGTGGCCCCACTTCTGTTTCCCATCGGCTGGCTCAACAAGGATGTGCGCAAGCCTGGGCTCCCTCATCTTTCAGGGAGTGAGGCAGAGGTGGAGGCTGAAGGGAAGAAGCCAAGCCTAAGGAATTGTAAACCATTAAACATCTGCCCTACTTCGCATGGGGAAGAACACTGCAACTGCTTATGTTTATGGGGCCTCATTTAAATAAAAGCTGGATTTTCTCCTGCTTCAGGGAGAGAAGAACAAAGAAAAAGTGGGAAGCCAGATGAGTCAGAGCCAGCCCCGCCATGTGCCAGAGTAGGCGGACACCAGGGACGCGTGTACCTGTGCCCTGCTTCCCAAAGGACATGGCAGGCGAGGACGTGGCACTCAGCAAATGTTAGCGTGGGACTTAAAACCTGCTGCCCCCGCCGGGACCCACACATGCAAAGCTGAGAAAACTGGCACGTTAAAATCGTTTCTCAGGCGGGAATTGCTTGGAAAGAAGCCAAAGAGCCCAGGGGGGATTCGTGAGTATCCCTAAACGGTGCTCCCCAGGCAAGGCACTCACCGCAGCCCTGCTCTTGGCTCTCCGCGATGCCTTGTAGCCGCCGTTTACTGCTTCAATTTGTTCTTTCTTGAGGTTTCGGATAAAAATATACAGTCATTGCTGTAACTGCTTTTAAAATCGTGCCAAGTTTTATGGGGAATTTACAGCCGAGGATGGATAATTCCAGATAAATTAGGTCTTTCAGGAGAGAATGGTGGGGTTTTTTCTTTCCCCCTTGAGTATTTACGCCTTCAAAAGACAGCGGTTATTTAAAGGGCAGTGGGTGCATCCCAGCATGTTAAGGTTAGGAAGCAGCTCACTGGTAAATCAAGTCCCTGTGCAGTCTGGGAAGCTGGGGGGAAGGCTCCCAGCCCAAGCTACCCTCATCTCTACATGAAAGCACCCAGAAAAACTCTCCCCTGCCTCCCGGCGAATACCCAGGGCACCGGGCGATATTAATTCATGGCGTTTCCAACAGCAGCAAACAAGCCTTTCGCCACCGGTGCCCAGCAGATTGTTTTCAGCAAAAAAAAAATATGCTCAAACGGTGGATTCTTCCCTCCCATCCGCCCCTGGACAATTTGCAGCAGCTTGCGATGGGATTGATAAACATGTTCATTCGTTACGGTGACCTTTCAGAGCGGAGAAAGGGGATTGCGGGGCTGAGCTGAATCACGGGGTTCGAGCGCTGCTTTCTCTCGGGTTAAATCTGATATTACCCAGGGTCAGCCCCTCTCTTGCCTTTTGCAAATAGTTTCCAAGCGTTTGCTGCAGTGGAAGCTCTTCTTATTTTCCAGCTGTGCAATAGCTGGTATTTTCCCCACTTCTTGCAGCCCCGGTGTTACATGGAAATCGTGAGGTCTCTGCCGATCCGTGGAGCAGAGCCTGGCAGTTGGAGTGATGTGTGACCATCCTACCAAGGAGGGGGGGATGTAAAACTCTCCTCGGAGGACTATTAAAAAAAAGCAGGTAGTTTTTAAACAACCATTACTCTGGGAAATCCTGATTCATAATTTTTAAATGACTGCATTTGACAGTGCTTTCAGCAATCGCTTGAGAAATGCGCTGGATAAACAAGAAAATGAGCGCATCAGATAGCCGCAAGAGCATATCTGAGGCAAATAATTTGTTTCAGCGAGTATTCACAAAATTCCTCGTCCTGCAGGGATTCTTGTAAATAAAAGGCAGCTCACCTGAACTTAATGAGCTCACGGTGTTAGGGATGCCAGCGAGCCAGGCTGGCGGCTTCCTACAGGAAGGGATCTAGCAGCCTTTGCATCCCGCTCGGTGCCAGGGCTCCCACGAGCAGGAACTGCAGCGATGCCTCAGTCTTGGCAACTACGGGGCTCCTTACTGGGATAAAATTCAAACCATAATCGCATATTCTCCTCCACCCCTACCCTAGGCAAACAGTTCCCTGGCTTGCATCGGGGCGAGCGAGCGTGCTCGATAACACCCACAGCAGCAGCTGGTGGTCAGCTGGTGAGACACCAGTGAAGACTGGCAGCATGCCACGGGGACACGCAGCAGCACCCTGTCCCCTCTCCGTCACCGGGGCTTCCTTGGGGACACCCCATTTCCCAGTTCCCTTTCCCAGTGTTCCTGCAGGGCGGGAGAGGCTGTGGTGGGAATGGGGGGCGGGGGCACTGTGATTTCCTGGAGAGGCTCAGGGGTCCTGCAGGTGGGTCCAAACCCAACTGAAGTGCAGGGTTTGCACTCTCATCTCTGTCCTAATTCCCCCGGCACCGAGGGAGAACAAGCGGCAGAGGTGCAGCCAGCCCCTGCCCTTATTGCTCTGGTGCTGCTGTGCTGGCTGTGGAGTTTTTTCGCCGTCTTGTACCTGTTTTTCCCAGCTGTGCCGGCTGCTATAAAGCACCTGTGGTTACCCGAGGACGTGCGGTCACAGCCTTGCTACACCAGGCAGTTTGGAAGAAAATTAAACTGTGCTTTCCACCGTGACGCTGGTGGCTCATTGCGGTGTGATTAATTACTGCCAGCTCTGCCATTACCAGCGTCTGCAACCCGTGGCCACCCATCAGAAGTGCCCTCCTGCATCCTCTCCCACCTCCGCTTGCTGCTTGTGCCCGGCATCACCTGGGATGGCACCAGGCACCGCATCCAAGTGCCATGTGGGTGCAGGGAGCTGCCAGCACCCTGCGCACCCACACAAACCCCATCTCCCTGGTGGACAACAGGATGACCACGAGCCAGCAATGTGCCCTTGTGGCCAAGAAGGGCAATGGTCTCCTGGGGTGCATCAAGATGAGCGTGGCCAGCAGTTTGAGCGAGGTCATCCTCCCCCTCTACTCTGCCCTAGTGAGGCCACATCTGGAGTATTGTGTCCAGTTCTGGGCTCCGCAGTTCAAGAAGGACAGGGAACTGCTGGAGAGGGGACAGCAAAGGGCTACCAAGGTGATGAGGGGACTGGAACATCTCTCTCATGAAGAAAGGCTGAGGGACTTGGGTCTTTTCAGTCTGGAAAAAAGACGACTGAGGGGGGGATCTTATCCATGCTTATAAATACTGAAAGGGTGGGTGTCAGGAGGATGGGGCCAGGCTCTTTTCAGTGGTGCCCAGCAATAGGACAAGGGGTAACGGGCACAAACTTGAGCATAGGAAGTTCCGTCTCACCATGAGGAGGAACTTCTTTCCTTTGAGAGTGGCAGAGCCCTGGCACGGGCTGCCCAGAGAGGTGGTGGAGTCTCCGTCCCTGGAGACATTCCAAACCCACCTGGACGTGTTCCTGTGCCACCTGCTCTGGGTGACCCTGCTCTGGCAGGGGGTTGGACTAGATGATCTCCAGAGGTCCCTTCCAACCCCGGCCATTCTGTGAGTCTGTAAGAGAGCAAGCGGCCACAGGTAAACCTGGAGGGCTTGTGGAGCCACTGTCAAAACACAGCATCATTAATGCTGGCGGGTGTTTCCCAAACCCCAGCTCTACCTGGCAAATTAGTTTAAATTATTTAAGCGATTTGAACTCTGTCTATAAATAAAAGAGGGAGCAAGCGAGGCAAAAGCATACACAACGTGCTTCCCAGGTAGCTAGGATGCCACATTGCTTAAAGCTTCATTTGCACTTTAATTGCTTTGATTTATTCCAGCTTTCCCGGGTGCAAAGCCGAATCTCCCCTTCACTTAGTCCTTCAGCCCTCCGAAGAGCTGCTGCCCCACAAAGCCCTCTCCCTGGCTGGCAGTGCCAATGCCCCATGTCACTGCACTGAAAATCAGTGCCGGTGGGGGTCTCATCCAGCCTCACCGAGCTGCAGGCTGGGATTTCACCTGCCACCCAGCCCTCCCCAGGGCAATCCCTGGGGATTGATGGAGGTGGGGATGCTTGTACCCCGGGGAATGGGGAAAATCGCTCCCGGGCAGCGGCTGCGCCCTGCCTCCTCCCAGGCAGTACTGGCATCTCAAGTGCATCCTGTGAAGGAAATGAGACTGAGGAAGATTTTTTCCGGACCCTGCCCACTAATTGTGTCTGAAGGAGGAAACAGCCCACTTGCTAATGATTACAGATAATTTACCATGTAGGCACATCGAGAAACAGGGAAAGAGCTGCAAACTGTTCCCAGAATCTGCCCAAAATAAACAGTGCAGCAGGGCTGGCAGAGCAAACCGGCTCCTGCTTACACCAGTGAGGGCATACACTGCGCTCTCCCACTGCAAACCCCTCGATTCATAGAGTCATGGAGTGTGTTGGGTTGGAAGGCCATCTAGTCCAACCCCCCTGCAGTAAGGAGGGACATCTTTAACTAGACCAGGCTGCTCAAAGGCCCATCCAGCCTGGCCTTGAACACTTCCAGGGATGAGGCAGCCACAGCTTCTCTGGGCAACCTGGGCCAGTGCCTCACCACCCTCACAGGAAAGAATTTCTT
>VWZL01001610.1:97376-126624 GCA_013396915.1 Stercorarius parasiticus
GCTTCTTTTGATTCCCTCAGGGGGGTTCCATTTCTTCCCCCTTTCCCAAAAAAGACACCCAAGGGGAAAGCATCAGACCTGCTGCCTGAGTAGGAAAAAAATAAAACCACCCTCTTGGATCCCATCATCTTTGCAATGGGGTGGGGAACTGCCGCAGAGCCCTGTGCAGGACGGATGGCCTTTTGCGTTGGCAGCCCTGTCCCCCCACAGCTGTCCTGGCTAGGGCTCTCCCACCGATGTGGGTGGCTGGAGCTGCTGGGAACACCTCCCCATTCACAAACATGCTGGGTTTGATGAGATTTGATGGTCGTGTCAAAAAAAAAAAAAAAAGAAGAAAAGGCTTTTCAGATATTTTTGGGTGTTTAAACATAGTGTTTAGAGAAGGTAAGTGACTCATTTTGACTTGTACATAAAACGTTAAATTATAATGCTATGTTTTGACACTACCAAAACAATTTACCGTTTTCCCAGAAAAACGTGCTGTTTCTGGAGAGGAATTACTTGGTGTTTCCAAGGCGGATGGATCAAGGTTTCATTCCGATCTGGACCAAACCCCAGACTTAAGTGTCAAAATCCCCCACAGTTTGTTGCTTTGGGCATGCAAACCAGGGCGTGCAAACCAGGCAAACCTCTGGCTGCGTGTGTGTTTGCCGCTGTGGGAGACACACGTGGGGCTCGGTGCCCACAGCGTGCCGGTCCTGCTCACGCAGGTGTCCCCATCCTCTTCTCCCTCCTGCAGGCTCCCTGCACCCTCTGCTCACCCCTTAGCAAAGCTTTCCCCACCGCTCCTGAGGCTTTTCCTCTCTCTGCCACCTCAGGGGTCCCTCCAGGCCTGCCTCACCCTCACTCCGCTCCCATCAGCATCTTCCCTGTCCCCCTGTCCTCCCAGCTTCCCTCCTGCCCTGGAGATGCTGCAAACGCTGTGCCCGGCATTGGCTCTCCCAGCTGGGATACCACCTGCCCCTGCCGGGGGAATATGACCCAACTATACCCCGCCTCTCCTTTTTTTTGTTTGTTTTCCAGGCTGTTTCTCCACTTCTTCGAGATGCTGTTGGCTTTTAAGTGTTTTCTCCAGCACAATCCCAGCCCATCCCACAGTGTGCTGCCAGTTAGATGTAACCACCATTCTCACTGGTCCCCTCAGCCAGGTCACGGGTGACAGCGCCAGTTCCCCAAGCAGGACCTGTCCCCTGCCTGGGAAAATCTTTTGCTTTCGGCTGAAGGAGCCATGCCATCTTTGTGCTGGTGATCTCGAAACCTCTATGAGCGTAACTCATTTGGGTAAACGATTCTTGACAAGACGATGGGATAGAAGGAACAACTGGACCTAAAACCAGGTAGCGGAAACTTTAGTGGACTGATTGCCCAAGAACCTGGGCTATACCGCAGGAAATGTGCCCTTTAGGTGAACTTGACTAATTATAAATATGAAAACCCCTCCTCTAGAAGTTATGAGATCCACTTGAAGACCCTCACCCACTGAGCCTTGCACAGTAAAATTGAGAGACGTTGTACCTTTAATTGGAGACGAGGACATTTTACACCAATCACCTTCAAGGTAAGGAATTATGAGCACCAGTAAAAAGCTGATAAATAATGAATATATTAATTCTGTTAAGTTACAATGTACAAATGAACGCCTGTTTCAATGCTGTGTGCGCTAGCTTTGCGGAGATACCCCCCAGCACCCATTTCTGCACACAACCACTAATAAATAGCTAATACCTCGACCCTGTGTGTTACTGGTTTGCACACCAGGTAAACGATCCCACGAGGTTTGGGACAACACTGGGGGATGAAGCACGTCACAGAGGTGCCACAGGTCAAGAGTGCACCAACAACTTGCATTTGCACAAGTCACCCAACTTAAATACAGCGATATGCCACCAATTTTGACCTCTGCTGGTACTTTCGTGGATGGATAGACCTAACCCAACTGGTCACCATGTTCCACCTGCAAGCAAAGCCCAGAGCTTTGATTCTCTCTGTGCTACAACTAGGCATAAACGCAAACACCAGGGACCAAGCTAGCCCAGGAGCATAAAACTTGGATCCGATTTCGGTAGCTTGAGGCTGTACTTTGGTGTGAATCATTGCAGGTCCTCAAATAACCTCACACTGTCATTATTAGGGGAAAGGAAAATACAGAGCTAGCACACAGCCCTCACACAGAGGCTTTCCCCACTACCTGCTATAAACCTCCATTGATGGAGGATGGAAAAGCTCCCTGCTCTTAGCTCATCCTTGTCCTCACTCTCTTGGGCACTGGCAGGGAGGCAAAGATTTTCCTGGGATGCTCCCAGCACCGTCACCCAACACACCGGGATGCTCTCAGCACCGTTCTCGGCAGCATCAGGTACCCAAGAGCCCAGTGGCTCTGGCCACCCCTCGTCTCGTCTAGGCATGATTGAGAGGGAGTGAACTAATTAACAGCAAATGGAAGGTGGTGTGTGAAGCTATAAATAGGAGAGCACGGGAAGTTTCCTGCTGCTGGAAGTGTGCTTGCAGGGGAGGGGGCTGCTGGGGGCTCTGGGCTTGGGGGCAGAACTCCAGAAAGCTCCCAGGGATGATGAATCTGAGCTCAGCAGGCATCTCCTACCTACGCGAGACAGCGTTTAGGTGAGGATGGTTTTGCAGAAGATGGGTGAAGGGGTGAGGGGCTGGCTTGCAGTCTCTCCCCTTCTAGAGACAGGGGCAAGGAGGCACCTGCTGGTTTCTCTGACCTGAAGCCAGATGAAAGGCAGTAGGTGAGGGGCTTATCCTCTTACCTTGTCCCTTGCCCACACAATGCAAGAAAAGGTTGTGGGCAGCAAGTGCCTGATGCATTTAAGCCAAGGCAAGCTCAAAAGGGATGAGCTGGGAGAGCAGAGGGGTCTGAGTCTCAAACTGCAGTCCTGGAGACCCCTGCTATTTTATGCTGAAGGTACTGAGCACCTTCTGGACTGTGCCAGCTCCCATAGGAAGCTCTGTGCTAGAGTGGAAGGACAGCAAGAACGACGGTGGGTGTCCTGCTGCCAGGAGAAAGCTTCCCCCTTGTCTCTCCAAGCGAGCAGAGGGCCTGGGTGCTCAAGGAGAGGAGTTCACTTCAGCGTTGTGTAGGTGGGGAGGCACCTCTGGAGGCCAACCAGCCCAGCCACCAGCCTCCTGGACAAACCAAGGGGGCATCTCTGCCCTCCCTGGGACCTGCCTTGGGATCATCCCTGCTGTGGTGGCACGTTGCAGCTGGGCAGCAATCGGAGAGAAAGAATGATGCCCCTGTTATTCCCTCTCTGCCCAGAGCACGGGGTTAGTGGAGGTGGGATGAGCAGTATGCAGAGCATGAGCCGGGCAGTCTGCTGCTGCTGCCATCAGTCTGGCCTTTGATTAAGAGTGATTGTCCTCCTGTTAATTAACACAAGGCAGCTGCTGGCTACTCTGGTGGGATGGAGGAGCGGAGCCCAGTGATGGGGATAAAAGGAGAGCATGTCTGCTGGCTCATGCTGAGCCTGGCAAAGCTGCCCTCTCCTCTGCCGCACATGCGGGCTGCGTGCGATGCCCTCTCCGAACCTCACCAGGGACCTCTCCCTCTCCTGCGATGCTGGGATTTAGCCGCTGTGTGAACTACTGGCAGAGATGGGGGCTTCAGTTAATCCTTGAGGTGATTTTGCTGCTGTCTGTTCTCCCAAACCACCCTGAGATGGTGTTGCTGACAATGCCTGGCTGGCTCCCACAGGGTTTATTCCCCATCTGCTCCTCAGAGGAGGCCTTCCCGAGACAGAGCCTCTCCTGTGACAACAGGTCTCGTCCTCCAGTGACAGCTGGCATGCTGCTGCTCACCCAGGTCTACGGCAGCCATCTGCCCTGCGCAGGGGGACAGGCTCTCCCAAGGAACAGGCGTGAAGCTACTCAGCCTCTTGCATTTGCAGCTGAGCCCATTAACCATGAGACAAGAAGGCACCTCAGCTACTTTTGCTCCCCAGTGACTTGGGAGCAGGGAGCGTGGCACCCCAGTAAAAAGCTTCACCAAGAACATCACGTCTTTGCTGAGTTCAAGTGCAGCAAAGCTCACCTCAAGCCCCAGTGACACAGGGACAGCAAGCAAGAGACAACGGGTGGGCGGCTTGCAAAATCAAGGGACCTTTGCCTTGCCACACACTTGGTGGATTTATTTTGGCAAGGCTGGTCCAACGTTAATTATTGATGGCAATAGCTCACCGCCAGTTGTCATGAAATCTTAGCAGGACGAGAATTCCCAGTGGTACATCCTCCGGCAGACAGCTATTAACTTGTCTGCTCTTAAATCACAGTTGAGTCACGGTAGGGGGCTGGTGGTGCCATGGAGCTGGAGATGGGCCTCAGCGGATTCTGCTCTATGCTTGTACTCCATCATTTAGGTCCGTGCCACCGCCAGATCCTTCTGGAACAGGCGTTCTGCAGGACAGCGTGCCGGTGGGTCGTGATGCTTGTCAGGCTCGGGAGGACAGCAGGCAGATATGGTTGGCCCCCCACATAGACACCAAGCCTCAAGGTCACTCTCCCCATGCTGCGCGTGCCCCAGCCTCTGGGGCTGGGGCAATGCTGGCGTCTGCTGCTCTGACATCACCTGGGAGATAAACATTGCACCCATCTCGGGGCACTGCAATAAAAATAATGCCAGCCCAGAGGTCGCCAGGGAGACATTTCTCTTCCTCTGGTTTCTAGCCTTCCTTCTACCAGCCATCTAATACATCTAATAAAATCCGTCTTGCTGGTGTCTAATTCAATTCCAGCATCCAGAGACCAGACTTCTTATATCACTCACAGACCTAACCGGCTACATCCTTGGCATATGAGCCAGGCCAAGGGGCTGCTACAGGCTTTTCCAGAAGAGAGCAATTACCCATGATCAGAGCTTGCTCTCCCAATCAATTACGTGTTTATAGGTTTTCCTTGGGTCACACCTAATTGAATTATTTAGATGCTTGAACGCCATGGTCAGAAGCAGCTGGCGACTTCTAGACTGAAGCCTAGGCACTAAATGAGGAGCCTTGCCTTTCACCTCGAGGACAACTCTCCACAGCATGCATCCCTCATGCAGCACTCGGCAATCTGCAGTGTGTTCAGCCTAATGCCACCTCCAGCAAGCAGCTGGGCTTTGACTCCTGCTCTAAAGGCAAAGGACTTCCAAGGTCACATGGAGAGCCACGACCAAGCCTAGTTCCCCAGATTTGCTCCAGCACCTGGAAGCATGGGGGCAGGAAGGTGGCTCTGCTCCATGGACCATCTTCTGGTCCACGGCCCCGGTGGCTGCAGGCTCACATTCCAGGAGAACTTGGGAGGCTCACGGAGCCAGAGCTGCAAATGCCCTGACCTGATCTTTGGAGGCTTTGCCTCCTCTGAGAGAGGCGCTTTCTGCTCCTGGGACAGTGAGCACAGAGGCAGCCGATGCTCAGACAGACTGATTTGCACTCTCCTGAGCTCCCATGACTGACAAAGGCTTCTCATCTCATCATCCTCACAAGGAGGATCACCCATGCTGGGTCACATACTGCGAATGACCTACTGCACAGCTCCCAGTGGGAAGGATTTGTGTTTCTGCAGCGCTGCCCTCCCGAAGGTCCTCCACCCGCCTCCCAGGCAGCGACACAGCGATGCTCCATCGCTCCAAGCCACCCGGGAGCCAGACCTGAGATGTGCTGGGAACTGCTGCAGCCCTGTGCAAGGACACCAGCCGGGAAGGGGTTGGGGTGGCCGGGGCAGGCATGTACCATGGGAATTGAAGTAATAACCTGTATCTCTTGGTCAGGGTCTCTGGTACCCTTGCCTTTGCATCCCTCCTGCATCCTCAGCTGGCTGGGGATGCTTCCATACGCCTCGTCCAGCTCAGACCACCTGTGTCCCAGCCAAAACACCCGTGTGGTGCCCCTGTGGGGGTCTGAGCTGCAGGTCAGGCAGGACCCCATCGTGCAGGAGATCTATGCTGCTTGTTTGCATGAGCCGTTGGTTTTTCAGGCTTTCTTCACTAATGAAATTCTTTCACCCCTTAAAAAAAAAAAATCATAAAAAAGAAGAAAGAAAAAAATAGCCGAGTCACTGATCCTTGTTGAGGATCCATGCTCGGAAAGACACACGTGTCATGCTGGCCCATGGAGCGGTGTGAGCCGGGAAGGGGCAGAAGCCCTGTCCCCTGTGGTGGGAAGCTCCTGGCTGCCGGGTTCCAGGTGAGGAGGGCGCATGGCGCGGAGGCTGCAGGGAAAGCGGGAGAGGCTGCGGCTTCCCTGTCCGACAGCATGAGCAGGCATCCTCTCCCCCAGGAGGATGTGGCAATTTGCTGTGCTGGAGCTCATTGCCAAGGAGATAAAATATTTATGGCTGCTCTCTCTTGCTTCCCATTTCAAGCCACGGTGACTTCTTTGTTACAAATTTACATGCATGTTTAAAGACATCTTTACATTCCTTCTAACTACAAAAGGTTTATTTCTCCATGTAACGTTTTGCCAGTCGGAATCAGCCACCCCATCTACTGTGTGCCTGCATTTGTCCCCGGCTTCAGCGCTCATTTTCCTCTTGGTAATGATTATCATTATACTAAGAAAAATGGGTCATTTAGAGCAGTTTCTCCCCAAATGAAAGGCTGTGGGATACAGGATATCATTAAAATTCTAAACCGGACTTCCAACCTCAAAAGCAGCCTCTTGGTATTCGGGCATCTCCGCGGAGGGAGGGAAGGAGGGGAGAGGGTACATGATGAATGTGCTTTGGCTACAGAAATGACTTGCTGGGTCTGCGTGGCCTGTGCGGCCGACATCTGCACTGGCATTAAAGGCCCCCGGGCTGACGCCATGGCTCGCCCAGCGGTGGAGGGTGCCATCCATGGGGCTGGCATTCCCAGCCATGCCACACATGGGACAGGACAACCAGAGGAGGCAACTGGAGTTAATTGCTATCGTAAAAAGAGCAATTTAGCTCCTGCCAGGAGGGACTGGGTCGGGTCCCCTGGAGAAGACGGGGGGGCTGGTAGGCTTAAAAGCCTGTGCTTGGACATGGGAAGAAAGCAGGCTGAAGCACTTGGATGCAGCATCCCTGGAGGCAGCCCTTGCCTTGCCCTTACACCTTGCTAGGGCTTAAGTAACCCCCACCTGAGAGTGTCAGTGCTGTCCCATGGGCCAGCTGGCTGCGGGCTAGGGCTTGCCACCAGCCTATGCTCAGACTGGACTAATTTTTCATTCTCTTTTTTCACATTTTAAATTACAATGCGTACAGAGAGCTCTCTGGCTGCTGATCACGGCCAAGCGAACGTGCGGCGGCTAACGCCACGTCTCACCCATGGGCCACGGGGACAACCACATCCACCCATGGTGGGGACTCCATCAAGCAGCTCCACATCACAACATTGACCTCAGAGGGTAGCAGCCATGAGTTACCATCACGCAATCACTGCCAGGCTTGCCGTGCTCGGGAGTGCAGCTGTCCCCATCCCACGCAGTTCCAAAGCACACTAAAATTGTGGCAGCTGCAGATGGTGGTGTCCCGCCGGGGAGGACGGAGGCAGGGGAGCATGGGTGGGATATGGGGCATCCCCAGAGCAAGGAGAGCAGCTCTCCTCCTCGGGACCACATCTCCGTTAAGGGTGTCTGAATGACAAGTCGGTTTTGCTGCAGCAGACAGGCTGAAAACCCAATATAAATTATTTCTGTCTGACCGCCGTTTAATTATTTTTCGCTTGGGTTTTTGAGAAAAATAAAAAAAGTGCAAAGAATGGTTAGGAGCCAACCTGAGATGCTTTGTTCAGCCCCAGAAAGAGTTCTTTCTCTCTGGGGTTATTTTACCCTTCTCCTCCTCCTCCCCTCCTCTAACTTTAGATTGACTTTAAAGTAGCAAACTCTTTGGATTTTTCAGGAAAAATAAAGAGAATAAACTCCACATTGCATGGTTTGCTCGAAAACATAGTTCCAGGGGAAGAGGATTCAAACCCCATTCCCAAGTTTGTCAAAGGAAAGAGCAATAAAACCACTTTCTATACTCTAATGGCCACAGAGCCATCACTGACGCATCTTTGCCCCTCTTCCACCCGGCAGGAGGGAAGCTCATCCCTGGAGAAGCAGTAATAAAGTGTGAAATGGATCAGACATTTCCCAGTTTTTCAGAGAAAATACGTGAAATGTAGTAAATGTCTTTCTGGCAGGTATTTCTCACTGAATTTTCAACTGTAAGAGGCATGGGGAAATTGGTGTTTGCAGAGCAACAGGCATCCTTCCTATACGAAAGAGGCAATGATGAAGACCTGAGACTGGGGGGGTTGCTGTGGCTGTACTTGCCATCAGCTTTTGTTTTAATTTGCATTCTGAAACCTGCTTCTGGAGGCCCTCCCCACCTCTGTAAGCCCTGCATGAACACTTTGCACTGATTTTTGCACCACCATTTTCCCTCTCCTGCCCTTGCTCAGCCTTACCCTTGGCCACCCTCCAGCTGGGCGCACCACCACCCTCCTACAGGGTCCCCCGTGGACCCCTCCTGCCTTATTTGCCTCGTTAGGCAGCCGTTTCTCATTAAGATTCCTGGCAGCCCAGCGCAGGGGGACCGAGGGAACCCTCTGCCACTGCAACCCAAGGCAGGGTGGAAGGGAGGAGAGCACCAGGCAAAGACTTAGCTCAGCACAAAACCAGTGGCAAAGCCTTCCCACCCTGAAAATGTGTCCAGCTCTGGAACCCTCAGCACAAGAAGGACGTGGACCTGTTGGAATGGGTCCAGCGGAGGGCCACGAAGATGATCTGAGGGCTGGAGCCCCTCTGCTGTGAGGACAGGCTGAGAGAGTTCGGGTTGTTCAGCCTGGAGAAGAGAAGGCTCCGGGGAGACCTTAGAGCCCCTTCCAGTACCTAAAGGGGGCCTACAGGAAGGATAGGGAGGGACTCTTGATCAGGGAGTGGAGCAATAGGACAAGGGGTAACGGTTTTAAACTGAAAGAGGGGAGATTTAGATTAGATATTAGGAAGAAATTCTTTCCTGTGAGGGTGGTGAGACACTGGCCCAGGTTGCCCAGAGAGGTGGTGGAGGCCCCATCCCTGGAGACATTCAAGGCCAGGCTTGATGAGGCTCTGAGCAACCCGATCTAGCTCAAGATGTCCCTGCTTACTGCAGGGGGTTGGACTAGATGGCCTTTAGAAGTCCCTTCCGACCCAACACATTCTATGATCCTATGAAAATATAAGGCACTAAGGACCCAGGTCTGTGCAGCTGGGGATGGTTTTCAGACATAAAAGCCACCGCAGCTGAGCTCTTCCAGGGGAAACAGCAGCAGCAGCTTCCGACTCTTTCTAGGCATGGAGCACCTCTAGCACCCTGGGGGCTGATTTCAATCCCATTTCTGCTATTTCAGGCTTTGGTGAACCAAGTGAGTGCAAGACACTGGGCTGTGTTTGCTCCTGCAGCGCACTGGGAGGGCATGCTGGTCTGGGGGTGATGGTGCTCCCTTCTGGGGTGCTGGGGGGAACCACCTTTCCCGCCACGGCTGGGGCTTGGGTGTTCTGCCAGGGGGAGCTGTGCTTTTGGGATGGAGCCGCCCAGCCAAGCAGCACCCACCACCAGCATGCTGTTGTAGGACACAGGAGATGGTGGGACCCTCTGTTCACCTTGTGCTGCGTCCTACAGAGCCTTGACCCATCCCGGGTAAGAGCACGGCTCGAGCTGTTCATCACTTAGCTCAGCTTTCTGCTTATTCAGCTGCGGGCTCCTGCCAAAGGAGGGACTGGCTGCTCTTGGACAACACCACAGAACTCGTGCTTCCTTCCCTGGGGACAGCCATTAGCGCCATTAGCTCCGTCCTGCTCTGCTGCTCTCCCTGATGAGTGCTGGCCCAGGGAGGGGACATTGCTCAGGGGAGCTCTTGGCCAGCAGGGATATATCCCTGCTTCTGTGAGATGCTCTTTGGGCTGTTTCTTACTTTAGGTCAATTTTTGGGGGGGGTGTGGGGGTGTGTGGGTGTGTGTGTTTCTTCCCACCTCAGGAGCCCCGCAGACTTTCTGTCACCTCCCTTCTCTCCAAATCCCTCTTCCCAGCCCCCTTCGGTGTGTCACGGCCATCACCCTACTCCTGTGTGACATGCTGGGGCTGGCCACCTTGCCTGTAGTGACAGTCAGGTGTTTCTAACCACGTAGCTAAACCCTGATGTCCTGTTGCAGGAATGGAGCGAGCTGGCCCGCGCAGGACACGCTCCCCACCTCCTGTACTTCTTTACACACGCACACACACACACACCCCGGAGAAATAAGGGCAGCTGCAGCTGGCAGTGTGAGCTGGGGGGGTGCAACACCTCCTATGGTGCTGAGCCCTGCCTCCCGCCCGGGGTGACAGGTCCTCTCACCCTCCAAACCTCCCCCGGTCCTGGGACAGAGCTGGATGAGGAGCACACCAATTTGAGTGTTTGCTGAGCCATCTGTGTTTTTTTGGGTGCGTCTTTGTGTTCCTTTCCCATGGAAAGCTGATTTCTTTGTGCCATACTCCAAAATAGCTCGAGTGTACTTGTGGGAGAGACTGTGAAGAGCTGGCTTTTCTTTCGCCTGAGCTGGAATACAAGTACCATTCTGCATGATGTTTGTGTGAGCTACAGCCTCCAGCACACCCTACGAGCCTCTGGCCCTGAGCAGGGGCAGGACTGGGAGAGCCCAGCTGGATTCAGGCTTGTGCTAATTTGACCTCAGGTCAGCTTTAAACTAATTAGGGCACACCCAGTGCAAATCCTGAATTGGTACGATTTATGAGTAAATAATAACTACACACTGCTTTCCACTGAATGAGTTGCATGTGCGTATATATACACACCCCTTTTGTAAATTTAAACAACGTCTTGAAACACAACTAACCATTCATCACCATACAAATCTGCCGCTGATGCTGGGATCCCCTTCTCCGCTGAGCAAGGAGCCACCCCTCCGGTTCACACACAGTTTGGCCTACGGTGCTCGTCGGTAAGAAAACAATGCGGATAACGAGGAAGGAAAAGAATGAACCTTTTAAAACAAACACAGGGCACATCTGTCCCCTCTCTGCTAGCTGACAGACACGCTACACCGAAGAGCAGCCCCTAGGAAGTCATCGCTTATCCCCGTCTTGCCAGAGAGCATCTGCTGCAGGCGAGATTATAGATGGACTGTTGGAAGTGATAGTAGATGCTAAGATCCCATTACAGGTGTCATTTCTTCTGTCAACACATGGGGAGTTTATAACTGTAACTTCTGGTTGGTGATGGTGAGCTCCCAGAGACGAGGACGTTCCTCGGTGTCAGACGATACTCGTTTCTGTGGGCTGGAGATAAGCCATCGCGGCAGTAAGTGTTTTGGGTTAGCACTGCTTGGTTTGGGCAGTGCTCACCAGGGAAAATCCCTGGGAAAATCTACATTTTTTGGGTGCAAATGCTACGTATCAGGAACATGGAAAAGACTCGTGAAGTCTAAGCTGAGCAAGGCCATCCCACCTTCCCTTCCCCTACTGCACTGAAAGCAGTAGAAAAGAGATACGTATATTTTTTTCTCATCATCCACTTGGAAATTAATCTGGTTGGAAAAAAAAAGCTAACAAAAAAACCCCCCAAAACTAAACAATCCATGCTAGGGTCATGCTTGCATGCCAGCCCTGATCCTGAGCCTCGTGTTCCATCCGCAATTTAACCAGGAATCAGCTCATCGCCTGAGAGCGCCCAGCAGCCAGCGGGGTTTTGCTGGCAGCTGCTGCCTTTGGCTCTCTACACCCCTGCAGACTAATAGGAAGGAAAATGGGATGGGTAATTTAATCCCACCCCGCTAGAAGCAAAGCAACACACCAGCCTGCTCATCCTCTTCTCTAAGTTTAGGCCAACAGCGTATTAAAGAGCTGCCGCTGGATTCTCGCCAGCCCCTACTTAGCTAAACTACCTGACTCTGCAAAATAGCAGAAAATTCTCCGTTCTGTGCCATTTCTGATCCTTGGGAAAATGACCCACATTCATCAGGGAACTTGACCCTCCGGGCTCACAGGAAGCCAGTGTAATTTGGGAAAATGGATGGAGAGACGAAGGCTTTCGTGTGACATTGGGCATGTTTCCCGCGGACATAGTGCCGTCTGGAGCCTCGGCTCGCGGCTCCCTCTCTCCCTCTGCTCTAAGCCCATGAACAGTAATGAATAAATCTGTCCCTGCTCACTTATAAATAGTTTATAAAAGGTTCATAAGTGATTTCTAGATGTTTTAATGAAGAGTTAATCAATTGTTGCAGGGCCCAACAGGTCAGCAGATTGCTTATAGCCATCAATTACAAGGTCTGTTGATGAGCTTATGAGCATTGGTAGGACTCCACTGATGCCTGCAACGGGCTGGTCGCATCTATAAAGAGTTAATAAATAATTAATAAATGATGCGAGTGCTCTTAATTAAGAGCTGTAGAAGGCCACTGAAAAACGCATTCTTGGAAAGCTATGGGCGACACAGTGAGCAAACATCCGTACTTGGGTTTGAATCCCTGCCTCTGAGGAGCAAAGTTGGCAGAGAGCTGCCAGCCCAGCCCGGTGGGCACCCCGGCGGGCACCCCGGCTCCCCAAAAAGCAGCAAATCTCCTTCATTCAAGGCAATCCAGCTGATTCAAGAGAAACTCTGTGCCTGCCACAGGCTGGAGCAAGGCAGACCAGCCCTGATTCCCTCTTTGAGCTGGGCAGTGGGATGCAGCGGTGCCCGCACCAGGGAGCTCGGCCACCTTGTCCCCAGCTGCTGCAGGAGCATCCTCCGCGCACTGGCAGCCACGAGCCAGGCACCAGGAAGCCAGGAAACGTGGACGCTAGGAAAACCAAGGAGAAAACTCCCAATTTTATGATGCCTCTGGACATCAAAATGCTCTTCCCTGCTGGCCAAAGGGTGATTTGGGGTGAGTTGCTGCTCCCCTGGCTTCAGCATCCCCCTTCTCCAAGGGGAGAGGATGCCACACAGAAATGCCATCCCCAGGAGCCACGCACTATAGCACCATGAAGCAATAATGTATACAGTGTTTGGCCTCCTTAGCAGAAGTGCTTTATTATCATTAAATGGGGAATACTTCTTGGATGATAAAAGCAATTAAGTGTAAAAAAAAAGGTAATGATCCATTCCATATTGCTTCCAAAAGATATGAAAATCCCTCATAAAATTATCACCCTAGCCCAGAATTGGACCTAAATATCTTTATAATGTGAGACAGAGAACTTTGCTTACAGTCAGAACATTTATAAGGCATTCAATTAACCACCGGAGGGTTTCTTAGTATTCCCCAATTCTCCACGAGCACAGAGGCAATTACAGGAGATTCAAACTTTTTAAATTAAACACAAAAGACAGGAGAATTCGGATAGAACCTGTTTCCAGGTTCACCCTGCAACGTATGCGCGGAGGAAACTTCATGCCGATCAGGCTTAATTTACTGCACGATTTAGTTCAGAACCAGAACAAGGCTCTTCCTGCGCCTTTGCTGGAAGATCCTTCTGCGTGGGAAGGGGATGGGGACGTGATGTACTACCCTGTGAGCGGGTGCCGAGGATGCTCCTGCGGGGGGCTGGGGCAGGGTACCACTCCCCGNGCCTGTCATGAGGGGGGGGACTCCTGTCCCCCCTGCTACTGGCCCGCGTGTGCTGGCAGTGGCCACGCACGGGTGGCAGTGGGTGTCTGTGGCTCTCTCAGCCCCTCCATGCTCCTCCATGCATCATTGTGTGGCGCAGCCATGCCCAGGGACTAATTTCAGCTCGAAATAAGGTGTATTATTTGCAACGGGCAGTTAATAGTGAGGGTAATTAATCACAGCAGCAGATGAGCGAGGGACGTGATGGATTCCCTCGTTGTGACATCTTTAAATCACAATCAGTTTCTCCTTCCAGACCTGCCCGGGATGAGCTCAGCGATGCATTGCCCAGACAAACCTCCCCACAAACCCGTGCCGCAGTGGAAGTCCCCGTCCTCACCCACCCCACCGCAGGGCACCGGGGCTGTGCCACCCCAGAGGAGGGCAGCGGGAGGGAGGAGAACCTCTCCCAGTGCCGGGGGGCTCTGATCACTGCCTCCTGATTGATATCTTGAGAGCGTTTCAATGGATCACGATGGCAGATCTGTAGTGCTGCCAGGAAACAACATTTTCTTTTAAGAAGCAGAGAGCGGCAGGTCATTCAATCTCCTGTACCTGCTCTGCTCCTCCGGTGGAGAGGTAGGATGGCACCTTCCCCCAGCTTTCCTGTAGCCCCCTTTAGGTATGGGAAGGGGCTCTAAGGTCTCCCCGGAGCCTTTCTTCTCCAGGCTGAACAACCCGAACTCTCTCAGCCTGTCCTCACAGCAGAGGGGCTCCAGCCCTCTGATCATCTTCGTGGCCCTCCTCTGGACCCGCTCCAACAGGTCCACGTCCTTCCTGTGCTGAGGACTCCAGAGCTGGA
This sequence comes from Stercorarius parasiticus, assembly GCA_013396915.1. Lineage (NCBI taxonomy): Eukaryota > Metazoa > Chordata > Aves > Charadriiformes > Stercorariidae > Stercorarius > Stercorarius parasiticus. Next base: position 111,747 of record VWZL01001610.1, read on the forward strand.
TGCAGTACTCCAGGCGGGGTCCCACCAGAGCGGAAACATCCAAACCTTTCCTATAAATCCAGCCCTGTTGGAGGAGGCTGGGCTCTGCGTAGGAAAAAAGCGTGCAGTGGAAGGAAAGACAACTGAAAGGTGAAGTGAAAGTTAATATAGCTGCATAAATGAACTCAGACACTCGGCACAGAGAGGAGGCAGGAAAAGTGTAATCCTGAAAAATACTTTTTTTTGCTGAAAAGCAAAGCACTCTGCTTTTTCCACAGAGCACTTGAAAACCTGAGCACATCCTGACTCCCTCAGGGCATTCCCTGGAAGCCTCTGGCATTCCCTGAACGCCCTCCGCGGCTATCAGGCAAAGGGCATGCAAACTGTTTAATCCCACGCTACAGCGCATTTCGACGCTGCTGTTTTGCCGGCGCTGAAATCACCACGGCGGAGGCCAGCTGCGGCAGGCAAGGGAGGCAGGGCTGCAGCCAGCATCCCCTGCCAGCATCCCCAGGGCCTGACCCTGCCCTGCCCCGTCAGCGTTTCCTTTTCCCCAGGGGGATGTGTTGAGCCCAGCGATGCTGGAAGTCAGTGTTCAAGCCACACTTTGGCATTCCCCAGCTGCTGCTGCCCAAAGAAATCACGCTGAGTGCGTGTTAACGCGGCAGGGCTGGGTGCCCGCGCTGCCTTACCCATGCCCAGGCCAGGACCAGAAGGATTGCCAGCGTGCAAGAGATTCCCCACCGCGAGAGCGAGTGCTGGCTCTTGGGGCATGTACATTCATCACAAAAATAGGGGAAAAAAAGAGCACATTTACAGACATATATATTTTTTTAGATACACTTATCTATATGTATGTCATTATGCTAAGTCATGGTGAGACAAAGTGGATCGGCCGCGGTCTTGCAATTCTAAAATTAGATTTTATGTAAAGCAAGTATTCGCCTCATGTAGGGCAGTTGGCGCTAAGATTTATTTTCACCCTGACTCGTATTACTGCTTGATATGATTGGGTAAAGCCCAGGGCACATGAATATCGTTGCCACTCATAACATATACATGAATTCATGACCGAGCTAGCAAGCTGAACCGCCTTGCAATCCTTTCTGCCACAAAAAGCTTAATAAGCATATAAGTCTTAGAGCAAAAAAAGCCCCTGTGTATTTGCTCTGCAAGAAGAGCTCTTGAATGGAGCTGCAGGAGCCATAGGAAGCGTTGCACCAGCTGCACAGCATTCATTACCCACGTGGGCTCGTTTCTAAGAGCAGGACCCATCGTGTCCGTGGGACTAACAGTAGGCGACAGGGCAGTAAATGTTAGCGAAGCACGTGGATAAACTCCGGGACAGCCCCTGACTTCCCCTTCCCCAGAAAAAATTCCCAGTGCGTTTATTTACTTCAGCTCTTTAACCAAATGCCTTTGGTAAAGGCGCTTCACTGTTATTAAGAAAGCATAAATTGAACGCTTACGAACATATACGCTTACGACCCCCATGCTCCTGCAGGAATGGAAATACGGTTACCATCAACAGGCAGAAATAGTGATTTTAATAATGACTTTTATGTCCCCTGGAGCTTTCCCGACACGGTGAGGAATGTATCCTCGCTGCGGCTCAGGTGTAGGGCTGGGAGCAGTTACCTGAGTCCAGGGGTGGCTGTGGTGGGGATATGGCATTTATTTCATGGAAACAAAAGGTCTGTCATCAACGGGAGCCAAGGAACTAAGACTGCCCGCGGAGAGCGAGGAGAGGAGACACAAACACAAGGGGAAGAAGCACCCACTTATCCCCACGTGAGGGAAAAACAGGCAGGGGTTGATTTCTGCTGCAGAGGAGCAAGGATGACGGGAAAGGCACTGCACGCACCAGGGAAGCTGCTGAGAAACAGCCTTGTTCAAGAGACCTCCACTGGTCCTTAGAGAAAAAAAACTCCTGACAAGAGATGGAAGAGCCACAGCTAGCTAAGGAGGAGGAAGATTTGGGTTTATAGAAAGGTTTTCTCACAAGGAGAGAGAGAGAGATCCATGAAGGACCTGGGTTTCTAGGGTCAAAACTGAGATGTGACACCCTGAGGGAAAGACACAACCTGACACAAGCAAGAAGATGCAGGTGTATCCACTGAGAGAAAGAAGCTGACCGAGCTACATGGAGGAATTAGGATGATTGGCACCTGCTGAGAGACCAGGTAGTTTTAGAATTAAAAGGAACAGCTATACCTCTCCCTGGGAGTCATTTTGGAGCAGTGTTGCTGGGTCTGATAGTGTTTTGCAAGAAAATGCTTTCCAGGTAGAGACTGAGGTGCAGATGGTCCACCAATTCTGTTTGGATGTGGCTGGAGCAGGCTTTTTTCCTGCCAGTTACAGAACTGATGTGAGGAGATGCTGCTTTTGTTTGCTTTGTAAGTAGAAAGAACACTATAAAAGAGCCAGCTAGAGAAAGTAAGCTTGGGGTGAGCAATCGCCACTGGCTTCAGTGTAAAATTAAAACAGAGAAGTATGAAAAACAGGCTGGTAAACGAGGGCTCCATCCCGAAGAGGAGAAACTGGTTGAAGGGATCTCCAGCCCCCTCCATGTGGGTGCTTTTGGGTTGTTTGGCCTCAGCTTCAGCAGGGGCTGTTGGCAGCCCCATCCAGGTCAGGAATGGACTTGGCTGGGGTTGCAGAGCCGCCATGACATGCTGCATGGGGTGCCCACCTGGCAAGGCAGGGGCAGCGCTGCCAAATGCAGCGGGGCCACAAGCACCAGGATGGGTGCTATTTAAACCAAAGGACAGGGCTGTCGCAGGTGAGGATAAACTGGTGATGGATCAACTCAGGCTGGAAGAAGGAAGTATGGAGCTTTGGGCCAGCCCTGGTGCAGAGGACACCGAGAATGGGTGTTGGGGTTTATTCCCGACTTTTCCAAGGAGATGGCAGGACCTGGGCCACCAGGGCTCTGGTCTCTATAGCCCTAGAAGTCCTACAGACCTACTATTGCCTTCCCTGTGCATCCCGCTGTTGTGGGGCCAGGGGCTCCCTGCAGGACACTGCACTCTTGCCTCCCAGCTCCACTGGAACGCGTTAATCCTGCTTTATTTTGTACACGTGCTGCTTTTTTTTTTTTTTGAAAAACATACATGGCATTTCTTTACAACTGTCAGCATCGACCTTCACAGCTGCCATGGTGATGAGCATCACAGAGAAGCCTATAAATAACATGAATGTGCCACACGCTGGCCCTTTTATGGGCCCCACTCTTTTTGATTTACTTATATGCAAGATATTTTCCAGGACAACCCAATTAAGCTTGACAGCCGGCTGACGATGAATTCCTGCCCAGCGATGGCTTGCAGACACTTTGCATTAAACCCGACGAAGTGATGCAGGAGACCAGCAGAAGCTACCGGTGGGATTTTGCATTTGTACTTGCTGATACCACTGGAGACGGCCACTAAAGGACCCCCACGCCACAGGAGGCAGGCAGAGCTCACCCTGTTCCGTGCTGAGCAGCACCACAGCACCAGGCTGCGTTTTTATGAGGGATCCTGAACTCCCAAATAAGTTTCATGAGGGATCCTGAACTTCCCACCGCTGGGTGCATGGGACACACATTCTGTTACTGGGTCCCAGCGAGTTTCTGGGATGCTACAACAACATCCTGTGCCGTATTGCAGACACTTTGGATACAACTCAAGCTGAGGAGGTCGCTCTGCTGTGAATGTAGCGCAAAAGTGCGGTCAGATACCTCGAGCTTTACAGCGGCTTTGAATTTTGTAGGAGGCCCCTGTGGAACCGAAAACTCTTGATCGGGGGTGCTTTGGTGGCATCAGTACCTGCTGCCGATCCAAATTCGGTCCCTTTGCCTGCAGCCGGGCTGCTCACCTGGGCTTCCACCATATCTTCCAAGATGTGCACTTCTCACCCAGCATCCACCATAAGTAACATCTCACTTGGCCATTTTCACCCAATACCTCTGTCATTCCAGCAGTAATCCCTATATTCCAGAGGGGCGAGGCAAAAATAAAACAACAGATCCAGAGCTTGCATGACGTGTCTCTCTCAGCCCCCAATAAATCATAGCTATTCTGGGAAAGGCTCTTTCACTCCCTGGACCTACTTCCACTTTTTCTCCTGACAAAATCAACAGCCGTGATGGACAACCCTCATCCCAGAGCTGCTCGAGCCAGCTGTCCTTCCCGGCTCGACAGCATCTTTTCCTGTCCCGCCAAGCCAGGGGAGAGTATCCTTGGCAGGGAGAGCTGAGAAATTACGTTATTCATTGTGGAAATAATCAAAATTGCTTTCTGCTTTGTTCTCCAGGGAAGGCAGTGCCCTGGATCCTGCCCCACCTCTTTGGAGAGGCAGAGAGAAGGAAGCCCCCATAGCACTTGGGGGGAAAATACAGGCCCCTCACTTATAAATAAATGCAACACCGTTTTTTCCGCTTTTTCCAGCTGGAGCTCAGTACTGGATTTCAGGCCCAAATATCTGTTTTCAGATTTTTGATCTTGAATGATTTAACAGCATTGAGGAAGGCAGGTGCCTCATAAAATCAGTCATTCACCTGAGAACCCAATTTTCCAGCAATTTTTCAAACGGAGAAAAGTTTTGATCGGCTGCGGTTTGATGTTGAGCTGACACCTGAACCCAGGTGGCTGGAAAGTTAATGAAGAGCAATGAGTCTCAATAATGCGATCTAAACTACGCAAGCTCTGTGAGTATTTGACTTCAGCTTTATAAATTCCCCCCAAATTCACACTAAGGGTGCTGTTTCTCCCTTCTCCTTCAGCATTTTCGCCTTTGATGTCTGCTGCGTTTTCTTTCCTCTCCCCTGGATGGCTTTATTTTGCCTTTGCCAAAGAAAATCGAGCGTGGTAACAGCTTCCCAAAGTTCTTTTGCAACTATAAATTTCCTATACTCCCCTTCCTAGGTTTGGGTGGGAAGAGGGGGTTCAAAGCCACGCTCCTCGCTTCCCGTGAATTTGAGGCAAGATCCGTGTGGGACCGCGAGGCTTCGCCGCCAAAGCCTGGTTACACAGGAGGGCAGAGGGAAATTAATGAAGAGGTGATTAAGCCTCACTGTGACCTCCACCGGAGGCACACGCGCTGCCCAAAGTCTAAGGGCACACGATGTGATGCAAGGTGAAAAATCCTGCTGGCTATGAGGTGCAATGAGCTGCGTAGCCGCAGAAAATGCAGGAAGATCAGAAAAGCTACGAAATTGAAGGAGAAACCAAAGAAAACACGAGATTGAGTTCTACCAGGGAAATAAGAACTGAACAAAGCAGTGAGTAACTGCTGTAACTGCAGAAGGGATGGGGAGGGGTGGAAGGAAGAGGGTCCCCTTCCCGGGGAGCCGTACGGTCACACTCACCGAAATTTAAGATCCAGCAGGGGAATTCCAACAGCAGCAAACCAGAAGCTAGTTATTTTGCACAGGGATTAAAAGAAAGCTTTAGAATAGGAGCCAATGGCTCTACAGGTAAATTAATTAAGTGGAAGGTGCCCAAGAAAAAGACGTGTGGTCGCAATGAAAGCTTCGTTAGCCCCACTGGTGTGCAGTACCAGCACACTGGGAAGCGGAAATGCATGGAGCAAGGAGAGGTATTGATGGGCAGAACTTCTACGCAACAGGTTCTTCTGGAAATGCAGGAAAGCAGGGAAGCCGTCACCAGCCAGGATCTTGCTCGCAGAGGGAAAACGGCAGCAGGAGCTTAAAATCCAGCTCTGGAAGAGAACAGCAAGGTTGCAGATGGCAGCAGCTGCTTGGATGCAGAACCTGCCCAGCTTTCGCGCAAGGAACTCGCTTATGTGCTGCCAGCAGATCAACAGGAATTTCTTGTCCTTTTTAAACGCAGGCAATACAAGTCCACAGGGGTCAACCCAGGCTGTCCCGGCTTTAATAACGCAAGAACTTGGGATCTTTAATAATTATGTTTCCACCAGACTACGCTTCAACCTCGCAATGTAAATGGCGGGCGGGGGCAGGGGTGGCTATAGGAAAGCTAACCTAAATCGCCTGGCTCTGCTGCTATCGCAGAAATGAACCCACGGGGAGCAGAAAAGCCACCCCAGGGCAGCGGCAGCCAGCAGCCTGAGCTATCTGCTAATTGCTAAGGACAACCAGGGACCTGCAATTTGTTCGGCACCACGCTTGGCGCGGCGTGCGGGAAGGGCGAGGGTGCGCTCGCACGTTGCGCCGTTTGCAAACAGCACAGGGCTGGGGGTGGGGGGGAGATGCTCAGCTGAAATGCCTGAGGTGGGGGGAAAAAGCAGCCACATACAGGAATTAATAGCAGTTTTCTTCTTAACCGGAGTCACTAGCAAGTCCCCAGAGATGTGCTTGCCTAAGCAGGTAATGCTATGAGCTGTTTAATGGGGCTAGCCCAACAGCAACTGCCCAGAGCTGCTAACGTGCTGGGACAGCGTAGCAGCTTTCTACCACCCACCTGAGCAAGGCCAAAGCACCCTCAGGCACACACAGCACTCCACGTGTGCCCAGCTACTTCAGGAGACAAGATTTAAACGCCAGGAGTGCAGCATGGCCTGTAAATGCACATCTCCCCCCCCACCCCCAAACTGTGCAACAGCTGCTGCAGTGGTAGGAAATGGGAGAGATTCCTTTCGTTTTGGGGGCCGCAGTGTTTCTCAGACCCTCCCAGCCCTGAGAGCATGGGAGGTTTGGCGAGAGCATGTTTCCACGGTGCTCATCTGTTTGCTCCCTTCAGCCTCACAACCTGAGGAAGAACCGCTTGGCCCCAGGGGAACCAAGGACTCATCCCCTCCGTGGCTGCAGGGACCTCGATCCACTTCCAGACACTTCCTGCGGGAGAAGGGAAAGGTGTGATGGGCTCATGGGAAGGGATGAAGATTTCCTTACATATCCTTGAGCACCAAAGCCGTGTTTCAAAGCAGGCTCTCTGTGTATGCTCTGCACAGCTGGGCTCTCACACGGGTTTATCCACAGAGCTGTCACAGCCCCAGCCGCTGCTTTGCAGCCAGATTTTTATATTCTCTGCTGATTTCCCAAGGGTCTTCATTTGGGCTCATCATCCCCACAGGGATCAATAGGACTGCAGCTGCCGTCCTAGCATCTGCAGCCAGCTTTGCTGAGCAGCAGTGTGGTCTACTGGAGAAAGCAGGGGCTGGGAGCCAGGAGCACTGAAAGCCGGCCCAGCTCCTGCTGGGAGCCTCCGCCAAGGGCTCAGTTGAGCTGAACAGTGTCTTCGGAGACATCCAAGGCATGTCCCAGCCAGGCATTAACACCAGTGACCTCATCTCCACCTGATGCTCAGGGAAAGCATGCAGAAGTCCGCAGGTGGAGGAGGCCAGGCGGTGGTCTGCACCCTCCGCATCCCATCCCCGGACCTTCCCTTAGCAGATGGCTCGGACTTGTGAAGCTGAACGCCGAAAGGCTACAGCACCCATGGCCGGGATCAAGTGAGAGGAACCTAATTAAAATAGCTGGCGCAGTACTACATCGCGGCGGTGGGGAGGTGGCTGGAAACATCTTCTCAGCTTCAGCTCTGGGCTTTGGGTAACGCCGCGGGAGAAGCCCCTCTCTGGGGAAGTCCCGTGCGTGCTGCTGGCTGCAGAACCCAGTGCCGCTCGCTAGCAGAGTCCTCCCCACCTCCACGAGTGCTCCTGGCCCTTGCCAACCTCTTCTTTCTAAAAACCTTGTGGAATTGCAGGTCCAACAGCAGGCTGTAACAGACGTACCAGTAGCCATCCAAGACGATGTAGAAAATATACCCGTAACTGTGGGCGAAAATCTTATCTAGAATCAGCCACAATCCCTTTCGTGGGGATCATAGAATCATAGAACCACAGGGTTGGAAGGGACCTCTGGAGATCATCTCGTCCAAGCCCCTGCCAGAGCAGGGTCACCCACAGCAGGTGGCACAGGAACACGTCCAGGCGGATTTGGAATGTCTCCAGGGACGGAGACTCCACCACCTCTCTGGGCAGCCTGTGCCAGGGCTCTGCCACCCTCAAAGGAAAGAAGTTCCTCCTCATGTTGAGATGGAACTTCCTATGGTCAAGTTTGTGCCCATTACCCCTTGTCCTATTGCTGGGCACCACTGAAAAGAGCCTGGCCCCATTGCTTTGTGTTTCAACACTGCTTTCCAAGTATTTGTATAAATGCCAGGTATAACCTGCCTTCCTTCACTCTTTGCTCCGCGGCCACTGTGCTCCATGTGCGATGCAGGCATCGCCCGGCACAGGGATTCAAGCCTGATGAGCAGCAGCAAAACCTCTGCTAAAATAACCATATAATGACGCCATCCCAGCCCCTCTGATTGGGAGGAGCTACACCCGCAGGGAAACACGTTTATTCCCCTGGACACTGCACAGAGCCACGTGCTCAACAGTTTCACCTTCGGCTGCTGCCGGAGCCGGGCCTGACCCCCAGCACGTTTCCCCGCTATGTGCTCCTTCAGCTCTAATAACGCTCCAGGGGGAAAATTAAGGCTGTGATTTGTCAGGTGGTTTTGTATGCGGTGATGGATTCTGCATCTAGTTATTAACCTCTTGCAAAAGCTCAGTGTTATCTTGTATGGAAGTAATATTAGGTTAAACAGCTGTTGGTAACTTATCTCCCATTATCAGCGACTTCACTCAAGGCCAATATTTACTCACATCCAAGACGCGTCACTGTATTCCCAATGGCCTCCTTTATGGAGGCGAATGAGAGCAGCTTTTAATAGATTTTGGGTACTTAGGAGGCCCGTATTACCCAAGCGCCTCCTAATCTTGAATGCATGGCACAAGAAAACTCCCAGGGATGAGAAAGCCTGGACTTGGTCCCACCGTCTGGGAAGGAAACCTAAGCTGGGGGAGGTAACCTAATTTGGGGAGCATCTCCTGCAGGTGCAAAAGGTGCTGACCCAAATTGCCCACCGCTCGCGCTGCTGCTCCTTCCCATCCTTCCCCCTGCAGACGGCAGGTCCCAACCGCTGCATGACCCTTTCCATCCCCTTTTTCATCCTCTAATGACAGCCCTTCAACCCAGGGCTCAGAATAGACATCCCCTGCCACTCCACTTCATCATTCAGACCCAGCGTAGGTAGGTTCCTCTTACATGAAAAAATAAGTCTTTGTGCTCCAGCTGTGGAGACTGTCAAGAGCATGTCAGTGGTTTGCTTCATGGTATTTTTCCAGGGAATCCATTCTCTTCTTCGTTACTTTTGCTGATGCTGTAATAATATTGCAAAAAGCCTTAGGCAGAGACTGAGACCCCACTGTGCTGGACGTGGTAGAAGCAGAGATCAGAGAGAAGAATTTGCATCCAAGAAAATGAGATCCCTGCAGCCTAACTTCTCCCACAAGTATTTACCGGGCATGATCTTGCAAGTCAGGCCGGGGATGGGTTTCAGGGTTCAGATCCCAGGCGTTTCCCATCGGCGCCAGCGCTTGAGGCCCCCAACCACGCTACCACGGCACCACTCGGCACGTTCAGCAGCGGCACAGGCTGTCCACGCGTGTGCTCCTGCTTTTCCCTGGCGTGAAAGCAGAGATTCCCAGTGAGCTGCGCAGTCCGGGCCCTGCTCGCAACCCCTGCTCGGCTCCACTCCACCGCTGGTCCACACTGCAATGAGAAATTACACCTCGGCAATTGCTGGGCTGTTTTATGAGGCCATTGCAGTTGGTGGAGTCCGTTGAACCGAACCCAGGATCTGTAAGCAAGCGGCGGCCCCAGGAAAGGCCACGGGCTGGCGAGAGCCCATAGTTAATGCTTAGTCTAAGCTGCAAGTGGCAGGTATGTTGTAAGTGTCTCCCCTGACTCAGTACCCAACTGCGGTGAGTTTATAGCCTTCGATATTGTTACATTAATCATAAGGAATCTCCCCGTTCCTTGGAAATACAGCGACAAGCTCTCCAGGGCTGGTTTCAGTAGTTTTATTCCTAGGTAATAGCCCTCTCCCTCATTTATAGCTATGTCTAGACACAAAGCGAAGAAGGCGCTATAAACACTTGACGTAAAAACCCTATCTACCTCCTAATTCCTGCATCTCACATCCCGACTGTGCACTGAGTGCAGGGGTGTAAAGTCTGTGCTCGCAGACTGGTTCCTGTGCCACCAGAACTGCAGCTTGCTGTCCCCAGCATCGGAGTGTGGCAGGTCCCCAGGGGCAGCCCAGAGGGTCCCCAGGGGCAGGGGGTTGTTCGCTCAAGTCCTGCAATCTGTCTCGAGAAAACGGCCACATGGGAAAGAAAGAGCATGCTGCAAACGTTCTCCAGGAGATGCAGCAGGAGCAGCTCTGCTGCCAGTGGCATTTCTTGGCACTGCCCTGCCGGGCACCCTCTGACCACACAGGACAGTGTGAAGAGGAAGAAATGAAACTCACCCGTAAACAAGAGGAAAGAGAGGAGCTATTTAATCCTTTCTTCTTTTTTTGGAGGATGTTAATTTGTTATTGATCAAAACCAACAAAATTAACATAATGGGATGAAATCCTAAAACGTTCAAGGCCTCTACGGATGTCAAAAAAGTTTAAATATTGTGTTCAATGCACCCATCACTCCAGTGGCATCACCCCAGTTGTACCTCGTACAGCAGGAGCCTCTCTTCCCAATTTAAGTCCCCCCAGGGCACGCAAAATAACTAAGGCCTCTGAGGCAGACAGAGGATGGTGAGACCAGTCAGGGAGGACATATGCTGAAGCCTGGGGATGACCCAACGTCACCGAGACTGGGCACATCACAGGGAAGGAGAATTAAATCACAACCCTACGGGAGACGATGGCGATGCTGCCCGGGACCAAGCACCCAAGGCAAGGGGCTTGGGAAGGGGCTGATTAGCACCATCACGCCTTGGCCATGCCGGGCCAGCTCGTGACCACACGTCCTCGTGTAAGCGTCACACAAGTGTGGCACCTAAAACTTTGGCCTGGGCTCTTGCAGAACAGCTTGGCTGGATGAGCCACCTCGCACCACCAGTGACAAACTCAATGGGCAGAGAGGCAGTCGGGGACTGATGGCCAGTGAACCTGCCTGTGGTGACCCTTCCGCCAGCCAAGGTGGTGACTTCATCTCACGACGCTAGTTGTTGCCAATTAGTTTCCAGCCCTTCTGTGTATTCATGCACCGCACAGCACTTTGGAGCCTTCAAGATGACTGGTACTTTCACCAGCACTTCAGTGGCTTGCTTCCTATTCTAGGTCTGGGTTTGACACTCCCCCACCCTCTTATCTAACTTTCTCTACAAAGCTCTTCTCACTTTTTCATCTTTCTTCTGTGGTCCCTAGCCAGAGAAGAAAAAAAAAAAACGACGACAACAAAAACCCATATTCATTTGCTTTTTGGAAAGCTGGAGATTAATCAGACACAGTGGTCTGGGGAAAGGAGACTTTCACAAAGGTGATTCTTTAACAAAGAAGTCTGCATACTTTTCTGTAAACTCCTCTCTTCAAAATGGCTTGATGCTTAAGGAAAAAAAGGCCTTTGTGTTGTTTTGGGTTTTTTTTGCTTTTAACGAGCCTAGCGGATGTTTTAATTAAGTTGGATAGGAATTTTCAGAATTACTTGATGTGAAAATGCGAGCCCATAAGAGCCGCCTTTGATGCTCGAGTTATGTTTTAAACACTTGATGAGTGCTGCAGAGCTGTTAATCCTTTTAGCATAGCTAATAGCTGTTGCTAAAGTGCTCAGGAAATCCTGGTTTGTTTGTGTCTCGGCTGAGCTGGAGGCAGCAGTCCACCCTGGAGCTGCCTGCAGCCCCCAGCCCCAGCAGCCCCCACTGGAGGTAGGGGAAGAGGACGCCTGGGTCCCCCAGGGTGGTGGCTGTTTGATGGGAGCCACAGGGGTCTCCCAGCACATCTAAACGGGGGGGATGCCGGACCGCTCTGAGCACCCGCTCGCAGGAGCACGTCCTGGTGGCATGCCGGAGTTGTGCCAGGGTGAGGACAGAGGCATGTGTAACCCACCCTGTGTGTCGTCCCCCCCAAGATGGGTGACCCGCATGTGGTGCCTGGTGGGAGCTCAGGAATGGTGCAATCTGCTGCCGTGGCCAGAGTTGCTGCCTTAAAAGAAGACCTTTCCTTCCCAAATATTTTGAGTTCACCTCCCTCTCCAGATCTGGGGAGCCACCCCTCACCTTGTGAAAAGGCTTCCCTCTGCTCTACAGCTCTGGATTTGCTTGAGGGACAGGTAGGGAGGAACTGACTTTGGGGAAATGCAAATGCCTTCCACAAAGGATGCTGCAGGGAGAGATGAAAGCCAACTCCATTTGCATTAGTTCCGTAACTCTGGATGTTTTCCCTCTCCTGTTTAGACTGGAGTTCACACACAGACACACACACGCACACACATTTTTGCCACAGAGCTATTCCGTTGCCAGCTGCTCCTCCAAGGAGTTTGAAGAAATCCCCATTTATACACAAAGCTACTTCTCAGAGCACCAGCGAAGTGAGAGGCAGAGGTAGCCCCCAGGTAGCCGTGGTCCAGCAGAGCCCAGCCATGGCTCTCGAGGCCAGCGCGAGCGAGCTCCAGTCCCCCCTGTGCACAAAGGGGGACACCCCAAGCCTGCGGCAGGACCCGCACCTCCCTCCTGCCACCATCCCAGTCACCGAATAAAACCCAGCCAGATGATGAGCTCCACCACAGCGCCTGGGCTGTGCTTTTTATGTGGCCCATAGCAAAATACCGGTGGCAACCTATTAATTTGTTAAAGCAGCAAAACAGGCGCAGGAAAACCCTCTCTCTCTGGATCTCTGTGCTAAATAAGCAGGGCTGTCTCCCGGGTCGGTGTGTGCCTGTACACAGCACTCCTGGGGGACATCCCGCTGATGCCACTGCCTTTCCACGGCAAGGCGGCAGAGGAGCCAGGGCCCAGATCCTCCGCTGGGTTTTCTTTGAAGAGCTGCTCAGAGTGCCTGCAGCACACAGCAGGGCACCCACAGCCAGGTGGGGACACGGGGACGCGGCGGCGGGGACTCCAGCTCCAGACTGGAGCTCCAAACCGCAATGCTGTGCCAAGCCACGCTGGCTTCCCCAGCTCGCCACTCTGAAACCCTCCTCCAGCATTTGCACAGTGCTTTGTATTTATTTCCCTTCTTATTTTTTTAAAGGGAGCCGGGGGATACTGCTCTCTGGCAGCAACCCTGGCTCTGCCAGGTCCAGGGGAGTTTAAGAACAGTTACGCTCAGGCAGCCTTTGAAGCCACAGAGGTAAACAGGACGGGGCTGGAGCTCCTAGTACTGCTAGTGTCTTAACCAGAGGCGATTTTCTGTAAAACTGGCTTAAACAGGCAGCCAAGCATCTGTTTTCATTCTGACGGCAAAAGCTTTGCATTGGGAACCAGAGAAAAACCCGTTTTATATATTCAGCCCAGGCTACTGTTGGTTGCAGCAAAACCTGTAGAGCCCTAAAACTGCACGATCCATGCTGATTTCACCGTATTGGTGACGCTCAGAAGAAGGGGATTTCTGGAGCAGGATTCTGCATGCAGCCATCAGACTCTTTGCACTCACTTCCGGTCCTGCAGGTGAACCTCTGCACCCAACCGGCACCTGGGGGAGAGGGCAAGTGCCACCTGCGATGTGCGGCTGCGGGGGGTGGACATCCCGCAGTCTGAATGCAGCCCAGCACAACGGCAGATCAAGCAGCTACCCAGGACCTACAGGGCTCAGCAGGCTGGGGAGATGGGGAGGGGATGGTAGCGGGACTGGGCATTAGGGTGGGCTCAGGTGACGGCAGCTCACAGCTAAAGAGGCATCCAGATTCCTGGCAAAAACCACCATGGGACACCTAAACCCTCGTGCCAGCGGCCCTGCTGCCTGATGAGTAGTATGACAGCGGCATGTTTGGAGTGAGGACTCTGGATCTGACCCCCCCTCTGGCCCAGGAGCATCAGATGAGGCTCCCCAGGCAACACGCCGGGCTGAGCAGAACTTCCACGGGGATCGATACCCCGCACCCACGGGAAGTCACGGCTCAGCTGCACAGCCCGTCTGCCCGCCGGATGGTGACAGTCTGCCACCATGCAGGAAAGAGGGGGGAAAGGCTGCAAATGGGGATCTTTCAGGCACAGGAAAGCTCCCCCCACCCACCAAGTAAAATCCACATCCCACAGTGCCAGCAAGGCAGGAGCCCCGGCAGCACCCACATCCTCCCATGCACATCAGGTCTGCGGGTGGGCAGCACCTCTGCTAGCAGGGTAGGAGAGAAGAAGGTCCCACTCAGAACGCGTTCACCACCCCAGAGGAGGATTGACTCCCTCCCCGTGCCCTGGGGTGACATGCCGGGCTGCGCCACCTCTCCCCCAGGCTGTGCCACCTCTCCCCCAGGCTGTGCCACCTCTCCCACGGACTCTGCCACCTCTCCCACGCTGGCTTTCCAAGGTCTACCACAAAGGGGAAGGGGTTCCAGTGCAGACACTGGGAGCATCCCCTACCCGCAAGGCGAGCCCCCCCGGCACTCAGCCCCGCTGAGAGGAGGGCTAGAGGGAGTTCCTGTTCCCTCGGGAGGACGGAGATCGACCGCGGCTCTCGCATCCTCCGGCTGAGGCCTAACCGGAGAGCATCCTGGAGAGCATCCCTGAGACCGCGATGGCCATCCGCCGAGGCGAAGCACCCGGCACCCCCAGCCCTGCGAGGACCCCCCCGTCCTGCGGGTCCCACACCGGGGCTCCCGGGCTGAGCCTTCGGTTTCCCGCAGCCAACTTTGGTCGAAAAGCAACAGAGGCTTCTCCCGCGTCAGCCCATGCAGCCGGCTCCGCTCTCCCCAGGCCGACCCTCCTTCGGGGGGGGCGCGCGTTGGCCGCAGCCCCCCGGCACCCCCCCCGCTGCGGACGGACGCTGCGCGGCGTTGCCCGAGAGGACCCCGGCCCATGCCGTTCCCCCGCCGGGGGGGCTCGGGGGAGCCGGCGGCACAGCGGGGAGCGGAGGGCGAGCGGCTGGCGAAGCGGGGGTGAGGGGGGGCA
>VWZL01001610.1:134772-274676 GCA_013396915.1 Stercorarius parasiticus
GGGGGGGGAAATACTTCCCAGTTCATTTTTAACTGATGTTAAGGATGTTAAACAATATTTACTAGAGATAAATATTTTTAAATGAGGGGGTCTGGACAGGCTTCTGGTGAGTGCTTTGGCTTGCCAGAGGCTGGTGATACCCTGAAATACTCCCTCATACCCGAAGCTGCGACGAGGCCATTGTGCAATTTATGGTTGGGGATGGAATGGCTGTACAGGGAATGCCAGCTGGAGGCCACGCGGATGAGACAACAGCTCCCTGCAGAAGCCCAGGCAGCTGCAAAGTTGGCTTATATTTAATTTCAAACGCTTTGAAGGTTCCTGTTTGATTTCTGGGAGGATTTCAGACTGAGATCTAACAGGGGTACAGTTGAGGTAGAATCACAGAATCATAGACTGTGTTGGGTTGGAAGGGACCTCTAAAGGCCATCTGGTCCAACCCCCCTGCAGTAAGCAGGGACATCTTGAACTAGATCAGGTTGCTCAGAGCTTCATGAAGCCTGGCCTTGAACACCTCCAGGGACGGGGCCTCCACCACCTCTCTGGGCAACGTGTTCCAGTGTCTCACCACCTCATTGTAAAGAACTTCTTCCTAATGTCTCATCTAAACCTGCCCTCCTCTAGTTTCAAACCATTGCCCCTCGTCCTATCACTACATGCCCTTGCAAACAGCCCCTCCCCAGCTTTCTTATAGACCCCCTTCAGGAACTGGAAGAGTCTCTGAGGTCTCCCCGGAGCCTTCTCTTCTCCAGGCTTAACAACCCCAACTGAACAAAGGCTGAACAAAGCCCAGGGTACATCTAGGGCTCTTTGTGGGGCACTTGTTGGGCCTTTCAGGAGAAGTTGGGGCGGTGCTGGTTGCTTTGCTCAGCGAGGAGGAGAGGTCCCAAGGTGGGAGGAAGGCCAGGGCAAGGGGGACTCACACAGCCCATAAAGATTCCAGTACTCCATCAGAGGCAGGGCAGTGGGCAGACAGCAGCACGGCCCCAGGAGGATGAACCACCCAGAAACGGCTTTGGAGGCAACTGATGGCCTTTCAATGCATTTTGGAAAGAGACAAATGATTCGGGCCCAGAGCTGCAGAGGAGCAATTTGGATAACAAGAACTTGTGTCTGATGAGATAGATCTATCAGCTGAGGTTTATTAATCCGAAACCCCGGCTGAAGCTGTCAAGTCAATCAAGGACCGGAGCTGCTGGCCTTGCTTCTCGCCCCACCAGTCAGCCAGCTTGGTGAGGTGAAGGCAGGGGAAGGCTCTGCACATCATTCCCTGGGGGTTTTATTTTAGCCATTGGAAAACCTTAAAAAAAAAAAAAAGAAAAGGGGGGTTGGGAAACCTCACCAAAGCCTCTGTTAAAAGGCTGCAAGCCCCAGCTTCAGAAATTAGGCAAGGCTAGTTTTATGGTAGGTGGTTTGACCTTCATTCTGCCCCCATTTACATTACGATGCAGTGTTTAGTTAAATGATCACTTACTCCTTCCTCCTGGGGCTTTTCTCTCATTCCAGTGCACATGGAGCAAAATTAAAGTTGCGCAGGAGCCACAAATCTGGCCTTTCCCGACATTTGAGTACTTAACTTGCCGCCTGAGCAATGTTTTGGGTTTTTTTTAACAGAGCTTTTTGTCTGTAGTATCTTAAATAATTTGTTATCAGTTCCATTCCCACAGAATTCTTTGGATAATTAGCTCTTGGTTATAAGTGAGAAGCGTATAGCATCATTGCCTTGCCTCCCCTAACGGAAGGCTTTGCCTGTCGCCGTGGTTCGGTTTTTCTGTTAAGAGCGGTCTGGTTGGTAAATGCCCCAAGAGGCTTCTCTTGATTCACATGCCTCAAACCAGGCTTCTATATTAAAAACCCATTTAAAGCTCCCCAGCAAAATGCCTGAATTAGAGAAGTTAGGTTGTATTAATCCTTTCGCAAATGTCCCAAGGATGAGCAAGCCCAGGATGCTGCTCTCTGTTCCCATATACCGCTCCATGCTAATGTGTGCTAATTTTCCCAGGGAGCTGGAGATATCGCTGTCAAGTGGTGCTCTTACAAATAGGTTACTGGAGCTTTGTGCAGGGAAAACGGGTTTATTTTCTGCGGAGAGGATGGTGAATTTGCATCTCTGTGAATGCTTTTCCCTCACAGGAATTTTTCCACTGTAGGAGTAATAAAATCTCCTGGGTAAATTGCTCCAACCGTCTCACTGGCGGGATGTGTGTCCCCGACCCTCGTGGCCTCATCACGAAGGGGCTGGCAGGGAAACTCTGGCCTGGCCAAAGGGATGCTATTAAAAGGTGAGGAATGAAAACAAGTCATCCATGCTCTGAGGGGTGGCTGCATCACACAAATAGCCAGGCTGGAGATGACCTGTAGGATGGGAAAAGCTGCTCAGCATCCACCTGAGACTGAAAATGCCACAGCAGCTGGAGAATTTTGTATTCCTCCCCAAATCCCCCAGCAGCTGGAGCCAAAGGAGGGGAGGGTCATGAATTGTAGCTGCAATGGAAGACAGTGCTCTGGAAAGCAGCAGATAATCGCGGTGGTGATGAACTGCATGAATCATTCAGAGGGATGTAATCTTGCGCCATATGTTATGTGTCAGTACGTGGAGAACATGTCGCATCCATTAGGATAATAATTGCGTAGTTCATCTTCTTTTTTGGCAAAAAAATTAAAAAAAAATACCCTGTTCTCTAGGCTCAGCAGCAGTTGCAGGGCAGAGGTAGGCTGCCCGTAGCACTGCATCCCTGCAGCGGAGGGACTGGGTACCGGGGGCAGGTGCTGGGGGAAGCATTGGACTGCGTGGAAGGATGGGAGAGGGAAACAGCCGGGTGGGAAGGGAGCTGGGGATGGGGGGAGGATGTACTGCTTCAGCCGGCCAAGAAGGCTAAATAAAACATGAGCTTTTCTGTGGGCATCTGCAAGGAGGTCAGGATGGATGCCAGGCCCTGGGTGTAGGAAAGCCAAAGGCTTTTTCACCCACACATCTTCCTCGTTTCCAGCCAGAAATATCACAGAGTCACAGAATGGCGGGGGTTGGAAGGCACCTCTGGAGATCATCTAGTCCAACCCCCTGCCAGAGCAGGGTCACCCAGAGCAGGTGGCACAGGAACGCGTCCAGGCGGGTTTGGAATGTCTCCAGAGACGGAGACTCCACCACCTCTCTGGGCAGCCTGTGCCAGGNGTGGACGTAGCACTCCAGTACTGTGTCCAGCTAACATCCCAGCCTCTGAATTTTGTTAAGCCTTTTCTGCAAGATTAAACACACACACCCCCACACCCACACCCACGCCCCCCGCTGCTAGAAATGCCCTCCTTGCCAGGGTTCTGCAGCAGTGACGGGCACTCCTGCCCTTCTGCGTCTCCCTGGAGGGCTGTGCTGGAGGTCCTTGAGGAGCAGGACGGGTGGCATGGGCAGGGGGCTGTCCCCAGAGGACCCCACGCTCCCTGGGCAGCAGAAGGGGTGATGGCACTTGCAGCGGAACCACCCTCACAAGGTGCGCCGGGTGCCGCAGCTCTGGCAGGAATTAGTTTTCATTAGCAGTTTTCCAGGCTTTTAGGCAGCCAAGCAGCCATGCCTGAAAGGCTCTGGGGTGAGCTGTCATTATTGCACAAAGGTAGCTAAGCTCCCAAATCCTATTAGTGGAACGGGAAGGGACGGCTGCGAATGGCCTGAGGCAAGACAGCATCCAGCTGTGACAGCCAGGGAAGGGCAGCATCACCTTCCCGCGCACCTTGGCACACCGGCACACCAGCAAGCCTGATGGTCTCTTCTTCCCTGGGCCAGCTGACCCGCTGCAGCCCGCATCCTTCCAAAACTGCGCAGCATCCGTGGTACCCACCGTCCCTGCTGGGGACTGCCCGTACTGCCCACCTCCTGACAAACTGCCCCCAGGTTTCTCTGACCGCTCCCCGCTCCGTGAATGCCTTTATACATCAAGGAGCCAAAAATCCATCTCGCCTGTCAAGCGAAGCCGTGTCTGTGGCTCTCCTGCTGGCTTACATTGGCTTGGCGGGCGAAGGTTACTGTGCAAATTAACTATATTTAGCCTTTCAGGTTTTTGTAAGGCACTTGATCCGAGCATTACGTGACATTTCGATTTTAAAAAAAGTAGCACTGCCTAACATCAATAAAGCGTAAGTTAAAAGGCAGAAAAATTGGCCGGGCTGGGAGTTGACATCACCCATGGCTGCCGCCACCAACTCAGGGAGGCCTCCGGGCTCTCCCACGCCATGGGCAGGCAGTGATGCCCTGCAGCCAGGAGCAGTCCTGCGGGCACGTACGGGCCCTGGCACACACCCACAGGGATGCTCCAGAGGACGGGGTCACGTCTTCGCTCCAGGGCACTGAAGGAGAGCTCTCATGCTCTCCTGTTCCGTGCTGCCCATCCTGCCGCCCATCCCTCCTGCCCATCTTTGTGCAAGTCCTGCTAACGAGGCTCAGCCAGGTGCTTCCAATTTCACAGCTCTAATTTATCCTCCCTGCTCCTACTCCTCCTCTCCAGCGGCATAAACCCATAAGGCTCTTAAAAGCGCAGCGGCACCAAGAGACCTTCAAAGAGACACGTCCCCTGCAGCGAGCGGGTACCCGCGCCTCTTCTTTCCAAAAAAAAAAGTGAGAGATGCCAAATCCCTTCCGAAAAGAGAAGTCCCGTGGGGCAGAGCTGCGCATGGGCGATGCCAGCTGGCCCTGAGGAGCCGGGATGGGTTGTGGGGCACCCTGGAGGTGGTCTGCTGTCCCCAACGCCAGAAGCCCTCGGGGGGACACAGCATCCCCCCGAGTTGGGGGTGCCTCTGCTCAGCTCACACTCCATCGCCCTCCGCACTCCAGCATTGATTTTTAGGTCTGAAGGGCTGAAAATAATCACACAAGGGAAACGGTGGGCTCACTTCTCTTTCCAAGCAATTTTTATCCTTCTCTGATTGCCTGGAGCGTCCCTGGGATGTTCTAGTGATAAACTGCCAAGGAAAAAAAAAAAAAAAGCTAGAGCGGTGTTTGCTATTTCTGTATCCTCCTTACTGGCAGAGCATTGCAAAGGGCTTACCAAGCCACCCCACACGACACGGGAGGGACAGCGGCTGTCCGGCATCTCCAGCTCCCAAACTGGGAGGACTGGGAAATTTTTTCCTTCGCCAGAAATTCCAGCAGAAATTCGAAGAAGAAAATGCCGCTGCACAGAAGCTCTGTGGCTGGAGCTGTAGAGCGAGGAGTTTGCCCAGGAAACCACACGCTTGTCAGAAAGGTGTGGGGCTCCCTTTGGGGTCCAGCACCCAGCCCAGGATTTCGGGGAGCAGACACCAACCTCATGCCACGCAGAGCCTCTTTGCCTTTGCGTTTCCCACCCTGAGGGTGCAGTCGGAGCTGGGAGCAGGGGAGGAAGAGAGCACAGCCACCTCCAGAGAGCTTTCGGAGGCTTTCCGCGTGTTATACTCTCTGTCAAGTGATTTTCACCCCAGCAAGTACAGGGTAATGTGGCACACGGCAAAGAATTACAATAAAATGGAATTATTCTGGTGGGAGAAATTTTTCTCCTCGCCATTCGTCAAGCTTTCTGCATGTCGTTCCAAAGCAAAGAAAAATCACCCAGTGATCCATCAGAAAGGGGGAAAACTACAAAAACCTCCAAAGCGGGTGTGCTGGATGGGGTGCTCAGGCTGGCTGCTGGGCTGCTGGACATTCCCCCCCACCCCCGGCTCCGGCCCCAGCCCATCCCCCTGATGTCATGCCCATCCGACCCCAGCACCGGGTGATTTCTGATAAAATAATCTGCAGCAAAATAGCCGACGTGGGCTATTTTGGGGCAGGACAGTCCCGGGTGAGGCTTCTTCCAGGGCAAGGTTTATTTTGCCCCCATGGGGGCGGGAGGTGGGATGGTGTTGCAGAGGTTGTGCTCTTCATGTCGGGGAAGAGTCACCTGCAAAGACGAATTTCCCATCGATTTCTACAGCTAGATGCCCAGCCTCCTGCAATTCTTTATCGGGGAGCTGGGCAGCACACGGTGATGGGAAGCTCAAGCAAGGAAGGCTTGACCTGCAGAGGGGTTTTCTGAAAATCCAGGCGAAACTCATTTTGGCGCGCATCCCATAGAAATAACTTGGATTTTGTCAGCAATGTGGGGAAATGAAGGAAATCATTGCCCTTCCCTCCTCCACCCCCCAAAAAAAGTCATTTTGCATCGGTCAGACTTTGTGAAATTGGAATGAAATGGAGTGTAGTTTGCATTTTTACATGGTTTTCCCCCAGAAAAAAAAATGAGTCAAAGATTTGACAAAGTACACGGAGATAGATTTCATTTAGAAAGCAGAAATCTGAATTTTGACCCTAATTAGGTATTCAACTGTGTCCCACCTAAGCTCAGGCCCTGAAAACTCAATTTTAGCCTTAGGGAAGTCCAGATCGCACCACCCATCCATCCTCCATGCCATCCCACCCAAGAATGAAGGAGACAAGGGGCTGGGATGTGCCTGGATGTTCCCTGCTTGGGAAATTTGGGGTTTGTGGAGAGCCCATGGGGGCTTCCGGGCATGGCCGGGGGATGCTCTGGACCCCAGACCTCCATTTCTTCCCAAGCCATCTGCAGATTCTCCTGCCCTGCTTTATCCTGCCTCCTTCGCAGGTGCACCCGCTCCCCCTCCAGTCCCCACCAGTTTGCACAATGGGTTTTTTTTCCCTGCTTGTACTGGGGTTTGCTAAAGTATAAAGGGAACGCCACCAAGAAGGAGGAAGACACTCTGCTCTAAAAGGGACAAATGGGGAGATGGGGAGCTTTGTAGGGTACATGTTTCTTCTTTCTTCTGGAGTGAGATTATACCCAAATTCACATCTTCCTCTGGAAGATTTTCACGGAATAGCATTTTTTTGGATGAAATCACTGTGTCAAAAGGTGTCCAGCCAACTCTACTCTGCTTTATCACATCTATTTTGTCTGTGAATACTGCTTCTCTCAACAGGTCGGGGACTTTCTATTCCAGGGTTGGTGGTTTTTTTGGCCTAGAAAAGGTCAAATTCATAGAGTTTGTTTGAACTTCATAGAAGAAGCTGTACTGGACTTGGCATATGTCATCAGGGGTGGAGGAAGCAGCAAGACGTGGCTGAGTGGCCAGATGAGTGAAGGGTTGGGGGACGGGAAGGTTCAGCCCACAACAGCCCGGAGCAGAGCATCGAGTGGGGACCGAGGTGACTCCAGCGGTGTTGTGTCACCTCACTATCCCCTCCTACCACACAACCCAGCCAGGATCTCTGCCCCACCACCCCCCCATTAGATGCCCTCATTAGTGCTGCTGGAACCACAATGCTGATTACAGCTGCTGACCCCAGTGGGGCTTTTGTAGAGGCAGATAAGGAGCCACACACTCCATCAATCCCATCCCGGTGGATGTCTCAGGAGCGCTTCAGAGCTGTCCATTCCTGGATTTTCTGTTTGGTCTCAATGGCTTCTGCAAATCTTGGGGACCGGCCACAATCACTGTGCTTGCCCAGGATCCACAGGAGGTGAGGTGCTGCTCCCCGGCCAAGGAGACATCCCACCCACCAGTTGGTGGCTTCATGGCTGCTCACGGTGCATGGGGGGGCTCCAGTTGCGGACAATGGATCCCACCAGTTAGCTAAGGGCAGCCCCCTAAAACATGGGCAGAAGGAGCAGAATATCAGCGACGCCAGAAATCTCAATCATCGCCTCGCAAATGGTTGACTTGGTGTCTTAAGGGTTTCTTCCTTGCTCCTGGAGCTCCGGGTGCTGCCTGCAGTACGGTTCCTCTCTCTTTGAGCCACGGTTGCTTGCACGGTGCCAGCTGGCAGGAGTTCACTTTGACAGCCCATATCTGTCAGCAGCAAAATACCTTGAACTCCGGAAAATATCGCTGTAGATAGTAAAAAAAAAAAAAAAAAAAAAAGGAGGGGTCCTTTCAAAGAATATTTTTTCTTAAAAAGAAAAGAAAGCCATAAGCCTTTATCCTGTTTTTTACGTTGGATTTTTTTTTTAAAGAAGAGTTTAAAAGTCAGTGCTTTTTGCTTTGTTCTGTATAAAGCTGTTTTTAAAAACTGCTTTTCAAAGAGGGTCTTTGCCCCCACCCAGCAATGGTTCTCAGGGCCAAGCTCTGCCTCAGCACCACCCTGGTTTTCCTGGGTGCAGAGCTGGGCAAGTCAACAACTCTCTGCTCTTTTGCTCCTCTGACAGTTCTGAAGAGTAGGAGTGATCTGTCGTGATTATTTTGTGTCAGTGTCAACACAACATAACACTTCTTCAGACTTTTTGGTGGCTTGGAAATACCAAATAAATTAATAATGTCATTTACCATTATGCAAGGAACCATTTCCTTGAATCCCAAATGAGGGAGGCTTTCAGATGTGACCGGTTTGTCACTAGTCTTTACATTTTCTTTTGAATGCAACTAATAATTCTGTTGCTTCAAATTAGAAAAAGGAAATATTACATATGGGTTGTTTTTTTTTTGCAACTGAACGCTTCACCATTTTTTTCTCTTTTTTGGGGAGAGGAGGCAAATCCAACTTCCCAAATGCTCCTCCAAGACATTTGGTGGAAGGTTTCCCCTGGCTCTGGGCAACAGTGCATGGGAACCCTTAGTTTGGAACATGATGCTGGGAGCTGTGCCATTGCCTTCCCTGACCACCAGTGCATCTCCATCCCCTCCATCCTCTCCATCCCCTCCATCCCCTCCATGGCCTCTCCCAGCCAGCCCTGGGGAAATGCCACTGCTTCTCAGAGGTCACAGGCATGTATGCTGTAGGAACCTCTATGCCTACCAAACCTGCTCTCAGATAAGCAAGAAATACACATTAATCTAATTACCAGTGTCCTGTAAGAGCAAATATTTAGCTAGTGAAATCAAGGTAAGGAAAAAAGAACTAGTTTAAAATAGAGCCGAGAAGACTTTATACAAATGCCATCCTTCCCAAAAGCAATGTCATTCTCCAAGCTCACAGAGACGTTGCGTCCCCAGCAGGGCACCTCTGCCTGGCTGTGTATCTCAGCATGCTGGAGACTGAGCACAAGGGACCTTGACCTAACTTTGAGCCCCAAACCCAGCAATCACCTGCTTTCGCACTGCCTCCCTCCGCGGACACCACCATCCCTGGCCGAGCCAGCCCCAGGGAAGCACGCTGACCCCCCACCTTGCCACTGGCCGTGGTTCGGATGGCTCCTCACTGGACACTCTTCTTGTGTTGGCTCCTGCCCATGTCCCTCATCACCCCTCATTTCTCCCTCTCCATAGGTACGTGCAGCTCCAGCGTAGGACCCTCATGGGTGTCAGTGGTAAGAACTAGTTAGGACATTTTTATTGGGAAGTGAATGTGAGGTTTGTAGTCAGAAACCCCCAGTCATCCAATGAAACTCTTTTCAGTGGTGCCCAGGGACAGGACAAGGGGTAATGGGCACAAACTTGAACATAGGAAGCTCCATCTCACCATGAGGAGGAACTTCTTTCCTTTGAGGGTGGCAGAGCCCTGGCACAGGCTGCCCAGAGAGGCGGTGGAGTCTCCGTCTCTGGAGACATTCCAAACCCGCCTGGACGCGTTCCTGTGCCACCTGCTCTGGGTGACCCTGCTCTGGCAGGGGCTTGGACTGGATGATCTCCAGAGGTCCCTTCCAACCCCCGCCATTCTGTGAAACCTCACGCTTTTTATCAGCACTCAGCCTTTGCTTTGCTGTCTGTGCTCACAGAGCAGGACTGAGCACCCCCCTGTGCCAGAGGTGACTCCTGGGATGCATGAGCCTTTACAAGGCTGCCAGAGCCAGAGCGCACCACCTCCTTGGGGCCAGGGGCAGGGGCAGAATTGGGTCTGCGCTGCTGCTCAGCCCCCATGCATCGCTCCGATGTGCCAGCATCTCCCCTGGGATTATTGCCATGGGGCTGTGCTAGCTCGACTCATTGAGCTTGATGTTTTCCTCTGCGCATTTCAGGTCTCTCTGGAGCTCCAAATCACACCTCTCTGAGGGTTAAAAGAGCCATCGCTCTGCTGCGTTCCCCGCAGGACCCGTTCCCTGCGTCCCTTCCGGACCCCAGGCAGTGAATGTGAGTGACTGTAGGGAAAGCGAGAGCGGAGCCTTTCCCACAGAACCGGCCTTAACCACACACTAAATTTGGGTTAATTATGAACATGCGCTCCGAGATAAAACTTGAAGGAAGAGCTAAGCATCAAATACACAATGAATCTAATTAACGTGAACACAGATAATTAGATTTGAATCTGCTCACAATATTGCGTGTGTGCTTGAAACTGCCGGCTTTATGGGAGTAATTAAAAAAACTTAAGTAGGGATGGATTCACAAATTAAGCAGCCCCAATGATTTCCTTTTAAGCATGTGGTCTTTCCATATATTGTTGTTTTATTTGATTTCTTAAATAAACTGTTAGTTGTGGACCATTTATTCCTCCAGAAGCTGACAGATTTGAGCTCCCAGAGCTGCCACTGCTCTTGGCACTGGGAGGTGGGGATTGGCAGGCAGAGCCGTTCAGCACAACCCTTAAGGGGGAAAATGCCTCTTTCCTGGGAAATCACCCAGAGCAGCCAGGGCAGGAGCCCAGAGGCCACTTGGCCAGCCAGGTTGAGGTGGTCAGATCTAAACTTCTCCCAGCCTCCTCCTACGGGCTTCCTATGGTTGGGAATGATGGAGATCAAGACAGGTCCTGGCCGTGCAAGCTGTCCTCCCTGCCGTGAGCCTGTCCTGCTCCTGAGGCTGGACCATGGCTGCTGGGCACACCTGGGTGGCACTGGGAGGTGGTGGGCAGGAGCTTTCCAGGGCCAGCCCAGGTGATGGGAATCAGCCTGGGGCAGGGCTGCTTGGGGATAAAAGGCAGCTCCAGGCTCACAGAGAGGTTTTGCAGGTGGAATCAGGACTAGGAATGTGGCATAGGCTCTCAGGAATAATTGGAAGCTGTTGTGAGGTCCTGACACCAGCTTACGGGATGCTGTAGAGAGAGAAGACAGTGAATCTATGGCTAAGAAAATAGTGGTTTGCTTCTTCCTGTGATATCTAGAAACGGTGAGTACTTAGGTGTTAAGCAGCCTGCTGGGGCAGCTCCTCTCCCCAGGAGGGAGCAACCAAAGGATGAAGGCTCTTGGAGCTCTGTTGGGGTGGGCCTGGAGGTGGGGAGGCTCCTGGAGAACAGCTGTGTGGGACAGGCAGGGAATTCTGCTAGTCCCTCCAAAACATAGGGCAGTTCCTGGAGTCCCTTGCAGTCTACTGGCTAGTGATGGAAGGGGCGTCTGTATGCAGTGGAAGCACATACATTAAATAAGATGTATCACTTAGGTTAGAAGGGCTTAGCCCCTAATGAAATTGGACTATCCTGAGTCCTTACAAGCTGTTGCTTTGGCAATTTATTTGATTTTTCTTCATCAATTTTAAAGGAGGAGGGAATTGTGCTCTTGGTCTGCATTCTGTGCTCCTGACTCCTGCTTCTTCTTGCTGTCACATAAAGATGTGGTCTGGCTTAGGCTCCTGACAGCCTCTTTGTAGCTGGAAATCCACCATGGCTGAAGCCTGGTTAAAGATTGCCCTTGTGTTCCCATCCTCCGGCCAGTGGCACTGGGGGTCCAGCCGGGACCAAAGCCCTGCACGGTCCCTGATGTGCATTTCATGCCCCATCCCTGCTGCCTTGGGAGCCTTCTGCCTGGTTTTGTTGTGTGTAGTACCTGGAGAAAAAAAAAAAAAAAAACAACCACGTTCTTTTTATTCAAACTGTTTACAAAGCGGAGGAAATGAAGTGCAGGGCGGGGGAGAAAGCAATAGAAACTTGCCTGGGAATTTTGGATACTAGCACATCCAGCAGAGGCAGTTGGCTTTACTTAATTAAAATGAGCGTTGTGCTAAAATATCTAATTAGATTCAGGCACCTGTAGCCAGACAACTGCGGTATTATGCATTAGCTGTCGTGGCAGAGACATTGCTGCTGCACTCAACAGCTCTCGCCTGGCACCGTGTCAGATGGCTGCCTGGGTTCCTTGGGCTTCTTCATGCTGGGCACAGCTCTTGCAGGTCAGAAGCAGGGTGCTGGTCCTGCGTCCCCCTCTTGGGGACACTGGAGAAAGCGTTGCATCCCTTGGTCATGGTGCAGGGGGGCTGCTACATGCTCCCAAAGCTGAGATAGATGTGTGTCTACCTCTGCCCGCTCCATCGTGGTGTCCTCTGCGCAGCGTTCTCTGCCCTTCAGGCAAACCACTTCTCAGGCTGAAGCTTGTCACCCAGGCCGTGGGTTGTGTCACTTCCGAGGGCATGTACCTGCCACAGCCCTTGGTGCACCAGGTCTCGGTGGCATGTCCTGCAGTGCTTCTGGGAACAGTTTTCCAGCAAGAAAAAAAAAAAAAAATGAGCTTGACCTTTTGCATGCACTTCTCTCAGCCAAAGTGTCTAAAGGTTTGGCTGATCAGGAAACATCTTCTGTCACTGTCCTGGTAGCCAACACTCAATGGGCACTGAGACAGGCCATAGCTGTGGCCATAGACTTCAGGAAAGTCGGGTTTTTAAAACTCTCAGCCCCAAGATCAGAGGCTGGAAAAGTTGGATCCATGGGACACGCTCCCTGTTGGAAATGTTCAGCTTGCACAGACGTTTCCGGGGCTGCAAGGAGCTGGAGCAGGCAGTGATGTACCTGCTGGGCTAGTCATGCATGCTGCATACACCGTCCTGGGGATGGAGGGTGGTCTCTTGGGCCGAAATGGCCATGTGGCTATGTGCAGACCCTTGGGTTTGTGTCACTGCCTGCCAGTATGGTGCAGAGCTTCCTTCCAGCTCTGTCAGCAGATCCCAGGACCTGCAGTGGTGGCTGCTTGTGCGATGCTGGCACGGCATGCACTCCGTCACAGCATCCTGCACTGGATCCTGCAGACCCTCCAGACCCCACCCAAGCTGGGACCGCTGGGAGAAAGGTCTCCAGGACAGGCTGAGCTCGGCTGTCTCTGTCAGGCCAGCTGCGTGGGGGCTTGCTGGGGTCAAGACCAGGAGAGTGCCAAGTGCTGACGTGCAGCTTTATCGTATGATCGATCCAGGGACAGAGGGAGCTGGGAGTTAATGAAGCCAGCCCTGGAGTTAGACAGGTGAGAATTGCTCGCGTTCCCTTAATGGGGATGAATCACTAGTGATGCCTTCCCATTCCTTACTGCCGGGAGGAGATGGATGGGCTCGCCCGCAGCCCCCAGCCCTGCTCGGAGGTGCCGTAGGGGTACAATGCAGCAGGGTGCCTGGCCCAGAAGCTGGAAGAAGGACAACCACCCCTCCTGGGGAGATGGGACACTGCACGGGGAGCAGAAGCCAGGCCACAATTTTGGGTGCCGAGAGGGAGAATGAAACTCCCCTGAGCCACCGGAGCAATTTCATGAGTCACCGAGTCCTGAATTTCACTCCAACCCACCCATCTGTCATGACTTGGCTGCAAGGGAGAGCCATGAATGAGTGATCTTCCCACACAGAGCAGAGCAGAAACAGACGGGAATACGCCCCGTATTTTCAAAGTGGAGGTTTTGATTACCGCGGAGCACAATAACTGACAAGCGCCTCGCGGAGTAATTATTGTTGTGAAAGTAAAACCACCACCGCTTGCCGTTGAATGCACAGTGAAGCACTGCTTTGGCAGCACAAGATGCAACACCAAAAAGGGATGTCTACTTGCAGCATGGCAATGAATGCATCTTGGGAGGAGGAATTATGGGGTCTAAAGGGGAGAGGGAGATGTGGCCATGGAGCATTGAAGCCTTCGCCTCTGCAGGGCATGCAGGTTCCTCCGGGAACCCCGCCAGAATGTGGCAAGGCTCCAGCAAAAGACCCTGTAGATCATTGTAATGTGACTATGTCTTACAACCCCACAGCGTACACAAGAAAGGAATGTTTGAGATCAGCTGAGCTTTGTCCTTTTAAAAATTGTGAGCTGATCTATTTCCCTGTTTGAAGACTTCTGCCAGCTCAGTGATGCTCACAAGCCCCTGCGCTAGCAGCGGTGGATGGGGAGACTGGGGGAGATGGATGCGTGTTCTGCTCCTTGTGCCGAGCCCTCTCCCTCCCGTCAGCTGCACAACCGGGAGTTATTGCCACAGCATTTCCCAGTCTGCTTGTATCCAAAAGCACATCAGTACTTATTTTGTTTAATTTACGCTCGGTCTCCCGCAAGGAGCCTCTTGCAGTTCTACCCCCAAAAATATGTGCAGAAGAAAAGGTCAGCTCTTCAGGGCCCAGCACTTTATGAAGCCCGTAGCGAAGGGATATAATATTGCAGCTAGAGTAGAACTGGTTTCTCTCTTACCAACCCCCCCCCCTCAGGTCACTGGCGTGTTTGCCAGGCTCAGAGTAGTTCATCTCTCTCCATTTCTGCCGTTTCCCAGAGCAGTTCCCGGGGGATGCTCAGCACCCCCACAGCCCAGCGGGGCGCAGAAAGCCTTGCTCTCAAGAGGACTCCCAAGCGTGATGTTGGGATATAACTGGGTTTGGAAGTGACATTTAACCCTCCTTGCTCACAAAGGCTTTGCAAAATGATATATCTGTGTGTGGGGGCGTGGGGGGCGGAAAGAAAAAATAAATCCCTTCTTCGCTCAGCAAACAGCTCACTTGTTCAGCTTTTACTGCTTGGGTGGTACCAGGCCATTTTGGAACCAGTCCCCATCCAAAGTCCATTTCATTTCAGAGCAAATCAAACTCTGCTTGTTTTCTTCCAATTGTGTTTCTGGCTGGCGAGGCGCTGAGACCGTTCCAAACAATGCTCTTTCTCTTGAATGCTAATGAATACTGGGGTTTACGGAGCTATTGGAGATCTTCCCAGCAGACTCAATGTACTGGGCTTTCTTAAAGTAGGGGGGGAATATTTTTTTCCCTTCCTAGCTTTGGATGGCTCCCTCCATGCTGCTGTATGTAGTGCTGAGACCCCCAAAGACATTTTTGCTTTCTCAGGGCCGGGGGGGGCGTGGGTGGAAAGCTGGTCCATTCTCCCGTGGGCTGTGTGACTTCCAAACTGGGGAGGGATGTACTGGGAAGCTGACATGAACCCGTGTGATGGGGGTTATTTGCACAGATGGGGGAAAAACTGGATGTCAGGCTGGGTAAAGCTTTGAACTGTGTTCAGGGAACCATCCAAACATGCGTGTGTACTCATTAGCCAAGTTACCTCCCTAAACTCATTTGCAAAGATGCATTTTGAGCAGCATTCTGCAAAAAAAATTTATTTTTTTTCTTACTTGTTCAGTGACCAGAGGGTTTGTTCGTTTTGTTTGTTTGTTTTTAAAAAAATCCTTATTTCACATTGAATGAAGCACTGAATTCAGCTTAAAAGAAAACACTTTGGTTTTGTTCTGCAGTATTTACCATTCTCATTTAAATTTAGCTTGATTTCTAAGTGAAACATTTCTAACGGATCACTGGAGCTTTTCAAGATTGTTTCTATTTAACATTATGACTTTGAAACAATAATATTTTGGAGAAGGAAAAACACTTTGCCAAATGTACCATCGTTTAGGTGAGTCTCAAATGGCTAACAGCCTCTAAACAGATGGCTGTGCTTTCTGAGCCTTGTTTGGGGTCCTCTGATGCTGAGCTGGCCAGGATGAGCTGGTGTCTCGGGTGTTCCTTCCAGACCTGGAGAAGCTCCAGGTTTTTCTTTTTGTCCCCTCTGAGGCTGGGTGCTGTCTTGGCATGACGTGCAGACAGGGGACTGGAGTTGATGTTCAACCAGGCCCAGTGCAAGGTCCTGCACCTGCGTCATGGCAATCGTAGGCACAAATACGGGCTGGGCAGAGAATGGCTTGAGAGCAGACCTGGGGAGAAGGACTTGGGGTGATGATGGACGAGAAGCTCAACCTGAGCTGGCAATGTGTGCTTGCAGCCCAGAAAGCCAACCGCATCCTGGGCTGCATCAAAAGAAGCGTGGCCAGCAGGTCGAAGGAGGTGATTTTGCCCCTCTGCTCTCCTCTGGTGAGACCCCACCTGGAGTACTGTGTCCAGCTCTGGAGCCCTCAGCACAAGAAGGACATGGACCTGTTGGAACAGGTCCAGAGGAGGGCCATGAAGATGATCAGAGGGCTGGAGCCCCTCTGCTGTGAGGACAGGCTGAGAGAGTTGGGGTTGTTCAGCCTGGAGAAGAGAAGGCTTCGGGGAGACCTTAGAGCCCCTTCCAGTNTCTAACCCAAACCATTCTATGATTCTATGGTAGGGTTCATGCTGGGAGGAGGTGTTGGTTGGGGGGCATCCCCAGCCCCATCCTGGCTCTTTGGGTGCCAGGCTCCCTGCTGCAAGTCATGGGCGGGGGGGGGGCGGGGGGGGGAGGTTTAAGGCCTCTGCCCTGTTTCTCCCCCTGCCTCCCACACCCCTAAATTATTCTCTTCATTGCAGAGATCTCATGAATTATTGATCCCGGGTTTGGTGTCTCCTAGCAACCTGCTTACTTATTCCACCACCACCCCTGTCCAGTTCCTTGGACACATGGGTTGTCTCTGGCCCATCTCCCTTTGTCCCCCCGGCCTGGCGCTGGGTGTCACAGCATGGCTGAGCCCTTACCTCTAGCTCTGCTGGGGGAGGTGGGAAGGGTTTTTCTGAAGCTCTGAAATGAAACTCTCCTCAAAAAGCAAAACCTGGGGGCTTGATGCCACCTCGGGAAGAGTCGGTGCTACCCTGTGGATGCTCCTGTCTAACCTGAGCTGGATCAGCTGCTCCACTGCTGCCAGAGCCCAGATCACTGTGCGTGAATCTGGGAGTCACCTCCTGGAAACCTCAGGGAACGGAGGATTAAGGAAAGCAAGCCAGCAGGGATGAACTTTTCCCAATAGTGTAGCTGGGAGGGGAAAAAAACACGCCAAAAATACCTCTGTCTTGTTGTAGCAAACTCATTTGCTTGGCTGTTTCCCAGGGAGAGCAGATGAGCAAGTGAAAGATGAGGGGAAAAAACTTCTTACCACCTCCCAGCTGTGGTCTCCCTCTGTGTGCCTCCACCTCTGCCCCAACCCTGCAGCTGCGCGGCAATTACCAGAGACCACCCTGCGGTTGGATGGGTGGGCAGCAGCCGGATCCATCTCTGACAGCTGCTGGGAGGTGACCTCTCCATCCAGCTGTGCGAGGTCTCAGAGGAGCCCAAGTGGGTGCTGCTGGTTGGACCTGGGGTCCCTGCACAGCGCTGCTTCCAGCCATGCCTTCGTTAGGCTGCTCCTTGGCACAGTTTTCTGCCTGGAGCCACCACGCTCAGATGAGTGGGATCCAAGTGCTGTGTTTTTCAGGACTACCCCTGCTCCGGTGGCCACAGGGCCAGGGGAACCTTGAGCACGTGGATCCCAAGCCAGTCATCCTTTATAGCTCCCCTCTAAGCTTCTCTGTGCTTTAAGCTGAGCTTGCGGCTGGCTTTGGGGCTGGCATGGGTCCAGAGGGTTGTACCTGCAGCAAGTCTTTCCTTCCAGCTCCTGCCAGAGCAGTCCTGTGCTGGGCACAGGTGCCTGATTGAATCCCCAGCGCCCATATTAAGAAGGGGCTGATGCAGCCCCATACTACAATTTCCTATAAAATGCCACCTTCTCTCCCTAGGTTTCATGCATAATTCAGAGGATCCTCTAAAAATAAAGTTTCCCAGGCAGCCTCTGAAGCCTGAGTAATTTGCCTGCAGGATCACGGGAGAGGTGAAGAGCTCCGTTCTCCCTCGGGGGCTGCTCATTAGCAGAGAGCCTGAGGTCTGGCCGAAGTCCCGGGGGGAGCCTCTGCCATTTGAGGGGGTGTGGCCTGGGCTCTGCCTTTCTCTTACTGCAGGGCCAGCCCTGGAAAAACCCTCCACTGACTTTTCTTTTTTTCCCCTTTTGTGTTGTCTCACCAGTGACCTGCAGTGACAGGGTAATGCTGTGGGGGTTTCGGAGAACAATGTCATATGGAGCAAGGATAGCATAGGTCGTTTGTTAACAAGGTAATAGCAACAAGATGACTGCATTTAGCTGTTATGTGTTGACTTATATACACTTGTTAACTTATACACAAATGGCTGCTACCCAACCTGAGAGCTGCGTAAGGTAAGACACAGCACATCGGCCCATGGGAATGTGTTCTGAGTGTGCTACACCACCCCCAACCCAAGGTTTAACACCCATAGATAAGATTAAAAAATAAAAAAGCAAAATCTCACCCTTCCCTCCCAATGTCCCCTGCTGTTCTGAGACGCCTTGATGTTCTTCTGCTTTACTGGATCCAGGTTTTATGCACCTAGGTCCTACTATCCAACTAGCGCCCAGCTTTATCTGTATTTAGTGACTCAGTATGACATTTGAAAGGCTAGAAAGGGCAACACTGGGAAAGGCTGTTCCCTCCTGGTTTTAGCGTGCTGGCAAGCCACAGATTATCTGTTAGAAACTCTTTTCTGATCAATGGACTGATATAGCATAAGAGAGATGCTTGGTTTTAATTATGCAGATTAATTAAATTCTCCCTCTGTCTGGAGAAAGATCCCTGCTGATTTGCCTGCGAATCTGTGACAGTGGCAGGCATCCCATGGGCAGGTGGGCAGTACAGTGGATCCCGGTTCTCCCCTTGGTTAACGGCATTGGTAGCAAATCCCAGGAAAAGCAGAGCATGACCAAAGCAGCCCAAATGCTCTGTTTGCTGTTCAGCCCTGGATATTTCCGGGGCTCACTGACACACTCGCTGGTGCCCAAAGGAACCCTGAGCAGACAGAAGTGGATGGTTTGGTTGGGAATAAGAATACGATGGGCAGCAAACAAGAGTTCTTTCATGCTTTCTCCTAGTCCATTAGCCGTCTCCTGATTTTCCAAAATGGCAACCAAAATAAGTAGTTCTTTTGTACTGGTATGGCAATAATAAATGGTTTGGGAGCGGCTCTGTGCCCTGCTTGGGCAAAGATGAAGTCCTGAACTCCTCTGAATAAAGCATCCTGCTGCAGGTACCAGCATGGCTCCAAGTGTCAGCACAGGGGTCCGTGGTGGTGAGGTCTGGAAGACTAGGATAACCCCTGTATGTTGAACCTCCTTGCTCCTTTCAACATGGTGTGCACTTACATGCTGGACCCCAACATCACAGGGTACGGTGGGTAATAGGTGTCTTCATGGCTTTGAAAAGTTTCTAGGCAATTAGTTGAAAATAAACCTGTCAGGGACAATTATAGGTAGCAGTGGGACTGGTTTTGCTCTTGGACGGCTGTGCTTTGTCATGCCCTGTGTGTTGCCCATGCCTGTGCTACGCATCTGGTGGTGTCTGCTGGTTCCACGAGCATCTCTGCCCAAGTTCGGCCGCTGCCCTGCAGCGAGCTGCCTGCTATTTGCACAGCTAAAGGAGATGTGTCCAGAGGAATGATATTTGTAGCGTTTCCAGTACTCCGTGACAGGCAGGTGTGTGGAGATGCTTCTGTTACAGACCGAGAGATAAGGGGGCTGTAGATGAGAAAGCAGCTGGGGACTGTGCTACACAATGGCTCTTAATTTAAAATAATGTTTCCAGGCTGTTGGTGTGGGACTTCTGATGCTTTTGAAACAGACCTCATCTCATTTTTCCTATTTGGTTCCGATCTAAGCTCTCCGGAAGGTGACAGGGCGATGCTGGATCTTGCTGACGGGGCTCTCCTCGCCTGTGCCAGCCTGAGCACGGGGCTCCTGCCCCCCCACTGCGATTTCAGCGAGGTTGGGAAATGGCCGAGATATATCTTATTGGACAGGAAATCAATATCTAGTTTTAAGATACTTTTCTATTGCTGTTGATTGCTTCATATTATATTAAGAGGCAGTATATTCACTTGGCTTGCTACTGCATTATTTTAGAGCTTTGGAGTTCACGGCAATGTTGAATGTATTTTTTTGCTCTTCCATCAAAGACGGGAATTCTTCCCCGTCTCCCAACCTTCTGTATCAGCAAAAAATGATTCCTTTTGCTTTGGAACGAATGTTTTCAGAATGGGAAATGTGTGTAGTTGAATGGGAGACAGCTGCTAGGATTTGCAGAGAGCCTGAAATAGTTACTGCGAGATCCAAACTGCTACATGCGTTTTGCTGTGCTCCTACTCATAGCGCAGGAGGCATTTTCATTACATGCTGATCAGCACATCCAAGGAAGAAAAGATCAAATAGAGCTGTAATGAAGGGGGGAGAAGATGATGGAGATGTGCAAATTCAGCCGTGCCATCTGGTAGCAGCTTGTGAAGGCTGCAAGGAATGTCCTTAAGTCCCTTGATGGTGCAGGGGCATCCAGCGCTCAAAGTTCCTTCTTCACCAGGGTCAGAAAGCACAAACCTTGTTGGGGTCCAGGGACTGAAGCAGCTGGAAATCAGAGAAGTTCCCAGTTACCCCTGGAGCAGTTAGTTAGGCAAACCCCTTGGCTGCAGAGGAAGACAGTCCTGCACCCAAAAGGTGCCATCCCTGGAGCAGCTGGGACAAAAGGCAGCTGCTTTTTCCTTTTTAATCTAATCAAAGCAGGCACCTGCAGTGGATAGCAGAGTATGGCTCAGATGCGGNAGCAGGAAGACTGAGGGATCCTTGATCTCATTACCCATCCACGGGAACAGCAGGATTCCCCTTGTGCCGTATCGTTCCCACCCCATTACTGAGTGCTGCTGGCTGGAGCTGCGGTCACGGGGCTGGCAGGATTGCTCTCTGTGCTCTTTCGAACAGATGGGCAGTGAGGGCTAAACATGAGAGCTTGGATGAGCTGACCCCTGAGGGACGAAACATCCCACGTGGGCTCAGATCTCCCCACGCCATGGGCTTCCTGCAGCCCGGAGAAGAGGGTGAGCCATGGCTCACACCAGCTCCGGGCAGGATCTCTGCTCTCCTCCCAGCGAGATGCACCAATGGCTGGCATTCGGTCCAAATGTTTTATTTCCCATGGAGGTGGCCAGGCTGAGAATAACGCTGTGGAATAGTTCAGGGAGAAAAGGAAATGTTGGGAACACCTACAGACCCTCCCTGCACCCGTGTTTGGTGAAAACAAGGTCATTTCTGCAAGCCCAGTTCCCTGCAAAATGTTTTGGGCAGAGTTGATAAGAAGCTCTTCCTTTTGCTGGCAGACTCCTTCGGGCCTTTTTCGAGATGCAGACAAAGACGTCCCCTGTCTCACAGAGCATCTCTCAGCTACAGCAGGAACGTGCAGCGCATCGAAACAACCAGCCCCTCGCTACCACACACCTCTACTGTGGTGTCCTTGCAAGAGGAGCACCAGACCCATGATATCACAGAATGGTCGGGGTTGGGAGGTACCTCTGGAGATCATCTCGTCCAAGCCCCTGCCAGAGCAGGGTCACCCAGAGCAGGTGGCACAGGAACACGTCCAGGCGGGTTTGGAATGTCTCCAGGGATGGAGACTCCACCACCTCTCTGGGCAGCCTGTGCCAGGGCTATGCCACCCTCACAGGAAAGAAGTTCCTCCCCATGTTGAGATGGAACTTCCTATGTTCAAGTTTGTGCCCGTTACCCCTTGTCCTGTCGCTGGGCACCACTGAGAAGAGCCTGGCCCCATCCTCCTGACACCCGCCCTTTCAGTTGTTATAAGCATGGATATGTCCTCCCTGCCCCCGTGCCCCCTCAGCCCTGGGTGCTTAACAACCCAGCATTGGGTAGGTGGCACCTGCATTCATGGAGGTGCCACGGCAGAGACCCCAGCAGACAGGCAACTAAATGGGCCTATTTGGTCACTGCTGAGGACCTCTGGGGAACACCACCTTCCTGTCCTGAGCAGCGATGCCTGGCTTGGGGCAGCTCTGAGGACAGGCTGATGCCCTTCCTCTGCTCTTTCAGCTGCTTTGCCTGGCAGACGGGCCTGCGGTCCAGCCAAACCTACAGGCTGGTGCCACCTTGGTGCATCCTCCACGGATGGTTTAGCCCTGAAATGTGAAAGGAATTGCTACAAGGGTCACAGATTAAGTGTCCAAAAAGAAAGTTTGGGGCAGGTGATTTAGTGCATGAGCAGTAAACCTGCCCTGGAACCAAGCTGTCCTCTGGCCAGCAGCAGTGGGCAGCTGCCTGTGTGGGCTCCTGCCTGCAAAAATGAGATGCTTGTTCCTCTGCACAGAGCGGGGTAACATGCACTCTGAGGGTCAAATACAGCTTTCTGCTCCTTAATCCTAAGGTGTTGAGGGCAGGCAGTTCGTGTGGGTTACAATCATGCATTTACAGCCCTGGGTGGAGGCTCTGCAGCTCCGCTTCCCATCCTACCTTCAGACAGCTCAGACCTTGTCCTACCGCTTGGCCCCCTCCTGCCCTGGCCAAGTGCTGCCCCGTAAATGCCCATTCCTGCTTCTGCCTTTCGCTGCTGTCAGACCCCTCCAACCTTCCCTGCAGGCAGCAGTAAGTGGTCGTGACCACCCCACCTGTCCCTTGCTGGTGCACGTGTCATCTTGCACGGGGATTTCTATGTTTGCTCAAAAGGAGCCTTGACCATGCACCGGCACCTGAGCGATGCCGCGGCTGCCGGCTGGAGTGAGGCTCCAGGTGCTGTGGCGTTCCCCATATCTGTCCCTTTACAGTACTTTATAAATGTAGGTTGGGAATATTTGTTTTAATGGCGTGACCCATTTAGCACGTTCAAACGTCTCCTGCTGAAGTGACAGTTTTAACGTTTCCCTTTAACCAGTACAGATTGTGCCACCCCTCGGTAATGTGTTAGGAAATCACGTTGTTAGTGCTGCGCAATAAACCACTTTTATCTCATGCTGGGAGAAGCTGTGGTGGCCTCCCCGAGGTCGCACTTGCTTTGCGAGCTAGGGACTGGGTTCGGGGCTGGCTGATATCAGCTGCCCAGCATCGTGCCCAAAGGCTGAGCCTCCAGGAGGGGGTGATTCTCTGCCTGAAACTGGGGGGGGTCAGGACTCCCAGGGGTGCTGTGCACCCCTAGAGAAATGGTCTCAGCTTCACCTGAGGGCGGAACAAGCAGCAGAGGCAAAACTCTCCTCTTACCTGCCATTGCATGCTCCGAAGGAGTGCCCTCGGGACAAGAGGAAGGCAGCAACAGTGAACGACGAATCTTTTGGTGGCCCTGCCCAGCCCCGTGCTGCATCCCCGTGTGCTGAAGACATCTTAACTTGAAGTTCTTGAGCAGGATAAAAGTTGTCATTTGATGTTCCTTTCAAATCCTGGAGGTGAGAAAACAGGACAAGGTGCCTCAGCATCTCACCAGAGAGCCTGTCACAGGTCCCTGTGACAGAGGACACTAAAGGAAGCTTGGCATGATGTATTTATTATTCCCATAAAAGTTAATTCTTCAGGTTTCTTTATCAGTTGGCTCCCCTGATACAGACCTGCTTGTTTACTGAGGTGGCCAGATCTGTGTAACTTTAAACATCGGGGAAAAAGAATAAGCATTGGAGAGCACCAAGTCATTTGGGACTGCAGGGGGACCCCTTAAGTTCACCTACAAAAAGACCTGCTGTGCCCTCACACCCTGTGCTACACCAAGAGTAAAGCTGCAGGACATCATAGTTGGATTTTCTTGGCTGATGGAGGTGGGTTTTTGCTTGGCGCCTCTGCTTAGCTGGACAGTAATTCAAAAGCCAAAGGTAGCCCCCCATGTTTTTCAAAGACAGCAATCTGCTTTCTCCAGAAAAGCTCACGGACCCGGTGGTACCAGCCACCTCAAGTCCAATGAAAGAGCAGCACTGGCTCAGGAGAAGACAAAGAAGGCTTTGTCCAGAAGAAACACCACCAAATGCAGATGGAGATGCACTAACCCCAGACTGGACCCCTCTGGAAAACTTCTTCCTACCTGCTGCGCTCCAATTCAAGCCTGGCACTTCCCAGGGAATGTGGACATACTGCAATTACCTCCCACCCATGCCTGCTCCGCATGGTGCTCCTTGCACCCTGGGCATCCCAACCTCTGGCCTGAGCCCCTATCCCCACCTGAGCGTGTGTCCCAGGCAGGCATGAGGGCTCTGTGACCCTTGGGATACACCGTCAGCTGGATTTGTGCTGCGGGTGATGCTTCTTGCATTTCTGTGTGCTGGCCTTGCACCATAAATTACATCTAGCTGCTGTCACCTGGAGAAAGGGAAAAATAAATCTCTTTGGCCAGGCACGCCTCGCAGGGCAGGTTGTTGTAGAAGTTCAGAGCGATTCTGGCAGCTTTGCAGGTTGGAGGTTCCTGTGTCTTGCTCCGGGGAGGAGAGGGCAGTGCTGGCCAGTGCTCTGCAAGAGCTCTTAAATCCCGTGGCAGCACTAATGCCACACATATCAATTTGCACTGACCCTAAAAGCCACAGGATGAATTTGCCGCTTAAGAGGAGGTTTTTAATGTACTTTGCATGCTTTAGCATCATTAATGGCTTAATGAATTAGGCTAATGATCACTTTTGAGTTGCATATAGGCCTACATACAAATGCTTAGCCTGCTCCATGGGACTGAGAAGATGATTTCCCTTTCCTTTCAGGCTATTAGGCAAGCTGGGAAGAGGAGGAGATGCAGAGATGCTGAAAGTGGTTGGAGATGAAACGCCGCGTCAGGCAGCACTGGTGAGTACCTGATCATCTCCCCAAGAGAGTTCTGCGAGGGGTGGGTCCCAGGAAGGCGGCTGAGGCCAAGCAAAGGAAGCAGGGAAACACAAGGGAAGGGTGTTACCTGCCCTTTGGGAGGGAGAGGCAGAAAGAAACAGTAAGGGGGACCAGCAAGAGAATAAATGCATGGGACAAAGCCTGGGATGGGGCAGTTGGGGAGAGGAGCTGTGGTGGCTTCTGTTCCTGCTCAAAGACCACTTGTGATGAAGCTAAATGCTCTGCACCGAGATGGTTTCTGGAGCATTTAACCCAGGTTGCTCCCTGGCATCCTTGTGCAGCCAGCCATAGCGGCCAGGGAGCCTGCTCTGGGCAGGTTAGTGACATGGCAACCCGTGTTTCTGTGCTGCTGCTATCCTGACCCTACCACGGTCCTACCAAGGGGACTCTGCAAACCCTGCCCCTGCAGAGCCTGGAGGTCCTGGGTTTGGCCGTCTGTCCTGGGATGCTCAGGGCTGTTCTCATCCCAGGAAGGACTTAGCTGATGTCTTTGCCTAAAAGTACATGTTACACTGCTTCCAAGTCTGTTGCCAGCACGATTTTTTTTTTCACTAAGTAAAGGAGAGGAGGAACTGGTGCACTGTAATGATTTTCTTCTCCTTAAGCTCGGCTAAATATTGATATTGGCTCAAGCACAAGGAGGCACAACAATATCTAAGGAGCAGCAGTCGCAGGCAGGCTCTCAGGAAAGCCTTTCATCTCTAAACCAGGCTTGGCCGCATGGCTGCAAGGCTCAGAGAGAAGGAAAACAACACTTTCTGCCCTGGACACACATGAGAAACGAGCAGCAGAAGGCGGCTGTGGATATACTGGAGTGAGTCCAGCTGAGGCCACCAAGACATCAAGGTGGACAGAGCATTGGGATAGATGAGGAAAGGCCAAGAGCACCAGTTCTGCTCAGAAAAGGCAGCTTGGAGGGGTGATACTGTTGTCTGCAACTATCAAATTGGGTCATTATTGAGAGGACAGATGAACGCAACACAAAGAAATTCAGAGTAAAGCTTCCTGAGGAACAGATCCGAAGGAAATACAGAGCTTCCCACCATCACCAGGACTCTGTGCTAGAGTTGCCTACACTTGCCTACACTTGCCTTTCTCCTGCCCCTCCTGAACTGGCAGAGTGCCTCACATGGGTTTTTGCTTGTACATCCCCATTCGTTTTCTCCTGGTGCAATCGCTTCCTCTTTAAATAGCTCTCCCAGCAGCCACAAGATGGAAAAATGAGTTATGTCCGGCTTATGAAGTTGCCAGCTGGAGTTACAATGGACTATACTTATATCGTAAATCATGTGCCCGACCCCTCTTCCAACCATGGCTCAGCTACAACTTCTCTAATGCAAAAAAGACTCAAAGGGTGGAAGCAACACTTTGTCCAGGTCAGGAATAAGAAGCTCACGGCTTCTAGCTGGTGCTCGGGTGAGCACAGGTTAGCGCCAAAACCTCTCTGAGAGGGTTATCCCTCTAAAAATATCACACTCGTGATTCAATGGGGCATTGATCATGCAGGCTTTTATTAATGACGGAGGAGTGCGATGATCAGCCAGGTAGCAAATACAGCATAATTCTTCCAAAGTGCGGTGCAGTTGTGGATGAAGACACTGTCAGGACGCAGAGGAATTATGAGTGCTCATGAGGAGCGTAATGCTGTGCACAAATGGACTGATGAGATCCTTGGACGAATAAAAAGGAAAAAGCTAAGCAGGGATATGGGTTGGTATTGGCACTTACTGACTTGCCTACACATCTAAAAGCACATGTAAGAAAACAGGGAGAGCTCAGAGAAGGGTCATCTCTAAAAGCCACTTTACAGGGAGAAACTTAATGGTCTGAATCCATTTAGTTTGTCGGAAGATTGAGATGGTTTGAACACAATTTTGTAAGAATCTATGTGAGGAGATTATACTTCCAGGACTATTTATTTAAGGGCTTGTTTATATACAGGGCTCTTAAATCTAGCAGGCAAAACCATAAAGAAGATTAAGGACAGAATACCCTAATGTTTTTATGCAGGGAGCATAATTGACCCTCAGATGCTCCACCACAACTCCAGGCAAGCTGTTCCATCACACAGCATTTCAAAGCCAGATTTCGACGACTCTTTAAAGAACCAGCGTGTAGCTAGAGGTAAAATCTCTTGCTAAGCTGCCTGGAACAAGCGAACGATGCTCTGGGGTGCATCTGAGCAATGCCCAGTGCTGGGCTTCTCAGAGCAGGTGCCCTTCCATGGAGCAAGGAGCAACCATGGATGGCCGGGGACTGTCCCCACACCTTGCCAGGGAGCTGGCTCATTGGACACCAGCCTCCAGCTGCAGTCTTGGGGAGGAGGACAGTGGCCAGCCAGGCAGCGGCTGATGGCCCAGGAGATGCAGAGCCCAGCAAGGACATTGGGGAGAAAACAGGCTCTGCTCCTCTCCCCCATCAAATCCCATTCCCTTTATTATTCCCTGCCTTGTTGCTGGGTGACTCTGTTTGCCCAGCACGGAAGATCTCTGTTTTCAGAGCTCAAAACCAAAGCGTTTCTTCTTAAACATAAAAAATGATTAATCAGAAACTTTGCTTGCTTCTTTTTTGTTTAGTTTTTCTATATAACTACAGCCGGCAGGAGAAAAAAAAGGAAAGAATAGACTTAAAAACTTTTGCCTACAACCATGAACAGATCTTTTTGCTGCTCTTGGCTAACCTCACCTTAAAATTGAATCTGACTTGGAGGTTTCGAGGCTGTCATAGGTGTGCAGTTCTTAAGACAAGCAGAGAGTGTTGGTGTGGCACTGGGGTGGGTGAGTCCTTCCCCTGTTTCGATGTGTGGTCTCCCAGCCCACGGGCTGATTCTCCTCTCGAGGACAAGCTGCTTCTGCCACTCCTGCCGCTCCTCCTGCAACCTTTGCGAATGCCCAGAGGTTTCTCTGCATCCAGCATGAAGCCCTCCGCAAAGCCAGGGAAAGCTTCGATTTCTCTCTTCTTTGACATCACAGAGCCCGCTCAGGGGGGCTTATCGCAGGCTTAAAGATAGCTTGAAAAATGGCCGTCAAGCAAGACCTCCCAGTGTTTTCTTTTGGGAACGGGTCACCTCTCCGCAGGGATGAGTACAGGAGCCAGCAGCGCTTCTGTCTCATACACTGCCTTTGGGAACCCTGACTTTCCCTGGCAGATTTTTCTTTCCCAAGCACAGATCAGATTAAACTGTTATCTCAATCTAAAACGCGATGGATTTCTCTTCTGCCTGCCGCAGCCCACGTCAGAAGCAGATCTTCTAGCACAACACAGCCTGCGAAACGCTAATCAGACACCTAACGGGAAATGCTTAGAATAACGAGCTGGGAAAAAAAAAAAAAAANTTCATTCCCCCCTGGCAAAGGGGAAGCTGGAGGGAAGACCATTTGCTGTGGCCCAGGAAAGTGCTGTATTTCTCAGAGAGAGATGCGAAGGAGACCTAAGCCTGTCTCCTGAAAAGTACTTAGCAGGCATGAAATCAGTTAAAATGGGCCCGATGGGATTTTTTTTCATAAAGCAGTGGGTCGCTGCCTCACTTTTATTTGTGTGTATAAATACAAGCGTATAGGGAAGAGTGTATAAATAAAGAATTCCAAAGTTGCGGGGATGCAGCTCTGCGCCTTAACCCTGGGGGAGCATCGCTGCGTCCAGGCTGCGGTGGGTTCGCAGCGGAGATGGCCCAGAGCTTTGGGGTAGGTCCTCCTCTTCCTCCTCTTCCTCCTCTTCCTCTGCTCCTTCTGCCCTCAAGCCATGCCCTGCCCCAACCCGGCCGCCAGCCATTGCCACTGCGCT
Source organism: Stercorarius parasiticus (assembly GCA_013396915.1). Classification (NCBI taxonomy): domain Eukaryota; kingdom Metazoa; phylum Chordata; class Aves; order Charadriiformes; family Stercorariidae; genus Stercorarius; species Stercorarius parasiticus. The sequence goes on from VWZL01001610.1 coordinate 163,002, forward strand.
CAGGCTTCACCACAGCGTTCCTTAAAGAGCAGGCTGTTGATGGATGCAATCTCCCTGATCTCATGCAAACTCTGGTGAGAAATACATAATACATGATGCTGGATTTAGACACAGCAAGCCGAATCGCTGCTGCTTCCCCAGGACATTTTAAAGCTTCTTTTCGGCTGTACGGGACCTTGGGTCGGCTCAGATGTGGCTGGATTTGCTGGTTTACTCCAGCTGCAGGGAAGTGATGCTCCGGCTTCATCTTCTGCCTCCAAGGCCAGGCAGCACGGGACTGCACTCAGAAAATGCACGTGATTTATTGCACCCCCCCGCAGGGAGAGAAGCACCAAAGGGAAACTTGATTGACACCGATGTACATAACTCCCGACATCGTTTTATCTCGGTGCTGATGTTAGCAGCTCCCTGCTCGCAAACTCTGCTGGGAGGCTCTCCATGGGACGACTTCTCCTACGTATGCCAAGCCTGGACTGCAACTAGCTCCAACAAATAAATGGGTAAAAACCATCTCAACATGAGGAAGAGCTTCTTTCCTGTGAGGGTGGCAGAGCCCTGGCACAGGCTGCCCAGAGAGGTGGTGGAGTCTCCGTCCCTGGAGACATTCCAAACCCGTCTGGACGCGTTCCTGTGCCACCTACTGTGGGTGACCCTGCTCTGGCAGGGGCTTGGACTGGGTGATCTCCAGAGGTCCCTTCCAACCCCCACCATTCTGTGATTCTGTGAAATGAGAGGTAGCCTTTTTTCTCAATCCCTAATGCTTAAAAGTGCTGGTTTTCATCAGCCCCCACAGGTGGGGGAACGCTGTCTTGTCCTTCCCCCTCCATCCGTCCCGCTCTCCCGGCTGGGCAGGGGCAGGCTCTGGGCAGCACGGCTCCATCCTCCCTCGGGATTTACTGCTCCGAGCAGCTGCCATGGCTTTTTGCTGCCGCACAATCACACTTGATTAGTTCCTGGAAATAGGGAGCAATATTTCCATTGCGATTTATTACAGCCACCGAGACGTAAATTCAGGAGGAAGGGAACAACAGGAAAAGGCTTTCAGACGGGGTGCGGGGGGGGGGAAAGAAAACCCTCTCCATTTATTAGCTATGAAAAGCTTATTGTAACTTAACGCTGTCGAGGAGACACACCTGCCTGGAGAGCCGTTCACAAGGATGCTGCTGGGAGGAAGTCCTGAAGGAAAGAAATGGGATGGCAGGGCAGAAATTAGGGGAGCAGGACCAGCATGGCACAGCAGTGTGGGCTGAGAAAGGGCGAGCGGGAGGAGAAGAGCTAATTGCCCTCAGAGTGGATTTAGCTACTGTCTTCGCTCTCGTGGGATGCATTGTTCTCTGCTCTCCCTCGGAGAGAGATGGAGAGGAGACGTACTTCGGAATATTGAAAATCAATGTGGCTGTGGGTATATGGAGAATTACTCCCAGGTGCTACGTGTGGGTGTTGCATCAGATAACAGAGCAAAATATAGCAAGAGTTGAGGTTTGCTGCGGTGGCTCCGGGGAGCCCGCCTGGGACCATGTGCCTCACCCCGAAGCAGTATCCCACCTTGGGATATGCTTAGCATCACACCGGCGCCGGCTGGAGCGGCAAAAGCAGTGCTTCAGGAGGAGGAGGAGGAGGCACTTCACTGGCACTTGGTGAAATTCAAATTGAAACCAGCCTGTGGGTGGTTGCTTGAGTCCTTGCCAGTGGGAAAGAAGGGGAAAAAATAAAATTATTTCTTTGCAAATGACCTTTTCTTCTTGCGTTTATCTTGATTCTCACTGCTGTTCTTGATCAGCCAAGGGAGACAATTAAAACATAGCTGAAAAAGAAAATATATTGGTCAGAAATGATATCCATGTGTAAATGTCCAACACATCTCTCTTTGCAAGGCCAGGAGGTGAATGGTCCCCCTGCAACCCCTGTAAAAGGTCCAAAAATGGAGAGACGCCTGGACAAGGGAGCCTTGGGAACAGATTGAGCTAGTTTTGGTGTGCTGTGCAGGTGAGTCATGTCCGTGTGAGAGACGGAAGCTGCTCAGGACATCACGGGGACTTCAGAGCTGTGCATTCCCAGCACGCATCGCTGTGCGGTGCTGGCCATCCCACTGCCGGCCAGAAGAGCATTTCCATGCTCCAAACTCATCTCCTCCATGGGGTCCAGCCAGGCTGGGCAAAGGCTGAAGTGTGTTGATTGTTTTGTGCCAACAGACTTATGCAATGAAAAACTGTGGGGGTTTTGCTGAAGAACAAGCGCAGGGGAAAAAAAAGCTATGAATTTGAAGTTATTTGTGATTGAAGCATTGAGCTGCTTCTGCCAGGCTGGACCTTCAGGCAGGTACAAGTGTGATGGACACTCTCCCTCGCTACTTCAGCAGCAGCAAAGGCCAGGGATGAGGAATGTCCTGCAGGAGGGACGGGTCTGGGAGCAGCTTCCAAAACACCGACGCAGTCCATCCTCAGTACATCAGATTTACGCGCAGGGCTGAAGTTAGATAATGCGTGTAGGGGGAGATGGATATGAGGATGGAAACTGCTTCAGCCACCTCTGTGGGGCTGCGGCCAGGTCCTGGAGGGGCTGGGTTAAAGGATAGGGCTGGAGATGCTGAGGTTTTCATGGGCTGGATGAGGATCATAAAATCGTAGAATCATAGAATGTGTTGGGTTGGAAGGGACCTTCAAAGGCCATCTACTCTAACCCCGCTGCAGTAAGCAGGGACATCTTTAACCAGATCAGGATGAGCTACGTGGCAACCAAGCGGCTTAAGGCATGTGCAAGTAGCATGCCGTCCTGGCATGACCTCCTTCCCTTGCCACAGAGAGCCATGGGGAGAAATGACCATGGAGCCAGGGCCAGGGAGGAGGGAAGGAGCCAGCAAGTGTTATAAATATTCTCCAAAACCTCAATAGGAAGGCATGACTCTCCAACTAGATGAGCAGTGATTAGAAGCGAAGCAGGGAATGCGATGAGGATGGTGATGCTGATGGAGTAAAATGGTGGCCATCGATGAGTGTCAGTGACTTGCCTTCGGTGTCTCAGTGGCTCCAACCACCATCAAGAGCCTGAATCTGAGGTTCAGCCTGCACAGAAATGCTGTGTGTGCAGTGGAAATGGGAAAAAGCAGGTGGGGTGAGGGACGCCTGCCTCTGCTGCCCAGCATGGTGGCCTCCAGCAAGGGACACTGGACCTGGGTGTGCAAAGCAGTGATTGCCCGTGGCCTGCTGCACACCAGGGCTCGGGGTTTCTGATGGAGGCAAAATCTTTTGAGCCAACTATCTAATGGGGGACGGGGAGAGGACGTGGTCAGCCAGACCGTGCCGTAGAAATAGGCCTGGTGTTGCTGAGCCGGTAATTGGTGATGATTTTAACAGTGCACTCGAACCCCGCAGGAGAAGCTGCTCTGCTTCAGAGAAGATGAGCCTTGACATGGGTTTCTAAGCAGGCCAGGCGAAAAAAAAAAAATGCAGAGAGAAACACAATCAGAGATGGGCCTGCTCGTGTCAGCATCTCACCGGGAAGCCGGTATCAAAAGGAATAGGGATGAAGAGGAGATGCTGGTGGCTGGTAGAGCCTCGGGCACCTCGAAGGCTGGGCAGGGAAGACGTGCCATGGCCAGGCCACGGGCAGGACGACGGCTGGCATTGGCAGGCAGCGCCTGGGAACCTCTAGGGCCACGTTTCCCCCCGGGTTTTGACCTTGGCAGGACAGATGGCTCCCTGGCTACAGCCAAAACTCATTTATTCCAAGAGCTGAGCTCAGACCCTCGGTGAGAACAAACCCAGCCTGCAGATAATGTCCCGTGCTTTGAAGGGCAGAGGCTGATTTACTACCTTCCTGGTAAAATTTAGTAACTTAGAGTTAACAAGAGCAAATAGAGGCTCAAGCCATAAACGCGGGTGTGCAGATGACAGGTCTCTCCTCCCTCCGCAGAAGCAGAAGTCTCTTGCAGCAGCAATGTTGCCTGAAATGAGATTTTTTTTTTCTTCCCCATGTTTTAAAGGATTTGCATTTGGGGAGGCACTTGGGGAACCCTAAAAGCAGCTCAGAGCTCCCCGGTGCTGCCCCCCTGGTCCTTGGGGAGCTCGGGGGGAGCAGGGTCCAGCTCAACCAGCAGCCGGAGGATACCCCAAGAGGGCTCCGGGGGGTGTTCTGTGCTAAATCAGCCCCCAAGTTAAGCACACACCAAATAATTCATAAGAAGACATGAATTATTAAATAACTCCTCGTTGTCACCATGCTAATTACACACTATTAATTTCATACCTAAAAGGTGCCGTGATATTCTTGCTGAATCATACCTTGCTAGGCTCAGATTTGAGGGTTTTGACATGCCTGCGGGGGTCGGAAGGTAAAGGCAAAGACGGGGGGAGCCAGGGCAAGCATCGCAGGGGGCAGGGCTGCAATTTCACCATTTGNTTACTGTATATAACTAAAATATATTTTAACAGGAGGAGTAGTCTGGAAGCCAGAGGGTCAGTCTGCAGGACGAGTTTGTAGGAAATCAAACCCTGTCCAAAGGGTCTCCCAGTGCCCAGGTGCTCCTGTGGAGCAGCGAGGCTGCCGGCAATGCTTCGTCATTCCTGGGAAACTGCGTCTGCTCAGAGAGCCACCGCGCTGGGACCTCTCCAGGAGGCTCCCCGTGGTGGGCTGTTTGCTTTGGCAGCTTCCCCAGCATCGCCGGCATCTCCCTGGAGGGCTGCTAATGGCCCCCGCTGCGGAGAGAAGAAAAGATCGTTCCGGGGAAGTGGCAGTTTTGCCTGATTTGTGGGAGTTTCCTTGCGCTTTTATGGCAGCCCATAAAAACGCATCATCTGTCTTAAAAGACGTGGGCAGGTAACAGCGAGCCGGGCTGAGGTGTGCCTCGCATACTGGTGCCTACTGGGGAGCATGGGAGGACCCAGGGGGAGGATTCCAGCCATCAGCCCCATCCAGGGCACATCACGGATGCATTTTCACCATCAGATTGAGCTGTCTGGGGACTTTTCAGAAAAAGCAGCTGGGCGGGTTGGGATGGGGGCGTTTGGGGGGGGTGCTCCATTCTCCTTAGGAGAGCAGGAGACAGCCACAACTCTATTTTTCAGTTTCCAAGGCACTTGTTTACCAGCACTGCCAAGGAAATCTGTTATCGCACGGGCACTGCTGACAGCTCTGTTTGGAGCTGGCTTTGTAGGGAAAGCACCTCAAGAGCACTGGAGGCCGTACCGGGGCTTTGTAGGGAGGGCATGGCAGAGCTGCCTGCACTTTGCCCACCCCTGAAATCCATTGATCAGCACCCCAGCACAGAGACACCGCTCTCCTTACCCTTGCTGGGACGAAACCGGTCTCTGCTGACTGGTGCCAGGGGGTCGGTGTGTCCCCATGGGGTGCTGCCAGCTCTGGGAGCAGGACCTGGGTTCTCCCTGCTGGGGAGCAGTCCCCGGCAGCTGGATCCTTACCACCCATCAGCGGGCTTGTGTGTCTGGGGGTGGCTGTGGCTGGTGCCACCATGATGCTGGCATCCCTGCTCAGCGTCGCCCTCTCAGCCCGTCTCATCAGCCAGGTCCAAACCTGCCACAGTCATACCTGACCTCCTCGCCACGCCTGGGATGTGCAAGGACTCAGGAGAGGGAAACATGGGAAGAAAAAGCTTCTCCTGGAGATTGTGGAGTTATATCTGCTCTTCTCCTCTCAGCTAGTCATAGAATCATAGAATGGTTCAGGTTAGAAGATCATCTAGTTCCACCCCCCTGCCCTGGGCAGGGACACCTCCCACTAGACCAGGCTGCTCAAAGCCCCATCCAGCCTGGCTTTGAACACCTCCAGGGATGGGGCATCCATGTCATAGTATCACAGAATCCTTTCAGATCATCGAGTCCAACCACCAGCCTAACTCTGACAAAACCCACCACTAAACCACGTCCCTAGGCACCACACCTACCCATCTTTTAAATACCTCCAGGGATGGTGCCTCCACCACTTCCCTGGGCAGCCTGTTCCAATGCTTAATAACCCTTTCAGTGCAAAAAGTTTTCCTAATATCCTTAGGTAATTACCTGGAAAGTCACTTGGATTTGCCTGGATGAATTTCTTTATTCCGCACCCATCCTGCTGATTTCTCCCAGGCCCACAAGCCGTGAAGAGCTTCTCCCAAGCAGTGATGCAAGTGTCCAGCGTCCTCAGGAGCTGCATCAGGAGACAGCGAGCTGCTCTCATGGAGCAGAGAGCAGCACCAGGATGGGCACCACCACCTTCTCCGTGCCCATTTGCAGGGTAGCATCCAAGTAGGGTCCTTGTCCTGTGCTCCAGCTGCTGCCATTACCCCCAGGACCCCCATCCCATGCACTGCCCGACGCCATGCCAAGGCAAGCTGGGAAGCCAGCAGCCTGGGACATCCAGCCCTGGTCCATGCCAAGGTCTCCATCCCCATGGAGCTGCCATGGACACGAGGGTACGCTTCTCCCCACAGATGGGGAGAAGAGCCCGGGGGGCTGCCAGGTCCCATCCGGCCCCGTGGAGCAGGGTGGGGGGAAGCGATCCAGGGAGCGTCGTGTGAAGTTTCCAGCCTCCCGTCAGCCTCCCATCAATTTCCTGAAGTAATGAAGAGGTAATTAAATTTTGCAGGGGAAGGGAAGCTTCACCGATGGCGAGAGCATATTGAAGCTCCTGATCTCATCAGGGGAAATGCTAGGCTCCAAATTAAATGCATTTACTGTTTCATGTACCCTTGCTTACAATCGTTGTAATGAAGCTGGGAATTAATTGTTTGCCCATTTAAAACAAGTCCCCTCTTGCACTGTGCCATGCTCCCCTCCTCCCAGCCCTCCGTAATTTGATATTCTGGTTAGAAAACAAATTGGCATTCATTGGAAAATCAATCTTTTCATTGTTTAACTCTCATTTCTCCAGGGAACGTGTGGGAATGGAATTACATCCTCCGATATGAACCTCCTCTGAATGCCTAATTGCGGCTGGGGAGCGGAGAGGCTGCCCACATCCCGGGAGCCGCCGGGACCCTGCGCCAGCAGCATCCAACGGTGCCGCTGAAGGAGTAGTGCGGCGTTGGGCCACGCCGGAGAATATCAGCCAGATGCCTCGCTAACGAGCCCAGTAATAGAGTCTGTCATTTATTAGCGGGGATAAAATAGAAAGCGCTTGTTGTGGCGGGGCCGGGGGGAGCAGGGGGGAGATGACAACAAACAGCGCGAAGAAAAGCCTGAAGACACACCGTATTGTGTTTATTCAGGCTGAGGAGAGGAAGAACAAACAAAAGATGTCCTTTCGCGCCAGTTTGAGAAGAGCTCGGCTCCTGCCTGATGCGCCGCTGCTCCTGCAGCGCTCGGCCTTGGGCTACCAGGGTCCCCAGGGATGGGGGCCGCCAGGCTCCCCAGGGTGCTCTCAGAGCCGACACCGGCCATCCCCTTTGCACAGGGACAGAGCAGCACCCACTCAGGACTTTGCTTTTCCCTTGTAAGAGGCCACTTTCTAAGCACGGCAAGCAGCTGGCCTGGCAACGATACTTTTGCTTCCCACGGAGACGCTCGCTGCTGAAATAAACTGCTATTTTTATGGGTAACATTGGTTGTCTTTTGCACTTACTGCGGGAAAATGAATAGCCACTTTTTTACGCAAAAAAAAAGGTTTTACTGTGATATCAGAAAGCACTAATGAATACACAGAACCAAATTATATGGTACCCCACGAGTCAAAACTCCCAGACAGAGATTTACAGCCAAACAAGGAGCAGGCGAAGATAAAAGCCTGCAACCAAAGCGGGGCATATAATTCATTGGGGACAATAAATTTCTGAAAAATTGAGCGGGCAGCCCCTTCCATCCGGATGCCCAGCTCCGTTTCAAAGCCAAATAACTTGTGGTCGCAAAGAGTGAATGCAGCAGATCAGGCACCACCGCAAAAGCAGCTTCTGAAGGTGCAAGGGACGAGGTTTCCCCCGGTACCTGCCGAGTTGAGCTTGGCATAGAGCCCCCACAGCATCGTGTTGTCCCCCCCTCCAGGGGTGCAAATGCCTGCCAGCAGCTTTGCCCCCACCAAAACAAAAGATGCCATCGCTTGGCTCTGTGGGACAGCATGGCGTTTGTCCTCAAGCCTGGGGCACACGTTTGTCCCTCCCTCCATGCTGGGCTGTCACTCACTCGCTTATTCGCATCCCCTCCCCCTCTCTCCGCTCACAAATTAGCAACAAACGCATTCCAGGTTATACTAATTAGTTGTTTGAAGGGACCCTCTGGGCCAGCGTATGCCGCCGCCAGGAGCTTGCTCTCCCAGGCTGCCTCCCCACCGCCACCCCAGGGGCACCCACTGTCTGCTGGTGTCCTCCATGGGGCACCTGCCCAACACCACGGGTCCACCCGCTCCTCCTCACAGCCCCGCCAGGCCAGCAGGGAAGATTTATGGTCCCCAAAGCTGGCTGTACAAGGTTCGGTCACGCTGCCAGCATCCTTTTGCACAGGGCGGGGGGAATCCAGCTCCCCACAGCCAACCTGCTCCCCCCACCCCATTTCATCCCCAATGTGTGTTTGGNNCATCAGCAGCGGTGCAGTGAAAGATGCCCTGTCACTCTCTGCAGACCATAATCGCGTTCCCTCCCTTTTCTCATATTCTCACTTAGCAACACTATACGAGCATCTTTGTCAGGCACATATTAGGAACCATTCTTCATAAAAAATTAAGGGCTATGGAAATAAAGTGACCTCTCCGAGGGCCTCAATTACACTGTAAGGTAATTGTGTCTTCCCCAGGCCTCCATCACGGTGTTCAGGAGTCTTCAGCAACAATTTATGTATTTATTACAGTTTAAGTGTCCTTAGCCCTCAGCTCTTTCCAGTAATGAAAATATATAGCGCGAAACCCGGCAAATACAGACTGAGCTGCGTGTGAAATATATGATGGCGATCCTGCAGGCCATCACGGTGCAGAGGGAAGCAGTAGTAACCCCTCTACACCCCTGCAGGGCCGCTGTGAGCCCTCCACAGGGGCACGTACGGGTGGCAGGACAAGGGGAACCAGGGCAAAGTCTTGGGGCTAAAACCCTCTGGTCTGGGGCTGGTACGAGGGCAAGGCAGAAAAAAAATAAATACAGATTTATTATTGTTCATGGCACTAAAGGTTGATTGTAATTGAGACAGAAAGGCAAAGAAGGCTATATTTTAATAAGTTTTTGGTTTTGCAGGTGAGGGCTGCAGAGGCTGGAGACAGGCTCAGCTCGTTACACATCAGGGGAGCATCCCCAGGGCCGGCTGAAGCTGTCTTTAGATATAAAGGGAGGATTTCTTCTGCCCAGGGGTTTGCCCAAACCAGAGTCAGGACGGTGAAGCTTTACTTCACTTCTTGAGCTTGGCTGCAGGTGAACCCCAGCCCTTCCAGCCATGTCCCAGCGCTGCCGTGTGTTCCAACCTGAGCTGGTGGATCCGGCCAGCACAGCCACCGTGAAAGGAGAAGAAATGCTGTAAAAAAAACAAAACAAAACAAAAAAAACAAGGTAATTTGAGTCCTTCCCCTGCCATCCCCAGCCTAGAAGGGGTCTGAGCATGTCGGTGGGGAAAACTGGGCTGAAGGGACCAGGCTTTGTGTCCCCCTCAGCTCCGAGGAGCAGGTCCTCCCTGGGCTGCTCAGCACAGAAGTCTGTGCTGAAGATGCCACAGAAATAAAGGGCCTTGTAAGATGTCAGCGGAATAAAGAAAGACAAAAAGCAAATTTTTTTTTTTTTTTCCTTGTCAGAAAGACACCATGTCCTACACCTTTGGGTGAGAAAGAGATGGTTTAACAAGAACAAAGATGTCACTAAATCCCTGAGCTATAAATCGCTCTTCTTGCAGGAAAAATACTTAACAGCTGGTCTGTGCCATATCAGGGCAGGAGCCGATGTCAGGGATTGCAGCTGATCTAGGGTAAATGGGCAAACAGGGCCCGGCCGCTTGTTTTATAGCGGTAGGAGAATTATACAGCAGCCGAGAAGTATTTCCTGCCCCTCCATGTTACTGGCTTGTGCCATGACAAGATGCAATCGTCATTAAATGTGCCTGAAAGCCTCAAGGACTATCTGCTGGGGGCACCCCGGGAGAAGGTTGTTGTTAAAAAAAAAAAAAAATCCGTTCACGTGGCATCACCAGGTAATTTAGGTTTTTTTTTTTCTTTTTTTTTTTGGCAAATAAAAAGAAAGAAGGAAAAAAAAAAAAAGTCTGCTGAGTTTAAGCAGAGATGGGTGCCCGGTCCCAGCATCTTCCCTCCCATGGGGTGATGATGTGGGGAAACCTCCCTCCACCGGGGATGGGGGTGACCACGGTGAGTTTTCCAAGGGTTCACATGGACATTTCCCGATATAGACACTGTGAAGCCCGGCAGCAAGAGGATGCCGTGTTGCTGCAATGATTTAATTGCTGAAGAAGTTGTAATTGCTTAGGGAGTAGTGACCACGAGCTGATTACCCAGACAGTAATGCAACTACTGGGTTTCAAAAGAGCTAGCATAAATCAGGGGAAATTACCAGCAAAACCGACTAGGTGGAAAAAATAATAATTAAATGATTGCAAACGGGAAGTTAAAGAGCTCTTTAGAAAGTGTTTAAGAAACAGGGAAGGAAAAATTTCGCCAGAAGTTTAGCCTGGCAGTTCTTAAAAATAAGAAAACAATAATTGGAAAACAAGGAAGGGGAAGGTGTCCGGGAAGAAGATGCAACAAGAAGCACAGGGAATTGGGGCAAGAAGCAAAGTAATAAGAAGGTTTTCAGTGTTGGTACAGATGCTGCTGTTTCAAGGAGGAGAATTTAAACGGAGTTAGAAAAGAGAAAGCGGATCCTCCTGCGGGCAGGAAAGGCTCGCAATGCGGAAGAGGCAGGCAGGAGTGATTGAAAGAAGGAGGGCTTGCGTTTATACAGGCTGAAGATGGTGGATGCTCGCTCTTCTATTTGCACTAAAGAGGCGTATTTTAAAACTGGCTGACCTACCAGGTGATTCCATGGTTAGCAGCTGAACCAGACCGGAGCCGCCTTCTCCTGGCTGAAAACAGATGGAAACTGTAGGTCTATGACACCATCCAGGGATGGATGGGGACCATGTCCAAGCCATGGTGATGCCACCACCCTCCTGCCCTCTGCTCCCCATGGCCTTTGCAGGGCGGACCTCCCAGGGGGACCTGTGGTGGTGGCGAGAGCAGCCATGTGCCCACCGCTCCCCAGTCCACCCCAGTCTCAGCGTGCTGGCTCTCAGGTACCAGGTTAAGGCCTTGACATTGACTTGCTGGACCTGAGCTCAACTTCTGCTTCAAGGGGTAAATGAAGGAGGCTCTCAGGTCTACAAAGTGCCCTGGGGGAAGGCCAGCTGGTTCAGCTGAGCAGCAGCATCCCTGCCTGGAGGAGGGTGGGCCAGCAGCGATGGGAAAGAGCCCATGGGCTGCTTCAGGAGCATCGCTGCTGGCCCACCCTCCTCCAGGCAGGGATGCTCCTCTAAGGGAAGCCACTGCTCTAGAAAGTGACTGCTGAATATTTCACTCCCCTTTCGCCCATGGAAGCTTTCTGGAAGAAAGCACCACAGAAACCCTCTGCCCTGACTTTTTTCATCATTTTCATCAAAAAGCAGATCTGCCACCTCTTCCCAGAGCGCTGTTCCAGGCAGGGCTGAGGACATCACCTCCTAATTGTGGCAGGGTCACCTCTTGGGTTGTCGGCTCTGTCAATCAGCCCGAAACGACTCCGTCATGTTTTACTTTTGGTTTAAATCTCGCCATTTTGATCCCAAGGAGTTAACGAGTGGCGTTTGTTTCCCAAATCCTGCCATTGCCACGGCAATGAAGGTGTAATTATCTCGAGCTGGGCATTAACCTACGTACAAGCCTTGTCTCGCTGCTTTTCATTCCCTTGTTTGTATTGATCCTTTTGGTTTTTTCTTTGACTTGTTCTTGCTTCCTCTTTTTAAAGACTTCTAAATTTATGGCCAGCTCAAAGGGAGCACTGCTGCTGTAATGAAAAAATATAGCAGTTTGGTGCTGTAATTTTCTGGCTGTTTTCTTGGCCCCTCGTTATGTTTGTTTTCATCCGAATGCCACTTCCGTCTAACAGTTGCAAACAATATTGTATTAGCCTTAATTTTGACCTTGCCGCAATTTCTACTACAAAAATTGTTTCGGCTCGGAAATGGCCAGATTTACTCTTCCGGCCAATGAAAATAAGTCTGCGATGCTGAAAAGAAGATGTCAAAAGCAGGCACTAAAGATCATTTTAAATGATAGCAGTCATTCTTGAAGCAAAGTAATATACAAAGCTTTCATCTAGCAATTTTCATCCTTGGACAGCAAAGTGCTTTACAGCCGAGTTCACTGTCAGCGGCCCTGTTTTTTTAAAGGTGAGCAGGAAAATGGCTTTCGCTTTCTTTGCTGTGTTCCTCTACCCAAAACCAGCTTGTTAATCCGAGACTCACCAGCTGTCCTTCTCCCCCAGGACATTCTGGGGGATCCCCAGGACATCCCCCTTCTCCCCCGTGCCGGCCTGGCTGAGCAAAGATATTCGCAGCGACTGTCCCATGGGACCTGTGGGGTCCGGTACCGAGGCCAAAAAAGAGGTTTGCTCCTGCCTGATTAGCTGGATCCTCCTTTTTTTTTTTTCCTTTTTATTTTTGTCTTCCCATTGAATATAGAGAGTTGGCTTTAGTCTGAGAGGGCGGTAACGCAGCTGCTTGGCTTTTGCGCCCTGTTGGCTTGTCCTCGTGCTGCAGGGGTGGCTGCAGCCGAAGTCTCGCTACCCCACTGAAACATGTCCCCTGGTCCCCGGTTGTGTGGCCATACCTGGGGGGCTGAACACCATGGCGTGGTCTGAGCCAGACCTTGGCCCACGACAAGCCAAACCCAGGTGACGGTGAAAACGCATCCTGATTGTCCCCAAACTCAACAGAGCAAGCGCTCTGTGCAAAGAAGGTGCATCCTGCAAGAGCAAGGACCAGAACCGGGCATGGACACCTGAGGCTGGCTTCACCCCCAGGTTGGACATCCCTCAGCCGCCGTCACATCTGGAGGCACATCTGAACTTCTCCCCATGTTGAACGGGGCAGCACCAACCTGCCGAGGGGGGCTGAAATAAGAGTCAAAATGTCAACCTCCTGCTCACTAGGACTTTGTCTTGGTGGGGCGTGGGGTGCTGTGGGGCCTTGTGGGGCCGGAAGGTTTCCATCTCTGTGGGTGAGTGGTGTTAAATAAACCTTGGTGTCTCACACTAATTGTTCCAGAGAGCCTATTTCTTGTCTTTGTGTTCCCTGGGGATGAGGACTAATTGGGATAAAACACTCGCTGCTGAGTTAAAGGAGCCACCGCTGGGAGGTCTCCGTTTCTTCCAACGCCAGAAATGCAGGTTGCGAAAGACCTTTGGGTGGGTTTTTCCTAAGCTGAGCACTGCCTGATGGCAACCCTGCCACCCACACCTGCCTGGCACCCTTTCTGCAGAGAAAAGTATCCGAGCAAGCCCTTAGAGGCACCAGAAACGCCGGCTGGAATAGCTGCCAAGGCTCTTTGTTTAATCCTGTCAGCTGCCCAAGAGGCAAGAGGTTGCCCCTCTGGCAACGAGCCGGGCTCGTGCTGGGCTTTGCCTTTGCACCTCCTGACTGCTATGGAAATGCTGATGCCGCAGAGTTTGCTGTCGGGTTAAAGCCCAGCAAGGAAATCATTCCTGCTGGAAGTTTAATCGCAGCCATTAAGCTTTTAATTTAACCACGGTCTGCATCCCTAAATGGCGATGCCGTCCCTGAAACACACCCGCGTGCCTGCTCGCCACTTGTTTAGCATTGTGTTTACGGCTATTTTTAGTGAACCAGAAGCAGGCGGTTACACACTTATTTGGCCATAAAATTCATTTAAAAAAAAAAAANGTTCCACCAACCATGAGAGCTGTTTGCAGCTGGCTGCCTCTGCCTGGTTTTCTGCTGTCACGGCCCCATCACCTGAGCCCACGCAGGACACAGAGGTCCCCCCACCCCACCAGGTTGTCCCCCTCCCTATCACTGCAGCAGTCCTGGCCCCAGCCCGGGGCTGGAGCACCTCTGCAGGGTGTACAGGGGTGCACAGGTGAGAGGGAAAAGCCCGTCAGCGTAGGTCCTCTGCTCTCTCTGATTAGCGCATACCAGCCTCGCCTGCCCAAACTGCTCCCGTTCTTGTGCTGGTGACAGTGGCTTCACCCAGCTGCCCCATCATGCTGCGCGTGGTTTCTCCAACGTGCCCAGGGATGCTCAGAGCAATTATCAGTCCTAGAGCTCGGGATTAACACACACTCCAGACTTTCGTAGTAACGGGATGCATTTCATGGTGATAAAAAAGGAGGACCGGCGTGGCTCACCTGGTGGGGCTGGGAAAGGAGATGACGGTGACCAGCACGGGCTCATTCACCAAGAGAGGCTGCTGGTACAACTGGGCTGTAAGTCCCTTCCTCTGGCTCCTTGTGGTCTTCATCAGCAAGGAAAAGCCCAGGAGATGCCAGCAGAGCCCTTTGGAGCTGTGTGATGGGCACGAAACCTCCCCACAGAGATGGATGGCAGAGACACCCACGGGCTTTCCAGCCCGCCTTAGCACCAGGGTTCAGGACTCTCAACTGCAAAGCAGAAAGAGCTTTAATTTTTGTCCAGCCAACTTTAAATGAGCTGTCCCGCTAGAAAACAGATGCTTAAAAGTTGTAGACAAACACGGACAAAGTGGGATACCCCCCAAAAGGCTGCTTTAAATAGAGACTTCATTTCATCCGGATGTCTTATTCCAGTAAAATCTTATCTGCAAGTTTCAGGGCTGCCTGGGAAATCTTGCTGCCTCACCGGGGAAAAGGATATTTAAAAAGGATTAAATCTGACAGTCTTATACCGAAAGTGGATTTTTAAGACATAAGCAAAGATTCGAGAGGAAAAGGTTAGTGGGCTGTTGAAAAACGCAACTGCATTTAGGCTTATAAAGCTTAATTTCTAGTTAGCTATTAACGGACTGAACGTGATGGGCCATGCTGACTGCCGGGCTCAGGTACTGATGGAGGGATGCCATCCAGAGGGACCTGGACAGGCTGGAGAGGTGGGCCCGTGCGAACTTCATGAAGTTCAACCAGGCCCAGGGCAAGGTCCTGCACCTGCGTCATGGCAATCCCAAGCACAAATACGGGCCGGGCGGAGAATGGCTTGAGAGCAGACCTGAGGAGAAGACATGGGGGAGCTGGTGGACGAGAAGCTCAACCTGAGCTGGCAATGTGTGCTTGCAGCCCAGAAAGCCAACCGCATCCTGGACTGCATCAAAAGAAGTATGGACAGCAGGTCAAGGGAGGTGATTCTGCCCCTCTACTCCGCTCTGGTGAGACCCCACCTGGAGTACTGCGTCCAGCTCTGGAGTCCTCAGCACAAGAAGGACATGGACCTGTTGGAAAGGGTCCAGAGGAGGGCCACAAAGATAATCAGAGGGCTGGAGCCCCTCTGCTGTGAGGACAGGCTGAGAGAGTTGGGGTTGTTCAGCCTGGAGAAGAGAAGGCTCCAGGGAGACCCTATAGCAGCTTTCCAGTCCCTAAAGGGGGCTACAGGAAGGATGGGGAGGGACTCTTGATCAGGGAGTGTAATGATAGGACAAGGGGTAAGGGTTTTAAACTGAAAGAGGGGAGATTTAGATTGGATATTAGGAAGAAATTCTTTCCTGTGAGGATGATGAGGCACTGGAACAGGTTGCCCAGGGAAGCTGTGGCTGCCCCATCCCTGGAGGTGTTCAAGGCCAGGCTGGATGGGGCCTTGAGCAGCCTGGTCTGGTGGGAGGTGTCCCTGCCCAGGGCAGGGGGTTGGAACTAGATGATCTTTAAGGTCCCTTCCAAACCAAACCATTCTATGATTCTATGCTCTGGTGGTGGTGGGGAGGGAGGGGAGCCAGAGCCCCCCTTTCAGCACAAAGTCCCACCAGGCCACTCACCCCCAAACACTGCCAAGGTCCTAGGTGAGCAGCAAGCACATTTCGATGTGGGAGGACAACAGCAGGCTCATGAAAGCAGCCGTTAAGAAAGGGTTGGCTGGTGTATTCGCACCCCACCGCTGAGAAAAATTTTGACTTGAGTTTAAAGTATATTAGACACCAAAGAGCCCACTTCTCCTTTGGTCTCAAAGAGTTCTCGTCTCTTTCCCCCTTCCCACAGGAAAACTCTTGCATTGATGGCTCAGCTCAGCCTACAGCTATGGAGTAACTCAAACCAATCAAATTGGCTCCTTGGCCAATACAGCTTGCTCCAATTAGCTGCAGCTTTAAAACAGAGCAAGAAAGATATAAATTCTGTTTCACGCAGCTCCCGTCTATATTTCTCCCCAAATATTGAAATGACATTTCTGCCCACTGACAAGAGGACCTTGGAAAAGACTCTCTGGATAGTTCATTTGCTGGAAAAAGAATTGACAGCCCAATTAATCTCTCAGCCTGTGACTTTTAAACCCGTGCTGTCGGCGTAGGCGCTCTGGGATGAGAGCAAGAGAGGCTGGAAAAATAGCACAAGATGCTGCCGTACCAGAGACGTGAAGCCTCTCCCCACTGTCGGTCTAAGCCCTTGTCCCACACAGGGTGCCCACAGAAAAGGCCCTCCAAATGGAAGCACTTTGCTTCCCATTTTCTTTCCTAGCTAATGATCTCGCTGTGTGATGGCCTCACTGGTGCTCGCCAGAAATTCACCTCTGGTTTTCACCACGGAGAAGCCTGATTTGTGCATGGCAAGCTCCTTACAGAATCACAGACTGGCTGGGATTGGAAGGGACCTCTCGAGATCATCTAGTCCAAGCCCCTGACAGAGCAGGGTCACCCAGAGCAGGTGGCAAAGGAACACATCCAGGCGGGTTTGGAATGTCTCCAGGGACGGAGACTCCACCACCTCTCTGGGCAGCCTGTGCCAGGGCTCTGCCACCCTCAAAGGAAAGAAGTTCCTCCTCATGGTGAGACGGAACTTCCTGTGGTCAAGTTTGTGCCCGTTACCCCTTGTCCTGTCGCTGGGCACCACTGAGAAGAGCCTGGCCCCATCCTCCTGACACCCACCCTTTCAGTGTTTATAAGCATGGATAAGATCCCCCCTCAGTCGTCTTTTTTCCAGACTGAAAAGACCCAAATCCCTCAGCCTTTCTTCATGAGAGAGATGTTCCAGTCCCCTCATCATCTTGGTAGCCCTTTGCTGTCCCCTCTCCAGCAGTTCCCTGTCCTTCTTGAACCAGGGAGCCCAGAACTGGACACAGCATTCCAGATGCGGCCTCACCAGGGCAGAGAAGAGGGGGAGGATGACCTCCCTCCACCTGCTTACCCCAGCCCTCCATTGCCTGCAAACCCCAACACCCCTCATCAAATAATCCTGCGCGCGTTCGGGAAAGGGCAGCCACCACTGTGCGGCTCAGCCCCACCGAACGAGGCCACCAAGCTGCCGGACGCAGCTCTCCGAGGCCAGGTCTCCATCACACGTCTGCTCCCCAGCATGGATTTAGGGGTGCAGGTCCCACCGTCGTGCCTGAGCGGGGGTGGTTATGGCTTTCTGGGCAGCTGGATGTGTCTGTGACCTTACTGGGTACAAACCATTCCCACGCAAATGGTCGGCTCAGCCTTTCAGTCTATTTTTTAACATTAATTACCTTGTTCCTCATTTTTATTATTATTCTTCTTCTCTTCTCTCCAGGTATAAAACCACCTTGGGCTATCAGGTGCTTTTCGGCACAGCTTAAATCCTCTCTGACCCCTGTGCTTAATCTTTGCCAGGCAAAGGCCTCGGCTGGGATATCAGTTTCTTCCGCTGGGATATCGGTTTCCTTGGCCCCATCTCTGAAGAGCCAGAAGAAACAGCAGCGCTTCCATGCTGTTTTGTTCTTGCTGCTGATCCCCAGATGGAATACCTCACGCTGCCTTCTCCTAGCCTTGATCCCGAGGCTGGATTAATGGGATTAACTTCCAGCTTTCTTTACAACCTTTCTCCCAAGAGCTGACTTACGTACCACCCAGTGACATCCCTCAGCATCCCATGCTGCATCCCCGGTGGGCACCAGTGTCCCCCTTCCATCCTTCCCTGGCAGCAGTTTTCCAGGCAAGAAGACACCCCAGGAGGACGGGACGGTCCAAAAACCCACCAGCAGAAATGCTGCCGAGGCAGGATTGCTGTGATCCGAGCCGTGTCAAGAGCCATCAAGAGCCTGGCAATTGCTGGGAGCTGCCCGCTGCCCCCCCACACCCCATAGCCTGTTTCTAAATTCACCAGGAAACGGAGCTGCTCATTCCAATGCAGACCCAAAATTCCCACTGTGGCCCCCGCCGCAAACGAGTTAGACCTTTGCACTGCCCCTAACGCACGGGAAAATTGCTTTTCGACTCCGAGCTCACAAAAAAGCAGCCGTGCATCACTTACCGATACCGAGCCCCTTTAGAAAAAACATGGTTTTGCTCCGCTCTAATTGCTTCAAATGAAGCAATTGCATTACGCTTCCCCCCCTCCTTCATTCTACCTCCCCGACAGACGCTCTCCACCAGCTCGCTAAGTTTGCCCTCAACATGGATTAGATCTCGCTGCTCAGACGGGTGGAAAAGTGGCCGCCCTGCCCATCACACCTTGCTGGGATGCAAACGGGCTCCACTGGGTTTCCTGAATCCCTAATGCAGGCTGGGAACCGGGGACCAGGAACCCATCGTGATGGGATGAGGGGTTACAGTTTTAAACTGAAAGAGGGGAGATTTAGATTGGATATTAGGAAGAAATTCTTTCCTGTGAGGGTGGTGAGGCACTGGAACAGGTTGCCCAGGGAGGTTGTGGCTGCCCCATCCCTGGAGGTGTTCAAGGCCAGGCTGGATGGGGCTTTGAGCAGCCTGGTCTGGTGGGAGGTGTCCCTGCCCAGGGCAGGGGATTGGAACTGGATGATCTTTAAGGTCCCTTCCAACCCGAACCATTCTATGATTCTACAACCAGGCTGGAAAGAGGTCCTTAGGAAAGACAGAGACCAGGCGGCCCTTCTCTGCGAAGCAGGGATGCAGCCACGCTCCTTTGCTCGCTCTCGGCTCCTCACCCGGAGCTTTTGCTGCTGTTTCTGCAGCTTGAGGCTCAGCCTGGCTCTGCTCCTGTCCCAGCAGGTTTCCAGGTCCCTAGGGGACACCTGGAGTCTTGCAAGCTCCAGACAGCAAGGTGTCACTTCTGTGCTAACCTAGCACTTCGGGTGAAAAGCAGAATAAATAGCCTTACAAAGCTGGCACACTTAAATATGATACAAGTTGGGCCATAACTCACCTGACCTTGTATCTCACATCATTTCTAATGACATTTGTCATTGATAAGCAGCTTGTCACTTCCCTCTGCTCTCAGGCTGCCGCTGCAGAGCTCGGGGTGTCCCTCCTGCAGATGTTCACACCTGGGAAACGCTCCCCTTCTGCGGGAAACGTCACCAGTCTGGGTTTATTCCCTCTCCTGCCACAATTTTCCCATGCAACGTTCAGCAGCCGGCAAGGGACAGGGGACCGAAGGGACCGGGACCATTCTGCTTCGGGATGGCCCTGTGCCACCACCTCCGGGCCAACAAGCAGAGGGACTTGCAGCTTCTCCAGGAACAGCATCACCTGGGATGGAGCGGGAATGCCACCTCCAAGCTGCGACGCCCTGTGGAAAAGCTGTGCACCGGGAAGTGTCGGGGCACAAGGGTTGAAGCACCAGCAGGGTGGGCGCTGCTGGTGCAATGGCTCGGACACCTGCGGGGCTCTGGCCCGGGGCTGGTTGCTCTCCCGTGGTCCCCGTGCCACAGCTCCCCACATGCGCACACACATAGGCACGCACAGTCCTCCTGCCTGCCTCGGGAATCTGCCCATCGCCATGGCAACAGCAGTGACATCAGACACTGCAAACGTTACTCCAATGACTAATTGCGTTACAAACGGCAAGCCAAATTACTGAAACAATTGCCAGGCCCCAGAGATCTGTACCTAACATCCCAGGCAGATGCCAGAATGTGTCCTTCACCTGCAGGGATGGCAGGCAGGGCTGGAGGAGGACAGCTGGGGACCTTCTCCTGGGCTCGGATGTGGGCACAGAGGGGCCATTTCAGCTCCAACCCGCTTTTACTATGAATCCTAATTTTCTGAGGCTCCTTGAGAGCTGTTTTGTACCTGTTTGAGCTGCCTGGTTAGTGCCTCAAGGGCTGCTCTTGCTGCAGCAAGGCGGGTGGCATCCTCATTGCAGGAGGAGATGCTGCACAGCCAGGACAGGACCCTGGGCACCCAAAGCAGGGGACCATGGACCGGTGGCATCTGCCTCTGCAAAAAAAAAAAGGAGCCACTTTGTTAAATTTAGCAATTTCCTCAGAACTTTGAAGGGCAGCCCAGACACCTTCCATCCTGTTGGCGCAGCAGAGAGGAGCATCATACCTGGAACCATCCTACAGCACAGCGGGTGTCCGAGCTGGGGGATGCTGGTTATCCCCTCCATACATAATTCTGGAGAATTCATCCGACTTCAGACCAAGCTAAAACTCTGGGGAGAAGACACTTTGCTACAACCGCCGATGTGAAAGGCAGTCAGGGGGTTAGCTAGTAATCCATTTTGCTTTTAAGTGACAAATACCATAAAAAGGGCAAGAGGCAACTCACCGGATGGGATGAAGAAACCCTCGCTCTCAGCAGGCAGCATCCGTGTGCAGGGCTGACCCCTTGCAGGCTCCTTTCCTCCGTGATCTGCTGGATCCTGTAGCCATCTGGGGAAAAAAAAAAACAAAACAGGCCTGCTCTGTTTGCTTATTCATTTATATATTTTAATTCCTTTCCTTAAGATAGCATGATGGCTTACTGCATCAGCAATTTATAACTCCTGGCTCCCCTGCAGCATCCTAGCTATTTACAGCTCTGTATTATTTACTGCCTGACACTGAAATAAGAAACATTATGCAAATATGTTAGGGAATTATTCGGGCGCCCCAGATGCAGCCCAGCCGGAGGACACCGGTGTTCGCATCCCTGTGCCGCATTTAACCCTCCATCGCCCAACCTGCAGGCAGGGCAGCAGAGGTCCCTTCCTCCCTGCAGCCCCCCCCCAGCTCTGCATCCTCCTCCAGGCCCTTGAAGACGACCATGAGAGCGGGCGCTGACTATGCATAATCATGTTAATTAGCGAAAGACACTGATTTCACCCTTGCGCTACTCTAGGAAACATTAGTTACAGCAGAAGGCACTGCTAACGCAGAGGCGTTTCTCCCCATACCCGAGACCTCGGTGACATCCAGCCACTGGGGAGGATGGGTGGTGCGCCAGTATTCAGGAATTATCACCGTACATTCTTCCAGGGCTCCACGAATCCGTTTAACACTGCAGCTCTACTCATAAACCCCTACCCGATACGAAAAAGTTAGTTCCTTGCAGAGCGACGTCCTTGAAGTTAAGGACAGACCGGTCATTTTTTTTTCCCCAACAAATAAAAAAAATATTATTATTATTATTATTTTGTTTCCTTTTCTTTTCTACACAAAAGTGCACTTTTTCCCCATGGGCTGCCGGGGGCTCGGGCTGCGGTCAAGGATGGCGGGGAGCCTGCATCAGCTCTTCCCCGTTAATAGCCTCATTTAGGCAGCCGTCCCCCGCAGTGCCCATTAACACACACGAGAGAGCGCCCGGAGGTGAGAGCTCCACTAATCAAATGTGCTATTAAGATCCTAATCCATTTCATTAGCCCGTTTCATTTGACACTCAGCGAGGCTCGGAGATGCTCCGTGGAACGGGGATGACCGCATGGCCCATCCTGTGGAAAAATAATCCTTTTCATTAGACCTTTAATTCCCTTTTATCCTTTAGCAGTTTATTTCTAAAGGCAAAGGGTGCTGGGGATGTGCAGCTCTGGCAGAGACGCCGTGGATTTTCCCTTCATGTGTGTGGAGTATAAGACCAGGAGGGATGCACAAACAGCAGCAATATCCCCCAAAAAACCCCAAAAAAGCCCTGAAAATAACCCACTCCATTATTTGGTCACATACTACTGGACCACATTTTGGAGATGTTATCTAGAAGACCCTCCAGTGAATATTTTGGAGACTGAAATGATTAAATACTTTAGCCCCTGTCTGAAATAATTTCTAATTTACAATCTCTTTCAGCCATGTGAGGCGGGATACAGATTTTTTCAGGAGGCTGGTGAACCAGCAAGCTGAACTTGCACCAGTGCATTAGGCAGACAGGCTGGCACCACCTAATTTTCGGTACAGATTCTGTATCGTCTCTTCAAAAATAAATGGACATGATGATGCGTGACTCCGCCTGGGAATCATGCATGGATTCGTGGGGATTTTGTACATGGAGAAAGGTCTTAAGTCATCAGGTAAGCAGGTCTTACGTTATCAGATAAGCATTCCTAACTATGTGAACTTCCCACATAGAAATACACTTGAAACTACATGAAACCTTCAGACAATTAAAGGAATATTTTATGAAATAATAAGTTTGTGAAGATAAGGTTCACCTCAAGGACTAGGTCATGGCAGTTCTTCAGAAATAGTTGGGGAAAATCCCTACAGCGCACCGAAACCCTCCCACTGAGCGAAGCTGAAATGGTTCCACCACAGATTTAGCAAGCTCCTGCCTGAAAGCAACCTTCTCCCTGGGTGCCTGGGGGATATTTGGGAGCAGCCCCATTGCCAGCCACCCTTCCAGGCCACACGCTGGCACTGGAACCCGCCCGAGCTCACCCCAGATGCCGCTGTCGGCTGGTCCCTGTCACGAGAAGGGATGAGATGGCCACAGCCGGGCTGGGGGGCAGTTCCGTCCTCACCAGGTTGGGCTGGCAGGGCATGAAGCTGGTAGACGGAGCCCTGGAGCACCCTGTAGCATGCTCCCTTGGCCACATAGCCCCTTTGGCAGGGTCTCCGGGTCCGCCCGGCTTCACCTTGCTCAACATATCACTGCCCTTGGTCCAGGAGAGCGGCGCACACCTTGGTTTCCATCCCCAAGAACCGTGTGAAAGGAGAAGGGGCTACAGCCTGGTGACGTCCTCTTCACTGTTTCTTGCTGGGGTTGCTACCCGAGCTGGGGGAAATGTGGAGAAGCCCTGTCCCTACAGCCAGATGTGGCAATGGAGGGGATGAGCAGCAGACAGAGCATCTCTTCCAGTAGGACTTTTAGTCTGGGAAAAAGGTGACTGAAGGGGGAACTTACCAACACTTATAAATACTGAAAGGGTGGGTGTCAGGAGGATGGGGCCAGGCTCTTCTCAGTGGTGCCCAGCGACAGGACAAGGGGTAACGGGCACAAACTTGACCACAGGAAGTTCCGTCTCACCATGAGGAGGAACTTCTTTCCTTTGAGAGTGGCAGAGCCCTGGCACGGGCTGCCCAGAGAGGTGGTGGAGTCTCCGTCCCTGGAGACATTCCAAACCCTCCTGGACGTGTTCCTGTGCCACCTGCTCTGGGTGACCCTGCCCTGGCAGGGGCTTGGACTGGATGATGTCCAGAGGTCCCTTCCAACCCCAGCCAGTCTGTGATTCTATGACTCTTAGGGGGACTCAGGCCCTTTTGATAATTTATTAGCATACAGAGTCCCTGCAGCCAAAACAGCAAAATCCCTGTTTCTTCCTCTGTTCTAACCCATTTCTTTTGAGACAAACAATTTCTGAGCAACTGATGCAAGAAAAAAAATATTTTAAAAAGCATCTTTGCCCTTAGAAATTCAATCCCATCTGCTCCCTCAGTGCTGCCCGGGGCATTCGCCTCCTCACGATGCAGCTGGTGAAGGAAAATTCAGCTCCGACCTGGGAAATCCAGCCGGGACCCCCAGGCAGCCTCTTCAAAGTGCTCCTGGGGGGGATCCCTGGGAAAGGCAGCTCCGCCACAGGCATCCCCGCTGCTCCATAGGAGATGCTCATGGAGATGCCCCTCCAGGGCCAAGCACACAGGTCTAGCTGGGGCTTGCCTTCCAGAGCAGCAGCAACACAGGCAGAAATGCTGAGCTGTAGCCGAAACGGGAGGGAATACCCCCACCAGCTCCTCAGTGCAGGCTCGGTGTGACCCACATTAACTACGTGCAGCACCACTGCGTTAAGCACCGCCAGCACCAGGAGACCTTGCCCCCAGGTTTTTCTCTTTAAGTGTACGAGAGATATTTTTTTTAAAAAAAATACACCATCATCTCCAAACAAGATTAAATGCAGGCAAGCGAAAAATCCCGGCTGAGCAGCGAGACCATCCATCACTCCCTTTCCCATCTCTGCCAGCTGCAGGGGCTGAAGCGCGGCCGTGGCTGGTGGGCAGAGGTGTGCTCCAGCAGAAAGCACGGTCTCCAGCCCCCTGGGCTCTGCGATGGCCTCCCTGGGACTTTTCCAAGCCCCGTGAGCCCACCCTGTCCCCATTGCAGCTCCCAGGGCAGCAGCAGAGCTGAGCACCCTTGCAGGGATGGCAGCTCAGGGTGACGCCGTCCCTCCCCGCTGCGGTCCTGCCTTTCCCATCCCGCAGCCCGCTCCTTCCCCGCAGCACTTACAGCCCAAATTGTGGCCGTCTGACCTTCTGCGGCAACGCCGGCTTGTGCCCGTCCTGTGCTGCGAGCCACCGTCCCCCGGCCATGGCGCCAGGAGGTACAGACCCCGAGCGCATCAATGAAAAGCTCTTCTTGACTTAGCGCTATGAATTACAGCATGATCTAAAGGCCCATTAAAGGCTGCTTTCTAGAACAAATGCTGCCCCCGTGGCTAATCAGCAGAATATTCCCTTCATTGAGAGACAAAATTAATATCGCTGTTTGGCAGACGCAACGATGCCAAGTAAATAACTTGCAATTGAGCTTTATTGTTACGACGCCTTTCGTTGTGGGCCTCGGCCTCGCAAGGGTGGCAATGAAAAAGGGAGGATGCGAATGGAAACCTGGAAGAGGCTGAAATAAATGCGCGCCCTGAAACCTGTGGGGAGACGGGGATTAATAGGGGACATCACTGCACATGGGGCAGCCTGGCCACCTGGCCCTGTCCCCTCGCGGTGGCACCCAGCAGGCAGGGGGACAGGCACGCAGCCTCGGCCAGGACACATCCCCGAGCCCCGTGGCCAGCCCCAACCCTCGGCTGGGGGCTTTACAGCGTGTTTTCCTTTCAAAAATGGGTTTGTAAAGAGAGACGGCGCTCTGTCAGCAGCATGAAAACTGGCGTTAATCAAGGGTGATAGCACGGGCTCCTCGCGGGCGGTTAGCATTATAAAATACATATTAGCATTTTTAATATTAATCAAAAAAATCCTTTAAAAGAAGCTAATTAGCAAGCTCATTTACTCAGAGGGCCTGAATTAATGCTGTGTCTCAGGGCCATGAAGCACTGGCACAGAGGGAATGTCCCCCAGCTCCTGTCTTGTCCACACCTCGCTCGTCCCACACCCCAGGCGGGACTCTCTGCCCGCAGGTCACATCCAGGGGCTAATCCTGATCCCGGGGCCAAGAACCACCTTGTGCCAAACAGGGGATGAGTTGCACTTCAGAGCTCACCATCAGCCCAAGCCTCCCCCACTGTCTGCCGACCCCCCGGCAGGATTCTGTACAGGGCACAGCAAAGGGCTACCAAGATGATGAGGGGACTGGAACACTTCTCCTATGAAGAAAGGCTGAGGGATTTGGGTCTTTTTAGTCTGGAAAAAAGACGACTGAGGGGGGATCTTACCGACGCTGATAAATACTGAAAGGGTGGGTGTCAGGAGGATGGGGACAGGCTCTTCTCAGTGGTGCCCAGCGACAGGACAAGGGGTAACGGGCACAAACTTGAACATAGGAAGTTCCATCTCAATGTGAGGAGGAACTTATTTCCTTTGAGGGTGGCAGAGCCCTGGCACAGGCTGCCCAGAGAGGTGGTGGAGTCTCCGTCCCTGGAGACATTCCAAACCCGCCTGGATGTGTTCCTGTGCAGCCTGCTCTGGGTGACCCTGCTCTGGCAGGGGGTTGGCCTAGATGATCTCCAGAGGTCCCTTCCAACCCCCACCATTCCGTGAGTCTGTGAGGACTGGGCATTTGACAGCACTAATGGTGCAGTCTGGAGAAGCCCAGTCATTACTCGGGCCTGGATGGGGCTGGGCCAGCGCAAGAGGCTGTGATTTCTGCACTTGTATCCCTGCCCTTCATCCCTCACAGAATCACAGAATGGTGAATCCCTAGCAAGGGATGCCAGCAGGGGGAACAGCAGCAGGAGAAGGGGAGGGCTGGGGGTCCCACCAGCTCCCCTCTGCTACGCTCCGTGGCCAACCTGAGTCCACAGGGAGCCTTCGTGTCAAAGCATTCCAAGAAAAACTCTTTCTGTGGCCAGACCCCTCGTGCTCTATATCCTCCCGGGACCTGGCTGTTAGCGCAGCCCCTGCACCCATCGGGGACAGCCCAGAGAAGCTGAAAATCCCCAAAATGACAAAAGGCAGGCATGAAAACTTAGAATCATAGAATGTGTTGGGTTGGAAGGGACCTCTAAATGCCATCTAGTCCAACCCCCCTGCAGTAAGCAGGGACATCTTCAACTAGATCAGATTGCTCAGAGCCTCATGAAGCCTGGCCTTGAATGTCTCCATGATTAAGCAAAACCCTTTACTTGCCCCCCAGATGCTGGGGAAGACTTTGCCAGCTGAGCAGTCGGACTAGCAGCAAATAGGAGCCTTTTTTACCTCGGATTTGTATTTGTAGCACAAAGGGCATTTGGTGGCTCCTGCAAGACAAGCCCAAGGGCAGGCACGGTTGCTCACCCCCCCTGCATCCAGCTCCTGTCATGCTCCACTGAGCCATTCCGTGCTTCCAGAGGTTCCGCAGTGCCGCTGCCTCCAGAGTGGCCATGGGCTGCTGCGAGGCAAAGGAGGTGTCCTGCAAAACCACCAGGCTGCGTTAATAAGGTCAGATGGGAGAAGTAGCATGTTGGTGGGGGCTGAGAGCCTGCCTGGACAGCCACCCCAGCCAGTTCCTTGTTTGCTTGTCTTTGAGGCAGCCAGCCACGCTAGAAAGCTAATGCTCAAATATTTCTTAGCCATACTTAATGATAAGTGAAAACACAGCTTCCTCCCAGCCCGGCTGCGGGGGCCATGCCTCTGACCTCCCTCCCTGCTGCCCCTCTCAGCCCCCCCGGCAGCCGCAGGGGCATGCTTTCCCTGGCTGCTGGGGCCTGCCCGAGGCACAGACGTAGAATCAGAGAATGGTTTGGGTTGGAAAGGACCTTAAAGATCATCTAGTTCCACCCCCCTGCCCTGGGCAGGGACACCTCCCACCAGACCAGGCTGCTCAAAGCCCCATCCAGCCTGGTCAGTGATGGAGCATCCAACACTTCCAGGGATGAGGCATCCAGACCCTCGCTGGGCAACCTGTTCCAGTGCCTCACCATCCTCACGGTAAAGGGTGTTTCTTGGTGAGTCAATGGCTCTCCAGCCCTGCAGAAGAAAGCAAACCAGAGGGACCCTGGGATTCCTGCTGGGAAATATGGTGGCACAGTTGACAGCAAAGGTACCCGGCTGCTGCAGCTCCTTGGCTTAGCAGGGCATGGTCGCCTTGTCCCTGGGGACGATGCAGCGAGACTGGCTGAGTCGTTTGTCTGCACAAAGCCCAAAGGATCCAGAAGCTGGGGACCAGGACAGGTGTCACCAACCTGGGCCAGGAGTCACCAGCCAGGGCCAGGAGCATGCACTGCAGGAGAATGGATGCTCGCACAGTCCCTGTGAGCTGCACACCTCTGCCTTCCTTCTCATCCATTTCAGAGCAGCTGGGGAACAAAACCCCTTGGATAAGGATAAGGATAGGGCTCTGGCCACAGCACGGTGGCTGGGACATTGAGGAGGTACAGGAGAAGCAAACAGTTGTCTCCAGGAGGCGAAGGGTGAGGGTGAAAGACCCAAGGCTCTCCCTGCAAGCACGACCGTCAGGCATAGAACCATAGAACGGTTCAGGTTGGAAGGGACCTTAAAGACCATCCAGTTCCACCCCCCTGCCCTGGGCAGGGACACCTCCCACTAGACCAGGCTGCTCAAAGCCCCATCCAGCCTGGCCTTGAACACCTTCAGGGATGGCGCATATGTGAACCCCCACGGAGCCCGCACTCCGCTGCCACACACACTCTGACACGCTCGCTTCAGCTGCTACCAGCCCATCCTCCTGCAGGAGCCGGTGGAGGAATCCCACAGGGAACCCAAAACACTTGGCGCTGAAAATCACTACTCCCAGCAGCTCTTATTTTTAAACACAGGTTGCAGCCCTTGTTTACCAGCAGGTGCGGTGCTGTCAGGAGCAGCGACTGCGGATGCCTTGCTTGCCTTTTGCAAAGCAAACCTCCTGTTTTGACTGCAAGCTGATGGCTGCTCGGTTATTTGGGGGGGAGTATTTCTAGCTCCACAGCGCAAGCCGGAGTTATCAGCCAATTAAGTATTTCTGGCCAGTTCTGTTTTCCTCGCAAGATGTTTGGAAGGCAAGCACCGGTTACATCAGAGAAATGGGTTAAACTGGGCTCTTCTATAAACAGCTCCATGCTGGCCTACCAGAAACTACAGACACAAACGTCCTGGAAAAGCTTCTCTTAAGGCTACCCTTGGAAGCCATCCATCACCAGAGGGAGCGTGGTTTCAACACTGCGGCAGTAACTCAGCCCGTCTTCCGTGAAGCGTTACCAGAGCACAAAGCAAAAGGACACTCGCTCCCAGTCCCCAAGAGGAGGGTCACTGCTGCGGGGGCTTCCTACGGACTGGCTTTTGCTGGGAGCTCTCACCAGGTGAACATCTAGGACAGCCCTTTCCTGCCCGACCCCTGCCAGGACCACCCCGCAACCGCGTGCAGCATCTCTGGCAGATACCGATTCAACCCTGGTTTCCTGCTTTTCCAGCACGGGCTAGGGGTCCCACCTCTAAAATGCTCCTGTCTTCCCGAGATCACTTAGAAACCCTGTATCCAAACCCAAACCAAACCAACTCCTGTTAGGATGCACCAAAACAGGGAGAACTGCTGTTGCAGCCTCTTCCAAAAACCAAAAACTGAAACTGTCTATTCCAGATGTTTGGGCAGCGTCACCACCACTGTTCCCCCACCACTTGAGTTCCCCCACCACGTGCGACTCCCTCTCTCCCAGCTTCTCCAGCTGATACCCACCCTTCTCTGGCCAAGTCCATCAACAATTTAAGGGCAGGCTCCTGCTTTTCCCAGGGAAACGGACACCCAGCGTGGTGACACGGCAAAGGACAAACCACTTCACAGCTTGTGTCTCTGCTTTTCAGCCCATAGTGGGTTGTTTACAACACTATCCAGTTGGTGTGAAGTAATACTTAACATTTACCGAGCCCGTGGATGAAACGTACCGCCTGTCATCTCCCGCCTGTCACAGCATCTGCCAGAGACCAACCGGTCATTTGGCTGCTGGTTGCCACGTGTCTCCCAGGGCAGCCATTCCTCCCTCTGCAGCATCTTCATGGTTTTAAACTGAAAGAGGGGAGATTTAGATTAGGTATTAGGAAGAAATTCTTTCCTGTGAGGGTGGTGAGGCACTGGAACAGGTTGCCCAGGGAAGTTGCGGCTGCCTCATCCCTGGAGGTGTTCAAGGCCAGGCTGGATGGGGCTTTGAGCAGCCTGGTCTAGTGGGAGGTGTCCCTGCCCAGGGCAGGGGGTTGGAACTAGATGATCTTTAAGGTCCCTTCCGACCCAAACCATTCTATGATCTTTGACTGCTGACATGGGGCCAAGTCGCTGCTGAACGAGAAGGTTATTGCAGCCTTTAAAACTAGCGGGGTATGATAGCGGGGTGAGAGAAGTCAGCCTAAACAAGGACAGGAGAACACTTCAAATGCCACAGTAACAGTATGAGGTGACAAACACCTATCTGTTCCTAGGTTATAGCCTGTTAAGTGTAATGCAGTCACCCAATTCACTTTCCTGCCTTCAAGGGCTACCAAGATGATTAGGGAACTAGAACATCTCTCTTATGAAGAAAGGCTGAGGGATCTGGGTCTTTTCAGTCTGGAAAAAAAGACGACTGAGGGGGAGATCTTATCAATGCTTATCTGTGATTCTGTGATTGCAGATGGTGTTAATCCAGGGACGGTTTTCTTAAGCTTTTACGTGATGTTTATCATACAGCATCTCCCAGCAGTACCAGAGAGAGCCGATGCCTCACCAAGCGCACAGGGACCAGAAAGCATCTGTATTTCAGATGCATCGGATGCCTCAAACGCGATCAAAAGCTGTGACCAGTCACCAAGGCATGACCACAGCTCAGTCCCTTTGCGTCCAGCTACTGCAGAGGTGCTGTGATTTTTAAAAGGCAGCCTTCCCAGGAAAACCACCCTCCAAAATCTGATGTGCGAGAGCATCAACCCCTTAAAGTACCTCCTGCTTTGTGCTCTCTGTGCTGCTGCTGAGAAGAGCTATTGGTTTTAAAAACGCTGCCAGCTCAGAACGCCCTGCTCACCTTCAATGGGGGCTGCAGAGTATCTGCTAATTGGTCCCCGAAACAAAAAGCAGCGGGAAATCTGTGCCAGAAAATAAAAACTACACTTGCCTGTGGTCTTCACACGAGGTGTCTGAAGCGCGCAACACCAGCACGGCACCACGGCTGGAGAGGCCTATCTTCTTTCAAGCTGCTCTCAGCTGCAACCCCTCTCGATGCAGATGCCGGGACGAGCAGCGCCAGCTCCAACCCGCTGGTTCTCCTGATGGCTTCTCATTCATAGTACAGCCACCTCGGCACAGTGATTTGTGCCGCGCAGTAAATGCAGCTGTCTGCAATTCACTGTAAGCGCTTTTATACTTCTCACACACAGACATGCTGAGGGCCATCACTTTTACATTTCACCAGAGAGAAAAAAAATCATTCCTCAGGGTCAAGCAGGGGAAAGGCGCTGCCAGTTGTGGTCTCTGCTGAAACGGGATCCTTGGGTGAACACCGCACGAAGTGCCGCGCGGTGACATAGGAAATAAGCCATCTCATGAGCGACTGCTGGCAGTTTAAGTGGACGGCAGCATCAGACATGGCGGCATTCAGCATTAAGGCAACCCCGAGAAGCCACAGCAAGGCATGAGCTAGACCCGCACTTGAATCCGAATGCTCTTGCCACCCTCAAGAATATTT
Source organism: Stercorarius parasiticus (assembly GCA_013396915.1). Taxonomy (NCBI): domain Eukaryota; kingdom Metazoa; phylum Chordata; class Aves; order Charadriiformes; family Stercorariidae; genus Stercorarius; species Stercorarius parasiticus. The sequence goes on from VWZL01001610.1 coordinate 193,975, forward strand.
GCCTGCTCCTCCCTGCCAAACATCCCAGGAGAACAAAGGATCTTTTGAGGGCAATGTTTTAAACCTAAATGCCATGCAATATGAAAATTCCCTTCTATAAAAGCTGAAGGAGGATATAAAATGCTCAGAGAGAGATAGACTGGTGCTGCCGCTCTTGTTAGTTATAGGATATACTTTTTCTTTCCCATTCATGAATAATTTTCTGTGAAACCTGTGTCTGAGTAAGTCCTCTTGTGCATTGAAGTTCGGCAGCCCTGGAGCCAACATCCTCCCGAAGTTGTACCAGCTCGGAACAGTTCAGTGCTTGGTACCCTCCACCGACAGCGATAGTGTGAAGAGCAGAGTGATGTGGATTGGCTTTTGAAGGACAGGGCTATTCTCCCAGGAGTAGCAGCAGCCTGGGGCCACCTGGCCCAGAGATGGAGCTCACGGATGAAGCCCACTGGGGTTTTGTGCCCCAGGATTATGTTTGTCACCCCCAGTGACAGCTGACAGCAGGCACACTGGTTGTGACTGACGGCTTCGGTCAACACACAACAAACACCCCGCTCCCAGGGGCTCTCCCGTCCATGTAGGGTTGACTGGAGTTGAGGTCTCCAGCCAAGAATTGCACTTCCCACCAGCCTTTGCTCAAGCTTGGTCCTCGAAGAAGCCACAAGGTCCACGCAGAGGAAAGGCGGTCTGTAACTTGGCCCGTATTAAACTGAGCTTGGGTACTCCTGGCCTATCAGCACTGGGTGAGACCAGGGCAAACAGCCCTCCCCACGTAGCTCTGCACTGCCGTTTGCATTGCCACTCACTCCTGCAAAACCTGCGTGAGAACCAATATGGGTGGTGCAGATGAGCAGGGGCTGGAAGCACCTGAAGTTTACTCAACGCAGCAGAAACCAGGAGACCTGAGCTTTGTCCCCCCAACTCCCACCTGCACATGGTCCCCCTGCAGAGCAGTAACTGTACGGATGCCGGGGAAGAGGTCCGGAAAGGTTCCTCACGTTTGGAATGCTGAGCGAGCCAAGAGCAGCTGGGAAGCAGTGACACCACCAAGCTGGGGTAGCAGACAGAAATCCAGACGGAGGAAAGCCCATTGCTCATAGCAATTCACAAATGAAAAGCAAACAGTTTTTTTTTTTAAATTTATTTATTCCTGAAAGTGTACAACTAGAACATAAAAATATTCCTTGGTGAAAGCAAAACAGAAAAGGGTAGGAAATGAATGCCAAGTGAAAAACATTTGCATGTTCCAAGGGAAGAAGCCTCCAGAGACGGAGCCTGGAGACTCCTCAAGCTTGGAAGTTAAGGTCTTATTTCTATTTTACAGAAACTTCCTATAGCAGATCCATAAGGTATCTCATCGTGACTCATAACTCGGTGGAATGGACTTCTAGTTTGTTCTCTTTGAGAATCCAATTATTTCAAGTGCATCGCACCAATAAATGAAATCAGTGTACTGCTTTATTTATTATTAGGCATTTGTTTTTCCTCACAGTGACTGCATTATAGCTGCCACAAATACGCAAACCAGCTGAATTAAAACAGCACACTTTCTTGAACGTTTCCAATCTCTCTAAGCTTTGGTACTTTGCATGTTCTCCAATACCTGGATTATTCTGACTAATGAACTCTTCCATTTGCTGAAAAATATTGAATGCAATTAGTACTTCAGCTTGCAGCCTCCAAGTATGCTGTGCCTAGCAGCTGAGCGCTGTAAAAGAGCCCAGTGCTTGGCAGAAGAACTAGAAATCCAAAAGATAACAGGGAAATTTACGCACGCTCCCACCAAGGCCTGCTGCAGAATTTAATTGGCAAGGTTAGCAATAAAGGGGCTGCAGAAAAAAACACCGAGGTTATGGCCCCAGTGCAAGCCACAAAGCAGTAACAAGTTATGACTCCCAGGCTTAAAAATTAGAAATCACATTTGGTTCCTCACCTCGCGCTCCCCCACACCAAGCTGCACAATGTGTTCTGATCCAGTCTGTTCCTTTGCTCTTCTCAGTCCGGCTTTATCTCTTCAAGGGGGGACGCAAATCACTCCATCCAAGCCTTCCGCAATTTCATCCAGCCTCTGCCGGCACTCCTTCTGCAGCTGCTTCAGCTCTCTCCCCAGGCTGGCCTCTCTCAGCTGCAGGTCCCTGATCACCTCTGCAGCGCTGACAGCTGAAACAGGCTCCTTGGATACACACCCGCTGAAGCCCGTTTTGCTGGCAGGATGTTTGCTTCTGAACACCAGTCTGCACGAACCGTGCATTTTCTTTTTTTCGGGAGCACAAAGGGATGTAAGATCTAGCAGTTTCAGTTCAACTCTTTCCTGTATCTTTCTAACAGCAGCAGAGAAGCCCTCCTTCTGTAGTTCTTCCTCTCTTGTTTTCACCTGTAGAGAGAAGAAGAAAGAAAGGGTAAAAAAAAAAGAGTAGATTTCTATGAAAAATTCCTCCTGCCAGGAAACAACACAAAATGTTATGTTTGGACTAGGATGTACCAAAGAGAAGAGAGCCAAGTGTGAATGTAAACCTAAGTGGGCTGGAGCACCTCTGTTGTGAAGACAGGAGTGAGAGAGTTGGGGTTGTTCAGCCTGGAGAAGAGAAGGCTCCAGGGAGACCTTAGAGCCCCTTCCAGTCCCTAAAGGGGGGCTACAGGAAAGCTGGGGAGGGGCAGTTTGCAAGGGCATGTAGCCATAGGACGAGGGGCAATGGTTTGAAACTAGAGGAGGGCAGGTTTAGATGAGTCATTAGGAGGAAGTTCTTTACAGTGAGGGTGGTGAGACACTGGAACAGGTTGCCCAGAGAGGTGGTGGAGGCCCCATCCCTGGAGACGTTCAAGGCCAGGCTTGACGAGGCTCTGAGCAACCTGATCTGGTTAAAGATGTCCCTGCTTACTGAAGGGGGGTTGGACTAGATGGCCTTTAGAGGTCCCTTCCAACCCAATGCAGTCTATGATCCTATGAAGTGTGTGGCAGTGAAAACTGAATTACGCTGACACGTGCTTTCTATCAGGCAGCAACCTCAGTGACCAAAAAGCTGCCTGTAGTTATTAGTTTGCAGACTCACAGCCCACCAGCCCCTCCAGCGACGACTAATACACAAGGGCTCTGTGTGGTTCCCTCTTCCCGAGGAGTCGGCGATTTGTCTTCAGAGCAAAACACAGGGAGCAAAAAGGGAGACCCGGCAGAGCGACCTCCATCACCGCTGTGCTTTAAGCCACCCCATTGTCATAATAGATTAATTGCCCCATGACTAACAATATTCATTCAGTTTGCAAATGCTTTCTGCACTTGGCAATGCTAAAAAGTAGGGACGACAACTGTAAGCTTGGAATTCCTTAATTCTAAATTCTCATTATGGGGAAACAAATAGGAAAAGGAACATAATGGAGCAGAGACAAAAAAGTAGAGAGTAAGACCAAAACGAATACCAGGCAGCACACTTTCACTGAAGACAGACCCAATAAAACAAAGCTTTTCTCGTGACAGAATCACAGTCTGGATTATAAAAGCAATTGTATATACTGGGATTTCTCCAAAGCACTTGATTTAATGTTCTCTAACAATTTGATTTGAAGAACTTGCAAGATGGTAATTGCCTTGCCAATTTTACTAGTGGATTAAACATGAATACAGTGACTCATCTCAAAACGTAGTCGTCAGTGGGGGAAACATTGGTAAGAAGAGGTTCCTTGTGCTCAGGCCTTCAGGGAAACGCTTCTTGGCCCAATGGCACTTTCTGTTTCTGCTACGGCAACAAGCTGCCAAATCAACTCAGCCAAAAAACAGCAAAGTCTCAGAAAAGTGATGCTGCCTCTGCAATCTGCACAAGTCCCAGAGCTCTCCTGGAACCTGTGCGCAGTTCTTGGAGCTCATGCTTCAAAAAACACGGGAAAACAGAGAACAGGATTCAAAGGCAGGTCACCCGTGACTCTCAGCCCAGAAAACAAGCTGTATAGTGTGGAACTTCAAGAGCTCAAACTAGTTCGTTCATGGAGACGGATATATAATCTGTTTTAGATCCTAAAAGAAAGTGGTGAGAGACCAGACTTTGCCGACAAAGCCATGCAAAGATCAAACAGATGAAAATTTGAGTTGGATACTCAGCTTCAGAATAAGACATTGTTTCCTACTGCGAGGATAATAAACCATTAAATGCTTCATTGCAGCTCCAGGGATGTATCCTTTGGCCAAAGCTCAGCTCAGGTCAAGCTCCGTGCTAATGATACCCCCTTCCAGCCTTGAATTGTTCAGCAACCCCTCCCCTTCCCTGGCCACGGGTGAAGCTGAACAACTCCTTGGGGTTTTAAATCTGCAGATCTGCATTATGATATCGGTGTCTCACATATGAGGGCTTTGATGAGTTCCCTGTAAAGTCAGGGATGTTTTGGCATCTCTCTGAAGCACCAGAGATCAGTCAGAGCTCAAAGCAGCAGCCGCAAGGACAAGAGTCCTACAAGTACCAAAGATCCCCCCACCTTTGCCGCTGCCAAGCTCCAACTGCTCAGGGTCAAACCAGCTGCCGTTATCTGTAGACAAAACGGATTTTTTCTGTAGATCAGTAGGGAAAGGTTTAGTACTGAAACAAATTCAGAAGCTTTTGACATACAGGGGCTCAGATAACATTCTCTTACGGTGAAAAATGCTGCAGGCACGAGGGCTGCAGTCACAGTTAAACTCCCCACTGACACCAACTTCACCAGGGCTTCACCACTCACTCACCCCGAGTCTTTCATCAGAATATCTTCATGTGTTTTCCAGCCAAGTAATTAATCTTCTCCAATCCTCTCCCCTCCTCCCCACCCCGACTCCGCTCAAAAAAATCAATCAAATCAGGAAAGGAGTAGATTTTTCCTAACATGTTAAAGGCTTTATCGATGCAGAACCATCTGTTAAAGGAGACCTCCGTTGATTAAGGCATTTGAACAGAGAGAGCTGAAGCCAAGAGCAGTCTGTCTTTGCCCTTGTCCGAGAACCAAGGGATCCTCTTTATCATAATCCCTAAGGAATCCCAGGACATCTCTTGCTGTTGGCTAAAAGAATATCTGAGGTCCAATTCTCTAATGCCACTTTAGAAGAAACAAAACTGAAAAAAATAAATTCAATGTTATCTGGTCTCCCCACTGACAATGAATAAATGGAAAATGATGTTTGCACAAAGTGGATTTAACACTGGAATCCAGGATTGGAAAAATTTCCCGTTACTTACAAAGAACAAAATCACTCGGCAAACAGAGCCCACAAAGTGTTATTTATTTTTTGCATTAAACTCAGGCAGAATAGTAGGGCTGTATGAAAGGGTTCCTAAGGAAACATAGGTTTTCATACTCTCCACCGGTGCCAAAATTGGAGAATTTTATTACCCACTGTGCAAGGCACTGGATGAAGAACATGCTCCTCTCAGCACTAAGTGCATTGAGCTCTAACTCATAGTGAAAACAGGAATAGGAATTACTATACTGAAGCAGGAGCAGCTGTAAGGACAAGGACAACAGCCTTACAGTTCGGCAGTCAGGGAACCAGAAGTACAACAAAATCCGAGTATCAGAAGGGCACTGCACATGTTATCTTCTGTTAAGAGGACCAATATTTCCTGGGACAACATCAGGTAAATTTAACAGGGGAAATTTTCAAAATAATGAATGTGAAATAAGAAAACAAGTTTAGCAAAGCACTATTTATTTCCTATCAGCCCAATCTGGAGTTGGAAAGCTAGCTTGAGTTCTTTTTTTGCACTGTTCTTCTCAGCAAGCTCTGTAACCATATGTATGTCTACAAATACTCTTGTTGCAGTCTGTAGATTTCAATAGCTAAAAATCTCTGAGGGTTAGCTTTGAGTAATATTCTTTACTCTTCACATCCTGAATGCTTGTGAAAAAGCTCAATAACCTCCATGTGAACGGTTAATTGATGCTCTTTAACAGCTTGACGTCTCTCATTAGTCAGCACACAATGATTATTCTACGCTGCAAAACAATCCCAGCAGACCATTTTCTATTAAACAAACATATTGTAAAAGAATTCGGAGCCTCAGCGTTTTGTGTCTGCCCGTCTCTATCCCATAGCTCTGCCTTTCAGTCTCAATCTACCAGCTGGAAGTTGAATTCCCAATTAGGTATGTAGTGCTGTCTGACAACTGCCGCACATCCTCGCCAAATAAATACAACATGATAATAATTGTTTCCACTTCTACAGAACCAACCTCATCCCAAAGGGACGCGATGCATTTGGAGAAAAGCAATGCCGAACATAGAGCGAATCAGCTGATGAGGGATCAGCATCTTCAAACTGACACACATCCCGCTCCGGGGCAGCACTGATCTGGTTAGCTCTTCATGACAGCACAACACAGCAGTCGCTGACACACCATAACTGAGTCCACGTCCATGTACTGTCCCTCTGCACGCTGCAGAGTCAACGTACCCTACGAGGTTTCACACTCCCAAAACTGTGATAAACTAGCAGGAACTTTCCATGGCACTGGGGTACTGTGTCCAGCTCTGGAGCCCTCAGCACAAGAAGGACGTGGACCTGTTGGAATGGGTCCAGAGGAGGGCCACAAAGACCATCAGAGGGCTGGAGCACCTCTGCTGTGAAGACAGGAGTGAGAGAGTTGGGGTTGTTCAGCCTGGAGAAGAGAAGGCTCCGGGGAGACCTTAGAGCCCCTTCCAGTCCCTAAAGGGGGCCTACAGGAAAGCTGGGGAGGGGCAGTTTGCAAGGGCATGTAGCCATAGGACGAGGGGCAATGGCTTGAACCTAGAGGAGGACAGGTTTAGATGAGTCATTAGGAAGAAGTTCTTCACCATGAGGGTGGTGAGACACTGGAACAGGTTGCCCAGAGAGGTGGTGGAGGCCCTATGCCTGGAGACATTCAAGGCCAGGCTTGATGAGGCTCTGAGCAACCTGATCTGGTTAAAGATGTCCCTGCTTACTGAAGGGGGGTTGGACTAGATGGCCTTTAGAGGTCCCTTCCACCCAACACATTCTATGATTCCAAGTGTCCTCACCAACCCTATGAGGGCTGCAGACAGACAGACGCCACGAACGCACACGGAGGCAAGCACTCCTGATGGGCTCTTTCTAGCTTTTCTCCTCACTGTGTCACCGACCACTGTTTGGGACAGGATAGTGGTCAAACTGCCCTGAGCGCTAGATGGCTTCCTTTAAAATAAGTTTTCAAAAAAAACACCATAGCTTTTCAAAAGGGATTAAAAACTAAAAGCTAAAGGGAAAAGTGTAATAATTCTCACGTTCTAAGGAGGAGCCAATGAGCCAGTGTAGTTACAGACAGGAGCGTTGCATCTTAGATCACAGACTGAAAAGGGGCTGAAGTGACCGACAGCCCGCGCTGCCCTCCCCAAAGCTGTCACACTGCAGAGAGCTGCGGTGTGCACAGACAGGAATACGCAAAGGGATAAGCACTAGAATAAAAAAGATCTCTTCAGCATGAGGGTGGGCAGGGACAGGTGGCCTCTAGTTGCTGACGCGGTGGAACTAAGCCAGGTGGGACATCCATCAAGCGTGGAAAGGATGTCCCATCTCCCCAGGGACAGCACCATGGCTGATGCTGCGTTTCCAAAAACATCCAGGCTGAGGCCCGATTGAGGAAAATGGCCAAGCCAAAACAGAAAAGGCTGGGCCAGACCAGAGTTGGAAAGGGGCAGAGAGGTGAGGCACATCCAACAAACAGGCTGAGCAGAAGGCTTGCCTCGGTCCCCACCATGGAGGATTAACTCATGCACTGATGCAACAGGAGAGACCTCAAGCCTGAAATACCTACACAGATTAATAACTCCCCCAAGACTTCCTCACCCCTACCTTCTCTGAAATTTCTTCTAACCTTAGGTACCACTGGCTGTCCTTTTCATCCAGACAGCGCGCTCAGCTATTTTCAGTCCTGCAAGCCCTCTGGCTTTGAATAAATTTTCTAGCCATGAGTTCAGCCGGCAAATCGTGGAAAAGGTAATGTGCCGCCCATTTTAAATAAGCTGCCTTCCAGTTCCACTGTTTTGAGGCCAGAACAGTAACACCCAAATTCACCTCCTCTGGGCTACATGTCATCTGGACAGTCCCAGTCTTTCAGCTGCCCATCTTGTGGAGGTCTACTTCTATCAACTGCTTAGGTGACCTACACATTTAGCTCATTTGATGTCTCCTCAAAGAGGAGACCTTCCAGCCCTTCACAATTACTGCCGTGGCTCCCTCAGCTCCCTCTCACACTTGCCTGCACCTTGTTGGTAATGAGCTTCCCAGAGCTTTGTCTGTCATTCCATGTGGCACAGAAACATCCCCGAGAGGCTGATCTGTCTCAGAGTTTTAACAGCTTGCTAATGAGAAGTGCAGCAAAAACGATGCACAAAATGGTTCTTTCTCTGCTAAGAAGCAAGCTGGCTGTGAAGGTATTTGGAGAGAATTTTACCAACACGCAAGACATCCCAAAGAGATGTTAAGAGATCTAGACAACCACCTCGCGTTATTTAAAGCATTTCCAGTAATGACCTAACAAAAGTGACAATCTTCCAAATGCTGGAAAGTCAACATTTCAGCTTATTAAAACTTCACATGGCAACCTGAAAGCTTCAGCAAGCAAATGAACGCTCTGCCTCTCAGTTACCTACTTGAATATAGCCACTCGCTAGAGAAAAAGTTTAAAACGCAGCAGCAACAAAAGGTTTAAACACCTATTTTGAGGAATGGGGGGGGGAAGGCATAGGAGCGTTTCCATTTTGTGATCGCGTTGTTGGCAGCTTCGAGGAAGGAGCAGCAAACCAAATTGTTGGAGCTCCTTTTGAAGTAGATGATAAAGACCAGAATCGCATCGTTATTTTTAGAATGCAATCCCTTCAAATTATTCTAGGAGTTTTGCAGAAATGGCTGTAATAACAGTATTGTTCAGAAAAAAACCAAACCGCACAAGCCTCAAAATGGCACATTTTCTGCCTCCAGTCCTATCGGTCCCCTCATTCTCTCTTGTATTTCTCTTAGGAATAGGGAGAAGACCCCATGTGTGTACAGCAGGAAATACAAATGATTCTTGCCATTCTGTACAGGTGCTACAAACCACGGTGCCTGCCTTTGCTGGAAGACACAGTGCAGCCTGCTCCTTTGTGCTCCACGGCACAAGGAACAAACATAAAAATCTCAGATCTTGTCTTTTTGGGTTGGGGAGCGAAAGGAAATTAGGAAATCTGAACGGATGCAATATCCAAGCCACCAAGTCATACTGCCTTTGCTATCAGGGCGCAATCACCCAACACCTTTCATAAACTCATCTAGTTCCTCTGAAAACACCAAAGGGCATTTGACTTGCACAATTTTTTATTTCTGAAGGAAGCTCATTTCCGAGCTTTATTTTAAAGCTATCACGTCTATGATGACCCCCTGTACCTGGGGAGCTGAAAAAGGTGAAGTGAAATATTACAGGCTTGGAAATAGATGATTAACGAGGGGCCAGATTGCAGAAATAAAAAAGACCTGCCCGGTCAGCCAGCGCCTGGCTCTAAACAGCTCCCCAGCACATTGCAATATCCCAAGCACGGGCACCAAGAGGCTTTCCCCAGATTAGAGCAGCTGCCCAGAGCTCTTGGTCTCCACGTACACTGAGCAGATTCGCATTCAACAAACAAGCATTAATTATAGAGAAAGATCTGTGAGCAAAAAATGAAAGCAGGATAAGGACAGCAATACTGGCATCGCTCGGAGACTGTCGGCACGAACGCTGTGCAGAAATCCTGGCAGCTGAGTGCTGGAAACCAGGCGTGACAAATTAAGGTTAGTTTAGGAGTTTTCAGTTTTCCAGACTGGAATCCAGATCAGTCATGGGGCCGAACCTCGCCAACACTTGTCTTTAATCAGTACAAGCCTGAAAAACACTTCATAAATGATAATTATTTATACCCTTTGCTGTCTTACGGTTTCTATCTAGTGTTTATTCCACCACCCCCTCCTATCCCCCGAGAAGAACCTTGCAGAGCTGCAATCCCAGCTGACAGTCTATCTGGGATACAGAAAACAGGATAGAGGAAGATTTGCAGACTACTTTTAAGAAAGCCCTCCTTGTCAGCACTGAAAAAACAGCACCAAGTACAAAAGGAAAGAGAGCAAAAGGAAATAATAAGCAAAAGTATCAATAACGTAGGAGGACAAGGAGCAGAGTCCATTATAAGCATAGCAGAAAGACCTGTAAGTATTAAATAAAAGTGGAATCCAATAAAAATAGTCACAGAGATTCTACAATTCCCACCCACAACCTCTTTGTGCTTCTCTACAAGAATTTCCTGGCTACACAATAGGCGTTCTGCGCCTTGCTGTACATAGAGCAGCACTGAAAAACACGCACCACGGTCTGTCTGCGAAAGAAGATGCCCAAGCAGAGCTCCTCTCAAACATCGCTCGAGAGAACAAGAACCGAGCCAGCCAACACCGTCACTCTCCGTGTTTGTCACTGCTTTCTGTACAGAACAGTTAGGAATAACCCGAGTGTTCTGTGCGCCTGCGTGTCCCCAGAGGCATAAAAACAAAACCTTTTCCACACATAAATACGGTGAGGGCTTTACACTTCTTTAACAATAACCAAGCAATAATTTGGCTAGGGGGGCAGTTTCTTTTAACAAAAATGTTTGCCTTTTTGTTTTTGAACACTCACGGTTAAGTGTATGACAAACGCTTCCCCCTTCCTTAGCTACAGACAGTGACCCATTCAGCCTCAGAGAAGCAGAGAAAGGCACCGTTTCAAGGGATGCTGTGAATGCATAAGTGATGGAAAATCAAATCCTGTAGCTCCTACTTTTGGGCAAAATTGCAGGAGGGCAGGACCCTGCAGAGCCTACGAAGGTCAAACATTTGCTGAACAGTGAATTCCAAGAAAATCAGACCCCCAACCTTCAGAAAAACATCTAAAGGCATTTGCTGCTTATACAAAGAAAAAAAAACCCTGAGTTAAAGCAAAAGCAATATCTGCAATCAGCTGTTCTGGAAACACTGCAACACTGAGTAAGCAGGTGTTTTACTATAAAAAAAATACCTTACTCTAATTTCAAATTCATGTCTTATAGTAACTTGCCCAAATGTAATTTCAAACCTCTAAGAAAGTTATAGAGTCAGTACTGCAGCTCTATAAAACTTGTCTCATTGAATCAAGCTTCTTTGCTGTAAGCTTTCAAGGTTTTTAATTTTCTGCAGCAATTTCTACACACCTAAGAGTAACCAGTTAAAACCGCTGGAAACCATCATTTTCCGTTTTAATAGCTGAACGCTTCCCACACTGTCCTGCCTAAATGAGGTTTCTTTCTTCTTGTGAGATCCTTGATTGTACACAGAGACTTGATGTTCTTCTGAAATAGCCCTTTTAATACCGATGTTCATGCATTTATGGATTTAAAGTCACAATAAACTGTTTGATTAGACAAACCTACCACAAAGCACAGGCTACACTATCTCACCTAGTGATTTCTGCAATGTTCTAATCCATTTTAGTAAGCTACAGGGTCTCTTCTAGAAACACAAACTTTTGGTTTCTTAAACACAGGCTCCAGCAGATCAAGAAACTACCCTGTCACTGCGATATCTCAGCAGTGAAACACATTTACGGTTTAAAATATGCCCTTTTTCAGCGAGTTTCCCCTCAGCTACAGGGTCTTCTTACACCACCTTTCATCTGAAGTCATACTCCCCAAACTCCACTTCTAAGAACTTGCAGCACATGATCCAGCTATAACTTTGCCTTGGTTAAACTACACTTTTCTCACCTCTCAAAAAAACCAGACCAAATAATTCCTTTGTTACCCCTCCTTGAATCCTTCCCAACCTTTCAACCATTTCCCAATTGTGATGGTGATATAAGTGGGGCCAACACATTTCATTAAGCTCTGAATTGTGATCTACGTCTTAACCGCCATTTAATGACCAGCAACAGATAGCAACACTTAATTGCCAATAACCTAACAACTTTTCCATGACCCGTTACCATTCCCTTTATTTCATAAAGGTATGAAATGGAAAGGTTTGCCCATACCCAAAGCCCGATGCTGCAGGCAGAGCAAACTTGTTGGAGGTACATCCATTGCTATTTCTCACTAAACCCAAACCCCGTCAAGAAACTCAAAATAATTTCTTTTGGCTTAAGAATAATTACAACTGCTAAAGCAAAATTTCACCTTAATATAATTACTAATTTCTACCACTCGTTATTAGTTCAGCAAGAGGAAAAAAATCTCAGGCCTTTGGAATTGGAGGTGAATAAATGAAAGGGGTGATCCAAATTAATATTAATGGCGGCATTATTTGCACCATAAACTATGAAGACGTTTTAGAAGGGTTGTAAAGCTGAGCTACAGCAACTGACAGAAGATGTAATTATACAAGCAGCTGCATTCCAAATTTTGCCCGGATTTGCAATTTCCTGCAATTAGAGAGGAATATGTGCATCTCCATCTTATGCATTTCAAGCAAGACATTCACTATTCAAATGCTAGCTCCCAGGCGCACCTATTGTCAGTCCAAAACAAATTGACCGGGAAGCCACAGAGAGACAACCTATTTTATCTAGGAATAGAAGGCCATCTTTTAGCTGAGGGGAGGAGTCCTCTAAGGAGAATCTAAAAATATAGTTTTAATACCGGGAACGCACATAGCTGCATCCGAGGAGAACAGCTAGCACGGTCTGGCAGGGCATTGCTGCTCTGTGCTTCCTTTTATTAGACATTGAATACCGCAAAGAACTTCGTAAGCTTTCAGAACACCATCCATGCTGCTCTCTGACGGAAAGCTTTTAGACGGTGAGAAAGCACAGTAATGGAAAGTCAGAAGTTAATTAAAGCATTTGAATGAGAATTTCATAAAGAGGAGTGACCTGATCTTGTCTGAATGGGTAATGTTTCTGTTGGGTTGGGCTTTTTTTTCTTTGTGGTTTTTTTTGTTGTTGTTTTTGTTCTTTTAAGATAATCAAATAAATCTGTATTTAGACTCAGGTATCTAAATACCACATTGACAGGAGTCAGAAAAGTCAGTTTACCTTAAGATAAAGGAAAAAGGATATAGGATTAAGAAAACAGGAAAAGAACAACATAAAGATTTTTCAGGGTCTTTACCAGAAAAATATAAAGTATACCTCCAAACATCAATAAGAAACCCAAGAGCAGACAGCTGATAAAAGCATCACCTGTTTGCTGAGCCTATAAATATCTATTATGCAGGCAAAGCAAAAGGCAAATTAATCCTCTTAGGCCTAAAAGCAACTGAACTCTGTGACTGCTGTGCAGTGAGCCCGTGGGTGCAGGCTTGCTTACAGTAAGGGCTTCACCCAGCTTTCCTCCTGCAGTGGAGCTGCCCTGGATCCTGTGGTTGAAGAGATGCATGAAGAGGCAGTTGCTTCAAGGACAGCCTTTGGGTTAGATTGCTGAAGGACATACCTGCGGCAAACATCCGAGAATGAAGGCAGCTATGCCGAAAGCCTCGTGAGATACATGCCTCTTCCGTAAAGCTACAAAAAAGTTTTCTGTTGTATGGATATTTTCTGAACTCTCTGTTCCTGAGTTTTTGGCGTAAGTAATTTGCCTTTCCAGAGGTTAACTTCTGAGGAGAACAAGTGAAATCAAAGAAAAAAAAAAACTAGATGGGAGTCAAAAATGTAATGTGACTTTTCTATTGCAGCTACTCTGTGGGCAGAAGCAGACAGGGACAATTCACAGAATCATAGAATGGTTCAGGCTGGAAAGGACCTTAAAGATCACCCAGTTCCACCCCTCTGCCCTGGACAGGGACACCTCCCACTACACCAGGCTGCTCAAAGCCCCATCCAGCCCAGCCTGGAACACCTCCAGGGATGGGGCAGCCACAGCTTCTCCGGGCAACCTGTTCCAGTGCCTCACCACCCTCACAGGAAAGAATTTCTTCCTAATATCCAATCTAAATCTCCCCTCTTTCAGTTTGAGACCGTTATGCCTCGTCCTATCATTACACTCTTAAAATAACAAATGGTCTTTGAAGAAATCATCAATTTCTGCCTCACCTCTGTTCATCTAAAGAGGATACCAGTGATGCCAGCACAAAAAGAGCAGACATGAAGCATCAGCAAGAGCGTACTACGCCATGTCCAGAATCACCGTGCTCCGGAACCAGGAGCTTATCTAGAAACTTTTCAGCTGCTTCCCAAGAAGATAAGCAAGCCTAACACCCAGCACAGTCCTCTGATACCCAGCATGGTCCTGCTGCTCTTCAGAAGGTGGGGCAGCTCCAGGCCGGAGCATCAAACTTGCAGCTTCTTTAACATCGACTACAAGGAGAGACAGTTCAGACTTGTGGAAGTCCCATATGCCACACAATTCTGAATGCGCGCCACAGGGAATAAGTGATAAACACCGATTTCCTTCTCCAAATTATAAATCTTCATCATTTTATAGTAATTAAAAAAATTCCCTTCTAACAGCCTGGCCTTTTATAATGCATTTCTTTTTAACGACAGTTTTCTCTCTAGACTTTTCAAAATCCTTGAATTCAATTAGAAGATCCCACAAGTTAACGTAGTAATAGGCACATACTGAAAATATATAATACGAAACCCAGAGTATGTCAGTGTAAGTAATTTAGACACTTGCAAAAAGGCTGCACTGCTACTTTGAAAAAAGACCCTGACAACTACAAATTACAAAGGAAGGCAACAGACAAGTATTGCTTCGTATAATAAATTGCTCACTTATTTTTCAATTTGTTCTTCCAAACTTTTATCTAGGGCAGCAGAGACAAACACTGATGATACGAGATACCATCTCAGATCTAAGTGACTCGCAGAAGCTTGGAGGACTCCACTTTGTTTTAAGCAGAGCTTTATCACCGTGCAACAGGAAAGTAGCCGCTTTAGAACCTGTGCTGCTCGTGACTTGCGCTTCTCTATATTATCCTGCTTTGGGAGAACGGGATGTGAAACAAATGCAAGCAATGTAGGCCAAAACCAAAAGGAATGTTTATAAAACCCACTCCTAGAATATGCAGATGAGAGGAAGATACTACCACCTTAGTCACAAAAATTTTTAGAAAAAAGTCTTTCTTACGCAAAAATTACAAGGAAAATGAAAAAAAACCAGAAAAAAACCCAAACAAACCCGTACGACTTTTAGGGAGTTTCTTCACCTCCAAACTGGTTTGGTTTTCAGTTAGAAAATACTCCCTTGTCCCCTCCAGGGACTTTGCCATGACGACTGCAGAACCCCCGCCAGCTCCCAGCCCTGCAGCTCTTCTCTCTGCTTTTGGGGGAGGCAGGAGCAGTGCATCCACAGCAGCAAAGGTCACTCCAGCAACCCAGCCTGTCCCCATCGATGACATCAGGCAAATGAACTTTAAATCCCAGGTGGAGATCTATGTACAACATTCTCAGAGTTTCAGTGAAAAAGCAGACATTTTTCTAAAGCCGCTACTTTTAAAATGCATTCGGTGGTTTCTCTTATTAGCTCCCAGTTTTGATGGTGAGGAGCAGCTGTAGGTGGATGGGAGGCTGCTTGAACAGCCATCGTGACTCTTGCAGCAGTCAAAGGCTGGGCCCTACAGCTTGTCTGCAAAGGGAAAAATTATTTTGAGAGAGGCGACAAGATAAAGGAGTTAAAAGTAGTGAGTTCTGAGCTCAGAAGTGTACTTAAGCTTTATTTAGATGCATTTCTGGATGGGAAGAAGAGATGTGACAATATTAAATTACAGATTTATGTCAGCTCTTCTACAGGCACAAGGGACAAAGACACAGAAATGAGTTGGATACTTTTTTCTCTTATGATCAAGTACCCTTGATTTCAGGGCAGACGACTGAAAGAACAAGGCCAAGGTTTTAGGAAAAAAGGACACTCAAAGTTAAGCTTTGAATGCATGAATGCAAACAGTCCTTCTAAAAGCACCTCTTATCAACTCTACTGCAAAGTACGCAGCGCTTGTAACTCCTGCTGGTGGAAGAGGAATCCATCCCGACAGTCTGCCCCGAGCTATAAAGCAAGCCAGATACCTCCTGGAAGTTACCGTCCCCAAAACCCACTCTGAAAGGTTCAGTAAAACACACTAATAGTGTTTCAGGTAGAGCTCCTCCAAAATACAGCCACTGGCTATGGTGTTTAATATGGTTTCTGCCAGCCAGAATTAGCTATGTCCCCGAGATATTGCCCTCGTGGAGGATAACGTTTGTTGCAGTGGCTCACCATTTGCAAGAGTCTCGAAATCCAGCAACCTCGTGGTCACAGGTACCCCAAATCCCACCCATCAGCCTCCAAGCTCTTCCCATTCAAAAGATACAGGTGGTGCTGGGAGCTGCAATCTTAGGTACCTTGCACATCAGAGCCCTACAGGCATTCCTAGTCTTCATCCATGTATTACTGTGTGTTTTAACTGTGAGAACATAAGTACTACAATTATTTCTTAAAAATGCACTAAAACATTTACAATGGCTACAAAACACATTCACATTCTCTCATCGTAATGGGCTCTTTTTTTTACAGTTTATTGTTAAATAAAGCTCATCTAAAATTTATTGGAGTGTAATTCTTCAGCTGCATTTACTACGTGTTTCATTGCCTTGGTCGGTATCCAACATCTTGGCAAATAATGCGAGTAAAATATTAACACTGGTTATTGATTATACTTTAACTGATCCTGTCACCTGAGCAAACAATCCGTGTTTCGGCAAAGGAAGGGAAAACAGCATCTTTTGGGAAGCAAGAAAAACTTTCACCCACGCTTACTTCAAACCCCAGAGTTCTGCACACAAAACAGGAGACAGCACTCAAGTTTTTAATGTTTCACTCTTCCCTAAAGAGCTGGAGTCTTTTAGAATATATAAGCCCCATGAAAAATGTCAGGCCGGGTAATTTATTTTCAGTCACAGGTTTTTTTGTGTGTTTGAAATCAGTTTGCTGATTTAGCAACTGGTACACAGAGTCTCTTTGTCTCTCACACAGTTCAGCACTCATTCAGCAATCTGCACAGCAAGTTGCATCTGCAAACGAAGAATAAATACTTATCTTTTTCATCTCTTTGTATGCTGCAAGCTTAACATTGACTATTCAAGTCTGACCAACCTGCGCAGAGTTCTCAGAAGTGAGCAAGATTCTTTCAAAAATCTCCCAGCTCTGCTCATCTGCAGTAACCTTCCACACGCACGCCAGCCTTAAACCAGGCTAACCAGGGGCTTCAGGTCTAACGCAAACGCCAGATCCTGCTGTTAAGAGGAGAACCGATGCACAGAGGTGGTTTCTGTCCTCCTTCCAACACAAGAGAGAGCACACTGCCCTCCGGGAACCATCACTTGGATCTACCACAGCCTCCACGGCCACAAACAAGCAGCTTCAGATCTCCTGCTAGGAATATTGCTGAGTGACAAATAAAACAATGCAAGAAAACACATGAACAAAAAGTGAAAACAAACATTAGGATCTTGCTTCCTACTGCTTACAGCAGATCCATGCTTTCTAATAACACGGCAATTCCATCAGCAGCAAATTTAATCCTACATTTAACTAAATAAGAACGACACATAAAAGCCATTAGCCTTGTCCCTCCTTGCCATCCTCCTGTCCATGTCCTCCACTGCTCCCTCTGATGGATGTTTCTGTCGCTCTCTCTGGGTTTCTTCCCCCAACCAACGCATCTGGGCTCAGCCAACCATGCATTTCCAAAAGCTGCTCTTGTGGCCTTGCTAGTTCTTCAATTTCTTTTTGCATGAAAAGCTTCACTGACAGCTGCTCGGCGCTCCAGATGGAGGTTTGCAAACACGAAGTGGAAGAGAGAAATGCTCTGGGACCGGGGAAGGGAAAGTGCTGACAGAGGAAATACCCGGCACCGAACCATTTCCTACCACTCCTCCACTTCCTGCACCCCAGACAGCCTGGATAATTAACTACTCGCTATACTAACATCTTCATATTATCAGGAAACCCAGAGAACTGGAATAAACAGCAGAAATAGAAAAGACGAAACGTGAACGGTTTGTCTTTTTTTTTTTTAAAAAAAAAAAAAAGAGCTTTTGCCAAGCCTTCAGAGAGTTCTCCAGCCAGAGCTCAGCTGCCCCTTTGCCACAAGCCCTGGGCTTAACGCAGCAGAAACACAACCCAGCCTGGCACTGGTGGAGGAGGGAACGTGGCACACCAGCAGCCAGGCCCTACTGTCTGCCCTCATATGGTGCAGAAAATAATGAGACTTTAGTATTTCCCCCATCCACATACATGCAATGCACTTTATTTCCATGCAGGTTAACCACACACGCAGCTCAGCCACCAAGCACCAGCAGTGGCTACCAGGGTACCCTCCACTCCTCATCCCTCTCCTCCAATTCATTACAGGGCTTCCAGAAGAACTTTGGAAGCACACTTGTTTGAGTAGATAAAATTCAACTCAATCTTGGTAAGAAAAACAAACACCAAAAAAACCCCACCCAAACCCAGAAGGATGTAGGACTATGTTCCAGCATCAGCCTCTGGAGCCGCTTCCGTACTTCAAATAGCAAAGCCTTAAGTCAAAATGCATCAAAAAACATTTGGTCTTTTATAAATGGAAGATCCTTGGGGAAAAAATAAAAATAAAAAAATCTCCTTTTACTAGACTCTACAAGGTCTCCAGCGCTGTGCTGTGATGAGCTGGCAGTGGCAAAAATTTCAAGTGAATCACAGGACTCTTGGGATGGAGTGGAAGCCTCTCTGCATTTCAACCCACACTATTGCCACTTGATGGAGTGCCCCAGGTCACTCCTGACACCACCACTGACCGCCCCTGCACCTCCCCTCTTCCCAGCGAGAGAAAACAGAACATCCCTCTCCCATACATCCCTTCCCCAACACACTATGAATCCGAAGGGCATCTCTTCTGAAACAGGCAGTCCCGCATTCTTCCACCCCGTCGAGGCTGTGGGTGCAACAGTTTGGGGGTTACTGAATGGAAGAGGAGGCGACTGATCAGGAGGAAAATACGGAAACAAAGACAAAATGCAGGTTTTAGTGTGCTCTTCCACTGTCACTACGGAAATCTAATACGGGACGGGGATTAGAACCTCTGAAGCCTCAACTCAGGCACAATGTGAGCCAAGGGTGCAAGAACCACCACCAGTATTTCTGGAGAGGACTCTAATGTGGAAGGAGCATGTTCGAGCTCAGATTAATTCCTCTAAGTCTTTCCAGACCATGCTTCAGAGGTGTATGCACGAGCAAGCTCCATCCCATCATATCACCATCTCAAAGGAGTCTGGCTTGCTTTAAAATGCTAGTGAACACAGAGGATCCCAAGATACAATATCCCCAGGTTCAACAAAAGCTCAGTATGGTGTGAGCGTTTATGTGATTAAAACTGAAAAAAAATCAACATTCGGAGTCAAAATATTCGGGCATTCCAGCTTGTGGATGCCAAATGTTTAAAACAGCCTGGAATAAAATCCCCTCTCAAGTAGAGGAGTAGGTAAAATGAAATATGCAGAAAACAAAAAAGCAAACAAACAAACAAGTTCTCTTCTGGAATTAGCAGTTTTCATCTTTTACAGTAAAGTTTGTTTCCAAGAGGAGAAACATTTTTAAAGCCTAAGCATTTCATGTAACTTTTTCATCACTTACAAATCCCCAAAATGTCACCGAAGAAGTGACGATTATTTGCCCAGTACTGCACGGAAAAGAATAAAGCCAACAGTAAGAAAGCCCCGTATTCAGATCACACCTCTGTCATACGCCTCTTCTCCTCCAAGATACTGAACACACTGCTGCCTAGAGATGGGTATCAGTTAAAATGTCATATTAATCAGGGTTTCACAAATCACCCAAATCCCATGGCAACATTCAGATGTCTTCTATCAAATATCCCTGAAAGGGGAAATGGTTTCAGGGTCATTCCAAACACATAAGCAAAGAAAGAGACGGGGGCAGGCAGAAAGAAACAAAAGAAAAGAACGAAACCAAAGAGACAAATGAAAGAAAATAAGAAAAATAAGTTCATTTTGAAAGATTTAAGATTGATAGTTTTAACTACCAGAATCACAGTGGGCAGATGATCAAACTTGCAACAAATAGACACATTGCCCCTGAAATCACATCCTGAATAACAAGCAGTTGTGTTTAGCGGTACAAACCAGACACGGTGGCGTAGCGATGACTTTTAACAGACCTGAAATACCTCTACATAGCTTTAAATAAGTAAATCACACATGTTTCATAAGTGAAACAGACTTCCACAGGTTTTCAAGCCCAATCCACAGTCTTACAGCAGGTCCAACTCCTCTTCAGACATCTCTGACTGATATTTGCCTAACCTGGTTTGTGCAGAGTCCAAGGATGGAGACTTCGCAGCTTCCCAGGAGACCTACTCCAACGTTTCTCTGCCCTGGGCATTAGGAATTTTTTTTCCTTAGTACCTAATTAGAATCTCTGTGTTACATTTTACACCCTTTCTTGTCCCATTCACTGAGGACATGGGGGGAAAAAAAAAAAAAATCCTTCCTCCACAGAAAACTTCTCCAGATACAAAGACTTATATACCTCACCTTAGTCCTTCCATTTTTAAGATGAAGACCTTACGTTCCAGACTTATGATTATTTTAATTTTTCTATTCTGGCTCTCCCCAATTTCTCTCCTGAAACACGATGCTCAAAACTGGCTGTAAAGAAAAAGCACCTGTACCCTGTTATAGCCAAGCTCCATCTAACCCAGCACTGTCTCCAATGTTGTCAATAGCAAATAGCTAGGGAATAAGTTTAGAAACAGACAAATATGTATATATAAAACAATACCCTTGCTGGAGTAGTGAGGTATTGGAGTAGCACTCCAACAGTTTGCAGCTGAAGGACCTTCCTGACCAGAGAATATTTTTCATATTTCTTGCTTAACAATTATTTTTTTTTCCTTCGTTAATTTGTCCAGTAATTTCCTTTAGGTTCACCCATCACAAGAACCAAGGAGCATCAGAATAACAGTAAAAAGTGTCTCCTCCTGCTCCAGTGCAATACCCCTCTTCATTCTCTCCTCTTCTACTGCCAGGAGCCCCAGCCTAGCTAAATTCCCCTTGCAGAGAAACACTTTCACAACTTGGGTCACCATCGCTTCCCCTCCCTGTGCTTTTCAGCTCAACCACATCTTTTTTTTTTTTTTTTTTTTTTTGAGGTAGGACTGGGACCAGAACTGCACACAGCATTCCAGGAATAATTTTAAGTTTTGCTTTCTTTTGCTTTCCTAACAATTCTTAGGATTCAGTTTGCTATTTTTGACCACTCACATTGCCATGGAACTACCATTACAACCCTAAAAGCTCATCATGCAGGTGGCAGAAAAAAACCACATGTAAAATTATGAGTCTCCCTTCGGATGCATTTTGTTGGATTTATCTTTCTCCATCCAATTTTATCTGACATTTTACCACTTCACCGCTCGGCACAAGGGCCCTCAGCCATCCTTTGCTGCTGTCCTTCACGTGTGCTCTCGGAGATTTAGCCTCATCTCAACCTGGGCACCTCATTACGCACCTCCTTTCCCAGAGCATCATCCCCAGGCCGGTACTGGCCACCACCTCCACAAACCGACCACAGCTGCCTCCTCACCGCTCCTGTTCCGGGGTCAGAGGAAAGATGGCCACGTGGGCAGGTTATTTGTGTTGAGAATCTTTCCAGAGACTTTATCGAATGCCATTTGTAAATGCAGTTAAGCAACATCAATCCAACTCCCTTGCCCAGACACTCACTGGTCCATTTAAAGAGCTCCAGGAGATTTTAGATTCATGATTCCTCTCTGCAAAAACTGTGCTGTCTCCTCCCCAGCACATCACATTTCAGTGTGTGCCCTTAATTCTTTTCTTCAGAACGGTTTCTACTCAGTTGCCTGGCACAGACATCAGGCCTACTGGTAACAACAGACATAATTACTCTGGATTATCACATTTTCCGTGAAGTACAAGGTAGTGGGCACAAGAGCTATAATAAACTCCACCGTCCCCTAGCCGTGCACGCCTGTGAGAGCCAAGATAATTTCCAGATGTCTCAGTATCGCAAGATACAAAGTTAGAGATAATGACCACTTTAGCTGCCGCTATATCTTCTCTTTGTTTGACTAAAATAAAAAAAAAATACAGAAGAAAAGATTTGATAAGCTTATTTCTCCAGGGAAAAGACTGAAGGGGGCAGAAACATACAATTGATAGAGGAGCCTGCATTCAGCAAGCATCCTAAATGTGGGGGGAAAAAAAAAGCAGGCTACAGGCGGAAAGCATCACATAAGCAGCAACACTATTCAAAAGAAGGGCTGATATAAAGAGGATTGATGGAGAGTCATCTGACCGCCAGCATTCCAAAAAAACGTTGTTGTGCAGCATTGCAAAACAATTCTGTTCCAGAGCATGTAGAAGAGGAGGCACTTGTGATAAACCATCCTTTTAACAGCACACAAAGATGCACTCCATTTGTTTCCCACAGTCGTAAACTCACATGACATTCACTGAATCTCAGGAACACTGGAACTTGACCAGACGTCATTCAAATCCAATTTGAATATTTCAAAGTACAACGAAGAATTCATCGGTAAATCTTCTCGGACTTCATTTACAAATTAAGCAAAAAAAAAAAAATTCAGTGCGATTATTCT
Source organism: Stercorarius parasiticus (assembly GCA_013396915.1). Taxonomy (NCBI): domain Eukaryota; kingdom Metazoa; phylum Chordata; class Aves; order Charadriiformes; family Stercorariidae; genus Stercorarius; species Stercorarius parasiticus. The sequence goes on from VWZL01001610.1 coordinate 216,524, forward strand.
AGAACACTTAACGTAAAAAAAAAAGGAAAAAAAGGAGAGTTTATGACCTTTGGAAGAAGAGGCAGGCAACTCAGCAGGACTACAAGGATGTCATGAGGCTATGCAGGGAGAAAATCTGAAGGGCCAAAGCCCAACTAGAACTTAATCTGGTCACTGCCGTAAAAGACAATAAAAAAATGTTTCTACAAATACATTAGCAACAAAAAGACGGCTAAGGACAATCTCCATCCTTTACTGGATGATGCAGGGGGAAACACAGTGACAAAGAATAAGGCTGAGGTACTTAATGCCTTCTTTGCCTCAGTCTTTAATAGTAAGACCAGTTGTGCCCTGAGTTCCCAGCTCCCTGAGCTGGAAGACAGGGAGCAGAATGAAACTCCCATAATCCAAGAAGAAATGGTTAGCAAGCTGCTACACTCCTTAGACACACACAAGTCTACGGAGCTGGGTGGGATCTCCACCCAAGGGTACTGAAGGAGCTGGAAGTGCTCATAAAGACACTTTCCATCATTTACCAGCAGTCCTAGCTAACTGGGGAGGTCCCAGCTGACTGGAAGTTAGCAAATGTGACGCCCATCTACAAGAAGGGACAAAAGGAGGGTCTGGGGAACTACAGGCCTGTCGGTCTGACCTTGGTGCCTGGGAAGGTTATAGAGCAGGTCATCTTGAGTGCCATCACGCGGCACATACAGGACAACCAGGTGATCAGGCCCAGTCAGCCTGGATTTATGAAAAGCGGGTCCTGCTTGACAAACCTGATCTCCTTCTAGGACAAGGTGACCCGCTTAGTGAATGAGGGAAGGCTGCGGATGTTGTCCGCCTACACTTTAGTAAAGCTTTTGAAACCGTTTCCCACAGCATTCTCCTACGGAAACTGGCTGCTTATGGCTTGGATGGGCATACTCTTTGTGGTGTAAAAAAACTGGCTGGATGGCCAGGCCCAAAGAGTTGTGGTGCACGGAGTTAAATCCAGTGGGCAGCTGGTAACAAGTGGTGTTCCCCAGGGATTGAGCACACCCTCAGTAAGTTTGCAGATGACACCACGTTGGGCAGGAGTGTTGATCTGCTTGAAGGTAGGACGTCCCTACAGAGGGGTCTGGACAGGCTGGATCGATGGGCCGAGGCCAATGGTATGAGGTTCAAACAAGGCCAAGTGCCGGGTCCTGCACTTGGGTCACAACAACCCCATGCAGCACTAAAGGCTTGGGGAAGAGTGGCTGGAGAGCTGCCTGGCAGAAAAGGATGACAGCCAGCTGAATATGAGCCAGCAGTGTGCCCAGGTGGCCAAGAAGGCCAACAGCATCCTGGCTTGTACCAGAAACAGTGTGGCCAGCAGGACTAGGGAAGCGATAGTCCCCCTGTACTTGGCACTAGTGAGGCTGCACCTTGAGTACTGTGTTCAGTTTTAGGCCCCTCACTACAAGACAGAAACTGAGGTGTTGGAGCATGTCTAAAGAAAAGCAACAAAGCTGGCTGAAGGGTCTAGAGCTCTAGAAGGTTGTAGCGAGATGGGGGTTGTTCTCTTCTCCCAAGTAACAAGCGATAGGACAAGAGGAAATGGCCTCAAGTTGTGCCAAGGGAGGTTTAGGATGGATATTAGGAAAAATTTCTTCACTGAAAGGGTTATCAAACATTGTAATAGGCTGCCCAGGGAAGTGGATGAATCACCATGCCTAGAGGTATTTAAAAGATGGGTAGACGTGGTGCTTAGGGACATGGTTTAGTGGTGGACTTAGCAGTATTAGGTTAACAGTTGGACTCAATGATTTTAAAGGTCTTTTCCAAACTAAACGATTCTATAATATTTAACAGCATATATATTGTATTTAAGAGGAGTCAGAGCATAACTTGCTTTGGAAATCATGCACTGGAAATTGTATTTTTAGAATTCAAGGCCTGAGTTGTCCTGTGACAGTCACATCTGTTTTGCCATAAAAATCAACCAAATCTGATGATGCTAGAGACCTGTCTAGTACAGTACCCCATCACTGACAGTGACTGACAGCAAGTACCTAGAGAAGACTGTAAGACAAAGGCAAATATACAAGAGATAATTGCTCAGAATATGCCCCCAGCATGCAACAATTTTTACTCGCACAACTTCCTAAGCTTGTAACTCATATCTGTATATTTAATATTCCTTGATGGATTTATTCTTCCAAGAATGTTTCCAACAGATTTTGAACTATGTACATGGCTTATATCCAGAGTACCCTGTGGGAAGAAGTTCCATACTCTGTGTGAAGCAGGAGCTCCTTGTGCCTGTCTCCATCCAACTGATCCTGACTAGTTCCGTATCCTCAAAGGAACAGAGAGTGATCAGCTCTCCACACACTTTTTCCACGCCAGACCCTTCTCAACTCTTGGGCAAATAACCTCTTGATCTGACAACCTGCAACTTTTCATTTTGTTAGCTGATCCATAATCCTGTCCACCAACACTTCGAACTAAAAAAGAAGAAGAACCAACCAAAAAAAAACCAAAACAAAAAAAAACCCAAGCAAACAAGCAAAAAAAATCCTCTCTCCTGAGTTAACACAGACACAGAATAGCGATACAGCATTTTTCTTAATGCTCTATGTGCCTCAACTGTTTCTTTCACTTTTTCTCCGTCCACAGGTTTCATAGATTCTCTGATATCTTTCTTTCCTCTTGATGCCCGAAAAAAAATACCAGTTTTCATGCCTGCATCTTCATCATATCTTCTCCTTGTGCCAGCATGTAAATATTCAGATTCACCTTCTACATCTACATTAACAGCTCCTTTACCTTATGCCCCACCACCCCCTCTGGGTGCTTCCCAGTGTCTCCCCATCCCTATGTCAGCGAATACCATGTACACTTCCTTCGTATCACCTGTTCTCCTCCGCAGCCAGCCTCCCACAGCCAGTCTGTTCTTCCACCAGATCTTGTGCTCAGTCCCTTCTCTCACTTCACAGGTTTCGAATCCTTCTTATTCCTCCCCCCATCAGACATTTCAAAGACGACTAACTCAGTGAAAGATGACAAGCTCCAGCCTCTCCCACCCTCCTTTCTTTGCAAATACCTGTCTTTATTTTTCTCACTCTAACCATTACTGATGCGTTCAACCTGCTGCCTCTATCCACTCCGGGGGCTGCCATGATTTCCTCCTCTTCTCTCCTCTGCAACCCCTATCCTTTGATGTCTTCCCTTCCAAAAGAACACTTATTTTGTTTCAGCATGCTGCCTCTCCGGGACAGATGCCTACTTTGTGTTTGAAGGATCGCCTGGCATGCTGTGGGCATAAACAGACAAGCAACTGTAGATCTGAAACCGAGATCGCAGCAAGGCTGACACAGAGCAGCAACGGGGAGGCTGCACTAGGACGGGCCGTAGCGAGAGCTGAAAAATATAGGATCTTAAAAGTCACTAATGATCAAGAACGCCACTCAAAGGCTTACCTTCTCACACCACGCAGCCTTTCGGTGAGTTACAAGCTTATGCAGTTGGTCACGGAAAGTCATTAGATCTCTGGATAATCTGTCGATTTGCCCAATCAGACCGTCAGCCCAGGAGCAACATGAGGTCGCCTTTGGCAGCCTGTTTTTCTCTATGTGAGTGTCCTGGGACTCGCACATATTTCCCTCTTCAGCCATATTATCTAACACAGTTTCCTAAAGGAGAAACAATAAGAGTTACTTTTCAGCAGGAGCTAAAATGGTTTCCCCCTCCATATCTTCCTGGTAATTCATCACTAGGAATTCACTGCTGCCATCTCAGTATACAGTTGCTCCACAATTTCAGAGCTATTTTAAGAGATAACCTCCTCAGTTCACTATAACATATTTCTACGTTAACAGAAAACTTATGTTACTAAACTAGCTTATGTTAGAAAGCACTGCATACTGTGAGCTGCACTAAAGCATAAAGTAACGTTCATGGGACAGAGATCACCTGTACTGCAGAAGCTCTAGATATGCCCCTTCCCCTCAAACTCGGAGGTTAGATGCACTTCTTTGGCTGATTGTAACAAAGTGATGACTAAGAAGGAGATGTGTGCTTACACTGTTCAGGTCAGCCCCATCTGCTATGTGGCACAGTAAGTTGTTACACCCACAGGACCACTTGTGCCCATGTAAAACTCTACAAGTTGAGGAACCCCAAGAGATCCCTGCTCCAGGCTGCTCAGGAGCTCTTGTCAGCTCTGCTTGGCCATGGGCACCTAGCTGGTTCCATAATTACTTCTGCAACTGCCTTGGAGATAGTAACTGTTATTCGAAATACTCAAAAAAATTACCAAATAATTTCAGAGTTCTTGAAATGCATGTACCTATACACCATAGTGTACAGATCCTGTAGAAATGGTTTTCAAGCCAGGGTAGCAGAGCACAACTAAAAGGCCTAGCCCTCCTCACTCATTTATTTCCATATTGTTATCAAGAAGAAATAGGAGCGGTCATAATCTCTTTTAAAGACATAATTTGCATTCAAAATTATCTTCAGAAATTGAAGAAGTAATTTGAAAACAGCAAGAGCAAATTCAGCAGTTGAGCTGAAGTGAGTTCAGCTGAGGTCTACACGTGGGCAAGGAAAAACCAAATGCATAATTACTGGCTCAGCAGCAACACTGCTGGAAGGGAACTCAGAAACCCAGAAGTCACCAATGTCATACTATCTAAGTCAAGTACCATTTTAGAAAGCACAAACACAAGTCTCCATGATGGAAGAGCACTGACATAGGGGTGAGATATCTGAAGTTAAACACAGACAAATGGGAGGGAAAGTCCCGTACGGGAGCAGCAGCAACCATCAGAAGTTTGAACAAAAGCCCTACAAGGAGACACTGAGAGAACCAATTTTGTTTAACCTAGAAACAGGGACTGCTAACAGCCTTCACTTACATAAAAGATTGCTATAAAGAGGACGGGAAATTTTTTTTTCCCCACTTTTTCGTCTCTGGAGGTAGGTTAAAAACTCTGGCTTAACTCACAGAAAGAGATTCTTAGGCTCATACACGGAAAAACTTTGTAAGATAGCTCAGAATAGCAAAAGACACCCTACAAAACCTCCTTTCTCAGCAAGCATCAGCATTGCAAACTGGCACAAGCAGCGAGGACAGCAGCTCATACTGCCTGAAGGTCCAGCTCATGACAATGCAGAGATGTTCTGGGCACCAACAGGCTAAGAAACTGCATGGAAATAAACCAAAGCTTTTTGGGTTTGTTGATTTTGGTTGGTTGGTTTGTTTATTTAATTTGAAATTTATTACATGACAGAATTTTAAAGTGACATTACTGCAGTCACTCCAGTTTCTGTAGTTATAGGATCATAGAATGGTTTGGGATGGAAGGGACCTTAAAGATCACCCAGTTACACCACCCTGCCCTAGGCAGGGACACCTCCCACTACACCATGCTGCTCAAAGCCCCATCCAGCCTGGCCTTGAACACTTCCAGGGATGGGGCAGCCACAGCTTCTCTGGGCAACCTGGGCCAGTGCCTCACCACCCTCACAGGAAAGAATTTCTTCCTAATACCTAATCTAAATCTCCCCTCTTTCAGTTTGAAACCGTTACCCCTTGCCCTATCGTTCCGCTCCCTGATCAAGAGTCCCTCCCCAGCTTTCCTGTAGCCAGTAGGGACTGGAAGGGGCTCTAAGGTCTCCCCGAGCCCTTTCTTTTCCAGGCTGAACAACCCCAAATGCTCCTGCCCACAGCCCTCAGGAAGACCTGGCAGTAGCTTTGCAAGAATCATCCCATCCATCAGATCAGCAATGCAAAACACGGGTTAAGTGGAAAGAGAAAACTACTGTATCCTCAAAATACATCTGATTCCCATACATCCCACAGCATCCAGGAACAACCACCATCTTCAGCAAAACAAAAGAAAAAGGCAAATTCACCATCCAGCCTGTTGAACAATGTAAAAAGATGTGCTGGTCAGGTTTTTTGCAAGTATTTCTTTAGGATTTAACTCCAGGAAGCGCATTAACACTCACAATACTCCCCACACTGTTCAACATGTCACAGGCAAAGGTTTTGGCGGATACACCAAAATGCCATAACGCTTGCGGTTACATTTTGCTTATTTGGAGCCTGGCTTCTGCTAGTGTTGATACTTTCCAAACAACTATAAGATGGTAGACACGTAAAGCAAAAACCATTATAGAAGGAATGGCAATTTTAATGGCTCTGCAATGGAAGTACTCTTCAAGCCAGGTGAGGTAATTTTACACTTCTTTGCCTTGCTTTTAATATAGAAGGCGGCATACAGGCAATTAACAGTCAGCTCACTGATTCTCAAAATTTTGTAAACTCATATGGTTAATGTGGTGCTCTGAAGAATTATTTTCAGCAACTGTGAAAGGGCAAAAGTTGTAGAGAGAATTGAGATGGATGGTACCATTTACACTCACTTGAGAAATCGTAAGATGCACGGAGAAAGGCTTATTGATTTTCTTATGATCATTCAACACAGTTCAAGGGGAAATTGGCAATTGCAACACACTATTTGTCTGGGAAAAATGAAGTTGTTTTCAATATCAGCTGCTTGCAAATTTAGTTGTTCTCAAGTCTGCAATAAAGCTTAGAGGCCCCTCTTCTGAAAAGCCATTTAATTTTAAGCAATTGTACAACTGCTATGTTTAAAAAACATTAAAGAGATGAAGATCAGACGTTTTCATTTGTGTTAACTATCTGAAATTCTGCCACTCTGCCCTGCAATTCCTCAGCTCAGCTGGGCAAGTCTTATAGAAGAAAACGGAGGGACAAAGGAGAACTACGAAAACATGCCTTATTTTACCAAAGGTTTTTTCCTTTTTCTCAAGTGCTGTTGAACAGTTGGCTTGCAGCATTCATTTTTGTAGCAACGGGCCTTTGGAAGTGGCCAGCTATTTGTTAGAGTCAAGAAAGCTGCACCCTTCAAAATCAGTTTGATTCATTACCATCCACTGCCAATAAACTGGTTCCAGTTGCTTCCACTCCAGAAAGGCTTCGAGTTGCATGGTTTCAGACTCCAGAAGCTGTAATAGCTAGAGGAAAGGAGACAAAGGAAAGAAAATCAGGTAACACTGGTCACTTGTGAACTAAATGAAATGTGCGTTTGGTCTGAAGTAGAAAAAGAGTGTCAATAGTACAGGGGACAACACTGGGTTACTTTTCAAGAACATTGTAAAACCAGCTGCAGAAGTGTGATGTGAAACACTTCTCCCAGCACCACCAATTTATTCCTCACCCCAAATGTACAAACACCATCAGCTTTTGTATAAATAAATGTGAGTTTCCATATTGTTTTGAGGGATCAAAGAGCCATAATTCTGATATATTAAGGCCTAGAATACATGACCATCTTCAAATCTTCTCTGCTTCTTGACTACGAAAATAAGCTATGTTTCTCCAAGAGTATTTTTTTCATCTACCCATTCACTCACATTTATCAAGGCTGTGAGGTCTAAACACCTTCTTCTCTTCCAGGCCATGTACAGCATTCTCTCAGCTAAAACTTACACCATTGGTCTTGGACTGGGTGTCCTCAATTCAATAGTAATGACTCCAACTGCGATACACAGGTACCTTGACTAGTCCAATGTATCTCCTTCCCATGCTGCTCCCACACCTGTGGAAAACTCAGAATTCCAGTATCTCCAGTCCTCTCTGCCTCCTCCCTGAAAACCTTTCATCCCTTATTGGGATCACTCAAACTGAGATGATCTCTGATGTTCTGAAATAGCATGGAAGAACTCCCTCTAAAAATGTTACACATTTTATAAATTGTCTGATCTGCTGCATGAGGAATCCCTCCCTTTACCTGAGAGCACTTGAAGGAGAGAGATTATGTTTTAGCTGTAAAAATTATAAATTTTTCATAAATATATACATAACACGCATGTATACACACACATATGGTGAAAGAGACATTCCAAGACTAAATATTTATATATCAGTACAACAAAAGTTCTTAGAAAGAACTAGATGAACAAATTAGGTATAAATCAGAGCTTACCAGCTTTAAAAACGTCAGTACTGGCCATATATTCGAAATGAACTATTTTATCAACGGTCTGATGCCAAAGGCAACTTTTTAAGATGACACACAAACAGTACGGTCTCAAAGACAATGATAAGGACCAGATCAGTACCAGTTAAACCCACCTGATATACACAACTATCTTCTGCTGGCTTTGTTGGCTTTAGTTACTTACTACATCACATATAATTTAAGTAACTGCAAAGCATGAGTTGACTTTGCAATTTTATTCTGCAGATAGAACTTTAATATCAAGAACTCAAAGAAAGGAACGCACTTTGCGAGAGTAACTGCTGGAAATTACGAGCAGTTTGCTCTAAAACACTGCTGGATCCAAAATACAATTATTACACATTTGTTCACACAACTGACACTTGGTATTATGCTTAATGACTTTGCTAGTTTCAAGCTCGTCTGGTATATGAAAGGTGGAAGAATGAGTTTCTGTCTCCTTTTTTCTTTTCTCCTTTTTTTTTTTTTTTCACAGGTATATCTATGGCACAAACGGCTTACATTATGTGATCTGATGCTGGCAATAAAACACAGCCAAAAAGTTGATTAAATATTCAGGCAACAGCTAAGTTACTTGATTTTAAAGTAGCTTTGTAATGCAGTCATGACTGTGAGTGATTGCAGTATGAACATGTCTTGTGACAGCTAAAGAGGGCTGAAGGTTGGAATGGGGAGCTTTTCAGTTGAAGCCTTTAAAAAAAAAATCTTAGTAAAAACATAGCCATCATCTTTAGTTTTAGTCTCACTAGAGGAGCTCCTGAATATTAAAAAAAGTCATACGCCACTTGCTTTCACAAGTGCAAGGGTATGGCTGTGAAACTTCACCAACAGATTATTTACAGGTCTGTAGTTAACTGACCTGAACAACAATCAAAGCTTCCTGAGCTGTCTCCTTATCTCAAGCCTTTCAGGATCTTTTGCATTTGGGGGTTTTTTTGTTATCTTTTTTATTTTTTTTAAAACCACTCCATTACTCATGTAAAACTTGAACAGCTCATTTGAAAACATTCGTCTGATTCACCTACTTATCGCATCCTCACCATTCACTAAGGTATTACCACCCTCAGAAATATCAGGCGAGCAACTGCGTGCTAGATCGTTTCAGCTGTAAATGAGTAATGGGATGACTACGCCGCTCATCCTAGGAGGACAGTTTTCAACCTAGCTGCCGTGACAGTGTTCGGCTGGCTGCAAGAGCCAACATTTGCGTTTCTGCCCCAAGGGACTGAAGGCACTGGTCCTCGATGCCAACATCCTCTGCCATCCCTTACATGGGCCTTGCAAGATTCTGGTGTTACCACAGCAGGGAGAATAAAGCAAAACACAATAAAAACTAATGTACTACAAATATCATAGAAAGATTCAAGTTAGAAAGGACCTTAAAGACCATCTAGTTCCAACCCCCTGCCCTGGGCAGGGACACCTCCCACTACACCAGGCTGCTCAAAGCCCCATCCAGCCTGGCCTTGAACACCTCCAGGGATGGGGCAGCCACAGCTTCTCTGGGCAACCTGGGCCAGTGCCTCACCACCCTCACAGGAAAGAATTTCTTCCCAATATCTAATCTAAATCTCCCCTCTTTCAGTTTGAAACCGTTACCCCTCGTCCTATCATTACACTCCCTGATCAAGAGTCCCTCCCCATCCTTCCTGTAGCCCCCTTTAGGGACTGGAAGGGGCTCTAAGGTCTCCCCGGAGCCTTCTCTTCTCCAGGCTGAACAACACCAACTCTCTCAGCCTGTCCTCACAGCAGAGGGGCTCCAGCCCTCGGATCATCTTTGTGGCCCTCCGCTGGACCCGCTCCAACAGGTCCATGTCCTTCTTGTGCCGAGGACTCCAGAGCTGGACACAGCACTCCAGGTGGGGTCTCACCAGAGCGGAGTAGAGGGGTAGAATCACCTCCCTCGCCCTGCTGGCCATGCTTCTTTTGATGGAGCCCAGGATACCTTAGCAAAAACCATAAAAACAAATAAATGTTCAAGGCGAGGACAGGACAACAGACTGTCTGTCTGCATGCCATGAATTTATTCACAAGGAGAGTCTCCACACGACCCAGAGGTGGCAGCCTTTCACCCAGACATAGCTGCACTTAGCAAATGAACAGCCGTCTATATCAACCAGCTTCTTTCCCTCAACTCTATCCTCTACTCAAGCTTCTCACGAGCATTTATTGTTCTTTAGCTAAACTTTGCATTTTGTCACAAAGAGATCAAGGGCACGCATTTTCCCGGGTCGCTCATCGCAGTCATGCCACAGCTGGTATTTCAGCTCTATTTGCAATTGTGGGAACCAAAGCCCAAATTGTACCTCTGCATTTCCCCCAAATACAGTACCTTTTCTTATTTAGTACCAACAACAGTTCACACAGAGATGCCTTTATATGCGAGAAGCAGTTCCACTTCTGCTGTCCCATAAACCTCTCAAGATGTAAGACAAACTCACAAGCTGCAACTAGAGCTGTCTGCTCATTTTTGTTGACCTAAGGACCCAGATGCTGACATGCCTCCTAATGAAATTTAAAGACTAACATCCGCAGAAAAGCATTCATTTTGTCTCATGAACAACGTGAAGCAGCAAGTCAAAAATGAGCCTCACATGGATATCAAAGTGATGCTTAGGGATAACATATGAAAATTCTCTTCCTCTCCACATAAAATTAAGACAATGAAATCCATTTCCTTCATTCTTCTGGAGGAAGTTATTGTTCTAAAATACTTACACCGAGAGAAAAAACTAATGACAAATTCAAACTGCTCGTCTCTGTGGAGAAGTAATTCCATAATGAATGCTGAGAGCAAACACTTTGCAGTAACAACTTCTCTAAACCATTGTAAAGAAACCATCACTTGGTGCAAACGCCTTGCAAGCAACAGTTTTGCTATAGAGGCTAAACTGTGCTTAACTGAGCTGTCTCAGAGCTGGCTGCCAGGAATCCTCAGAGTGGTGCAGCAGAACGCGAACTCTGTAAAGAATCATATAGAATCATAGAATGGTTTGGGTTGGAAGGGACCTTAAAGATCACCCAGTTCCAACCCCCTGCCCTGGGCAGGGACACCTCCCACTACACCAGGCTGCTCAAAGCCCCATCCAGCCTGGCCTTGAACACCTCCAGGGATGGGGCAGCCACAACTTCCCTGGGCAACCTGTTCCAGTGCCTCATCATCCTCACAGGAAAGAATTTCTTCCCAATATCCAATCTAAATCTCCCCTCTTTCAGTTTAAAACCCTTACCCCTCATCCTATCACTACACTCCCCGATAAAGAGTCCCTCCTCATCTTTCCTGTAGTCTCCTTTAGGTACTGGAAGGGGCTCTAAGGTCTCCCCAGAGCCTTCTCTTCTCCAGGCTGAACAACCCTCTGACAGGCAGCTGCGATCTCCAAAGCCAAACACCCTGCATCCAACGCGGGTCACGGAACTCAGGAAACTTGGGGAACTTCAGCTGCACAAGTCCTAGGTGACAGCATCTTCTAGGTGGCTTTGGATACTCAATCAGAGGCCAAAGTTGAGTCCTCTTTGGTATCCACAAATCTAACTCGCACCAAAATCATTATTTAAACATATTTGTAATTACTTTTTGTGTTGAGATATTAATCTTTTTCATATTATTTACTAGCATATTGCTAAATTCATTGATGTCTGCAGACTGTTACAAAAATCAATATTTAATAATTTGCAGCATAATGCATCCTTTTCACAGGCCGAGTTCCAGAGAGCTCCCCGCAACAAGTATTTAATCTCTGATGCCCACAGATCATAATTCAACTACCATATCAGTGGCAAAAGTATTTTTAATGAAAAATTGCTCTGCCTAAATATTCAGAAAATTATCCTATTGTTAGACACACAAAAAAAGGCCTTTCAGCAATAAATTATGTTTCTTGGCTCAGAGGCAAAATACTGCTGATTCATCATGTATTCATGTGTGACTGTAGACAGAAAACTTGCCTTGGACTCCAGATCACTGCCAACCTCACTCCAAACGCCAATATCTCAGGTGTGACTCAAGGTTTGAGACAGGGTTGGCTTCATATGAAAGCTTATATGGGGAAAGTATCAAGAGACTATTTCATACTTTGATTTGTTTAATAAGAAAAGGTTTTATTCAACTTCAATTTTGTTAATCTGGATACTACTGCTGAATATCTAAGAAGTGCAGGAGCGAAGCGAAGCAGAGATGTTCCTTCCAAAAAATGCAAAGAAAGGGGTGAATACACATGAAAAGCTTACACAATTTATGCTACCAGTAGTAAACCATAACAGGGATTAAGGTTTAAGAGATTAACCAAGCACCAGGTGAAATAAACAAATTACAGCACAGCTTCATCTCTGCTACCAAGTCAAAACTCCCTTACCAAAAAAACAAGCAAACTTTGACAAATGAGAGCCTCTCGGCAGGCAGGCTGTTAGCTGGATGACATTTGGTTTTAAATGGCACATACTGCCCCAATTACACATTAGCAGGGCTAAGTTTTGAGACCCCCCCCCCTCACCAAAAAAAGAGAAAATCTTGCTATCATAAACATCTGAGGCTGGGACAAAAAACACCACCGTAGGTGGATGCGCTCAGTGCTCCAAGATTCAGTTCCACATTGTGATTCCTTCAGAAGCAAAGCTGGTTTAAGACATTCCCACATATCCCCTGAAGGCTGAAGCAAAAATAAATAGGCCTGAAAACTAGAAAGTCACGCTGGAGTAGTGTGAAGTACAAGCAGCCAAAGAGCAAAAACTAACAGACCAATAAGCAGCCTCTGGCCACCAGGCAAATAAAGATCTGCTCAAGTCATTCCTCTGCCTGTGAAATATTGCTGAGGGTTGTGACAGAGCAGGAGAAACGCTGCAGCCCAACCATCACTAGGCAGGCGGATCAGAAAGGCTCCTGGATGACAAAAGTGGGGAGAACTTCTCCCACTGCCAGCTGTGGACACCACAGGGACCTTGACTGAAACGCTAGCAGGGATGGGGAAAGGTCCTCTGTGGCTCCAGAAGCAGGTATTTCTGCGTCTGCTAAGCATCATCTCTTTTGGAATTGTAATGGTATTTTTTTGTGGTGCGGACTGTTAAGGGAAAACAGGACTTGGATCTTCTGCAGAAGATAAAATACATAAAATACAAAACACAGCAGCTTTGGGTGGAGAAGTGTAATTCCAGATGTGCGCAAAACCTCCAACACCTATAATAAAATAGGTGACTTTTCCACTCACCAATGCCAGTTTTATACCACTACAGCTCGAACTTCAGTTCAGCTATCTCAGGTTTACATTGCGGAGAGCAGGGAATCAAACCACTAGTTAAAAACTTAAGTGACAAAGATCATCCTTATAAAACATAATTGCTATTTGTGGAGGGATTTAGAAAACAGCTGTTTAAAATGACACTGAAAGAAAATGGAATTCAAAGCAAACAAAATGAGGCATTTGGCACATAAAAATTGTACTGCAGCTTTCCCATTGATAGGCAATGAACTGAGATGTACTAACAATGACATTCATTTGCAGAGGAACAGGTCAGGGAATAGACCGCTTCTCTTTTTTTTTTTTTCCCCCCTGTGGAAATAGCACATATTAAAACAGGAAAAAAAGATCAGGAAAAAGAAGACTGAAGGGTGAGTTTTATACTTTAACAGCCAAGATCAAGATGTATGAGAATCGAAAAGGTACATATTTTCTTCCACAAAGGTACCACTGATTTTGGGTGCCTAACTTGGCATACCTGAAGAGCCAAATTTTCGGGCAGTACCCTTAGTCCTCAGCCAAAGCACATCCAGCAGGTACCAAAAAAATCACAATTTACTTTAGAGAAGTCTCAGCCAGAGGACTTCAAAGGAAAGCACCAAATTGTATCACGGTACTGCCTGACAGCTATTCATATTGTACTGCCAACCAGAACCCCCGTGTAGCTGATGTCAAGAAAGACCATTATGCATCTGCTTTTATTCAGACTGTTTCTGTACACAGAACAAAGCATTATCCATACTCAGTTTTTTCGTCCCGCCCCCTCCAATATACTTTCCTATTTTCCTGTATTTTTAACAGGACACAAAAACACACGTAGAAATCAACAGAAACAAGCAATTTCTATTTTTTAAACTCATCTGAATTCAGAATTGATGCCACGCTTCTGAACAGTACCAATATCCTGGTTTCTGTATGCTTCCACACTGGATGTTACCACACCATGAAGAAATGCCCGTCATAGGAGGAGCATTTCCTTTCCTCTGGGTGTGTTGTGATTACTGACTTCAGCAGGGGAACAAACCCTTTTGGCTTTACCCTCCCCCCTTTATTATCCCATCCATCCTTGCCACCAGCTTATTATATCCACCTACTGTATCCTTCCTTGACATCCTTATCCTGCATTTGGCAGTGAATAGACAAAAACACTATCCTTATACAAAGCTAAAGAAATGCTTCTTTTTAAAAAAAATAAATAAAAATCAGCCTGTAATGCAAACACCTACTAAGCCATGAGATTGGCTTTTTTAAATCCCTTGAACTTCAGTACTTTCTCTTCAAAATAAAGAACTACGTAGCACAAGTTATGCACAAGTGATCTTTCAAACTCTTTTCCGTATGCATTGATCTGTTCTCAACTGAGGAAACCATGGGCTGCCAGTCCCAAAGGTCACATAAGGTCCCCAAGCCTCCTGTTCCCTCCCTGTCTGCTCCCGGCAAGAAGCAGAGCTCACAGGGACAAGGGAGGTGCCTTCCTGGCACACACCTTCCCATGGGTGTCTCCCTGTCACCTTCTTTCCCTACTGGCCTGTGAGGACCAGGTGGTCCTTAACCCAGGACTGGATGAGCAGTGACATCCAGGGCTTCCCCAGCTCTGCTTCAAGGGACAGCTCGTCCAGGACGGAGCTACCTGGCTTCACCTGCGCTCCCAGGGCACCATGAGGTGTACATCATAACTAGGACTGGCTTGTACAGCATACACAGCAACAGAAACCCAACCTCTAAGCACTAATAAATATAAATGTTAAATAAAATGTACCTCTCGCCAAAAGACAGAAGAAGAAACATAAAGAAGAGGGGCTTTCACCATCGGAGACCCAAAAGCACACAGAATTATCACAGATGTTCATGTTAGTTTAAGAACGCCGATATGCGGATTAGTCTACGCTTGCCAACTTGAGATGAATACAGTTTCTCCCAGCCTAGCTCTTCTTTGACAAGCCATCATAGCCTATCATGCATGCAGATATTTTCATACATTTTAAATTATGCACTATTGACTAGAGAAACTACTAATTTAAAGTCTGCTACAGTCTCCCTGATGTCAAGTCATTTCTCTTGCTAGTCTCTTAACACAGTCCTTTAAATTAAGCGACAAACACACTTAAAAAGAACCACAAATCCAAAACCACTTGCAAAGCATGAGTAACAGCTGATTTTATAACTCTTATTTCCTCGGCTACTTGAGAAAACCAAGAATACCTGCCAGTAGAGCTGAGTTAACATTATGGGCCAATTGCACACAAAGTTTAATTTTGCAAGGCTGTAAAAAAACCTCTCCCAGTCTCCTCCCAATCTGAGCTGCATTCTCACCTCTAAACAACAGATTTCAGTTCAGTTCAGCTTTCCACCAACAGTTTAGTTGTGACCAAAACCATTGCAATATATGAATTTAACTGGCGCTTGCTTCTTTAACTAGCACAAGGATGGAAAATGCAGTGGTCCTGTTGTGCTTGACTTCCTGGATAGGTTAAGTGTCTTTTTGATGCAGCAGTGGATGCAGGACAACAGAGGTCCCAGCAAGGGATCACAAGATCATCACAGCTCCAGGGCACTTCAGCATCAGCCTTCATCACTAGCCATATTTTGGCACAAGAGTGACAAGCCTGAAGTCCCTTTTCTGTTAGAAGCTGATAACTGATTTCTCCTTTGGATGAAAACAACAACAAAGATGCTCTGCCCTCTCTAGTGGCTACTGTGAGCTTCAAGGCACAATTCAAGAGATGAGGTATGAGTTTTAAAGCTCCTGACCTTAACGTTTCTTTCCTGAGATTTCATTTGTTCCTTCAGGGCCCAATACCCCAGTTAAGATCCACCAGGCTGGACCAATGAGACCCTTTCAGATTCCATCACCAAAGAAGGGCAGTAAGTAAGCAACCCTTCCCTCTGAAGCCTCCTACCAAGGAAGGTTAAGAGGCAGCACGACCAGGGTATTTTGGAGACAAGACACACCTCCCACACCAGCCTCAGCTGACCCAGGTGATAAATGGGAATTTCATCGTTCAGCTTACAAACATGATGCTGGTACAACCTTTTCCATAGCACTGTATGGGACCACAGGGCTCCCTGTGCAGGCCCAAAGCATCACCTGAGCTGGGGCAGTTCGCTCCCACCCCTGGGATATTTAGCACTTCCACCAAAAAAATTATCCAATGCCAACTGATGACAAAGCACCTCAGCCTTGTCTCTCCAGCTTATTAATTCCAGCTGCATTGTCTCAGGTGGAATTACATTATAGTATGTCACTGTCATTGTCACTGTCATAGCATTCAAATTATGTTAAGGACGGCGTAAAACAAGCAAAAGCACAAAAGCAGCAGTGAAACTCGGTATCATTCTATCAGTTTTTCTGTCACTGGCAATCACAACCAAGTGTTCATAGCAGTCAAGCCACACAGCGCAGTTCCTACTTCAGTGCAGTATGTATCTACTGTGGTTCAGAGATACCTTCCTTTCTTACGGCATAGGAGACTAAGATATTGCCGCTACGCAGTCCAACAATTTATGGAGTCCGTGATAAACCACTGCATCGTTTTTCAAGGACCAAGAACTCTACATGCTTGGTCAATAAAATATACTAAGTAATAACTCATCCCAAAAAAGTGGTGATGGCAACTCCAGAACTGCAGCTCTATTAACTCCTTTTTTTTTTCGTATGGATAAGTTTAGCTGAAGGCAATATTCATGACAAATTGCAGCCTGGGGAAATTTTCAGATCAAGGTAATAATGCCATGAGGTAGAATGATTTGCTTTAGTGTTGCTATATAATGCTGCCAGTTCTTCCAATGGGACACTAATTGCAGCCAGAGGCCACCTTGCTTGAAAAATATCTGAAGAAATATTTTAGCACTAAAACTGTCTGGAGTAATCAAAAAATAAAGCATCCTTCCCAAGAAAGGGCGCTGGGAAGGTGGAATCGGGTACAGAGTTCAACAACTAAATGATTCACGGCTGGGTGACAAGCCAGTGCTTGTCAGCTGAAGAAGCTGGTCTCACTTCAACGCTGTCAGCCACGGAGCAGAACCACGTAGGTGGGAAGGGACCTTTGGAGGTCTGTAATCCAATATCCTGCTGAAAGCAAGGTGCTCAGGGCTCCCTCCAGCAAGTCCCAAGCATCAACAACAGACATGTCACCCCTTCTCCAGGATCTGCTTCCAGAGTTTGACCATCCTCATGGTCATTTTTTCCCCTTATATCTGACCAGGATTGCTCACGTTCCAACTGGTGTCTGTTACCCCTTCTCCTGTCCCAGTGCACCTTTAAGAAGATCCTGGTCCATGGCTCCAGCCTTGGCCACCTCCTTATTGGACTTGCTCCTGTTTGCCACTGCCATTGTGCTGGGGAGCCCAAACTGGACACCTTGCACTCAGCCTCACGAGCACTGGGCAGAGGGAGAGGATCCCTTCCTTGGCCCTGCCGGCTGCATTCCTGCTAACACAGCCCGGGATGGAGTCAGCCTTTGCTGCCTGGGCACACTACTGGCTCCCGGGCAACTTTTTGTCCACTTAGACCCCCAGGGGTTAGTCTTTTTGTTTTTTGGCAAAGCTGCTTATTAAGCAGTCAGCTCCCAGTCTGTACCATTGCAAGGGGTTATTCAGGCCTTTGCACTAGCTTTTACTGAGCTTCCTAAGGCTCCTCTCAGCTCATTTCTCCAGCCCATCTCGGTCCCCCTGAACGGCAGTGTTGCCCTCCAGTGTATTATTATTCCCTACTATTCCCGATTTGGCATTGTCCACACACTTGCTGGTGGTGTGCTCCATCCCATCATTCAAGCCATGAATAAGATGTTAAGCAGTACTGGCCCAAAAGCTGATCCCAGAGGGACACCACTAACAACCAGACACCAATTTGAGTTCAGTGGCACAAACAATTTTCCAATCACATTATCACTCCCTTACCCAGCCTACCCTTAACTAATTTAGCTATAAGGATATAAGGACTTTCTGCTAGTGATACATAAACACAGGCACATTCTCTGTCCCTATCCGCCTTTCTGAAAGCTCTTTAATTACATGTCTTTGCCTCCTTCCGGGATGGGATGCTCCAGACTGCTTTGAAAGGGAACCACCAGCAGGATCTGAGGGGACTGTGGAGGTGGAAAGCGCTTGTCCCGGAGCAGGCGGAACTGAACCAGACAGTAACAGCAGGCATCAGATGAGCAGAAAACCATCTGACACCACAGACAGTTGCAGGGAAGGAGAAACAGAGGAGATTGTTTTGATCATATTCATTCTTTGAGATTTAAAGCAGTTTAGCTCCTGCAGAGGCTTCTTTCTTTCTTTATACAGCACGAGGAAGAGTCACTCTATACATTTCTAGCCTCTCCAACCTCCCTAAATTAACTCTCCCACGGGTACCCATTCATCCCTTCTCCTGTCATCAACCCCAAACTTCCACCCTGACTTCCAGATGCTTCTTAGCTCTGGATAGTCCTTGTCCGTCTTCCAGACAGGATCTGGAAGCCGAGCCCCACTGCATCTAGAGGGGAGTAAAGCCTCCAGCAGCAGCACAAGGATGACCAGAGAAGTTAGGAGAGGAATTCCTCACCCAAGACAACTGGTCCGCTGTCTGCCCCAACGGGAGATCACACAAAGCATCCAAAGGCAAGTAATTTAATTTTTTTTCCAAAGTCTTCCCTTCTAAAATTGACTTGAATCTGCCTTAGAAATACCAATATACGTTATCTTGCACAATTTGCTTGCTCTTGCTTCTACAGTGCACAGCTGGACAGAGCCCTTCACTTTCCTAAGAAGGATCAGGAACTCAGCTACAAGTAAACACTGTCTAAAAGCATCTTTGAAGCCATTTGACCTCCGTAATTCTTCCTGATTTTACATGGATGCCAAAGGTTCAGGCATCTGCTCTGCCTCATTTTTGCAAATGAGTACCTGATCCACTCTTTCCAACAGGTTTCAGTAACTACTGTAGCAAGCCACATTTTATGTGATGAATGTCAGCAAATGAACTGAAAACCCAATTGCCTACAGTGTTTCAGAAGGAAAAATGACATGGCAGCCTACCTCCTCCTTCTGTAGAGGGAATCATTAAAAAAAGGCAGGAATAAAATTCTTTGTTCCTGCCACGCAGCACAGGGTGGGCAGCACACGCTGTCACTGACAGTTTCTTTGCTTTCTTTGTGCTTATTCTTTCCTTGTGATGAAATGTGAAAAGGAAAAATGATATCTGAATCACTAAGAGGTTTTTTTATTTCATTTTTAAATTGTTTTCTCAGTAGCCACTCTCCTACTCAACAGGAAACACATAACAACAACCAAATTACCCCATTTGTAAGACAGTATCCGCTGCTGCTCCAGTAATTGTAAGGAGGGGTTCCCATGTACACAGCCAGAAGAAACCAAATACAACAGCTTTTTCCAATTTCATTAACCTTCCATGTACCAAGCTTCAAACTAACAGAGCCTTCTCCTGGAAAAAACAACAGTAGTAAGTATTTTGGATTTTCATGGTGATCTAGGCAGTCCCGCTAGGAGGACCAAAACGCTTTAATATACTGTGCTGAACATCCTGATGCACAAGGAAAATGTGGGTTTCCCCGTACAGCTCATCCTCCCCGCAGGCTCTGAGCCTCTACCCATCGCAGTGTAGCAGATTCCACTGTGCACAGCACCACAGCAGGCACTCTGCTCCTGACGTGACCACCAAAAGACTAAACTAGGTATCTAGAAAGGAAAAAAAAAAACCACATTAAAAAAAAAATCTTTTAACCAACATAACCCATGGGCATTTAAAGCCAGTTTTTGGTTCATCATTCAGCTTATATATCAGTATCAGGGCACCAAGAGGAAAGTAGCGTAGGACAGGGCAGGACTCTTGGACAGGGTCAGAAAGCCAGCAAGTGTCCCTGCCGCGCTCCTCACCTTGCTCATCATACACCAGCACAGAGACTGTATTTCGTTTGAGCCTGCAGGTGACCTTCATATTAAATGCATCCTTGGAGCCTCCATTCTTTCTTCTTTGAACAACCACCATCAAAAATCAAGTACTCCGGATCATTCAGCTCCCTCAAGCTTTCTCATGTGAGCCTCCAGGCCTCCTGCATTTAGGTGCTGGAGCCCCATATATAATTCAGTATGTTATCAGATCTGCTCTGCTCTGCAATGTTAATATGTCAGCTCCCGTGTTAGTTCTCACCAATCTGACTACCGTGCATGTAAAATGTCTAAAGTAACTGGACTACCGTGCATGTAAAATGTCTAAAGTAACTGCGGCTGGGACAACATAGAACATTAAGTAATTTAACAGGGGGGAAAAAAAGCATTGGCTCTGCCTGGCAGCATTGTCCAGAGCACATGGCAGTAAGTATGTTCTACACTTTTAATGCAGAAGCCGGTATGATAACTGCTAAGGTTGGAAACTTGAAGCATTCGAAGCTAAAAAGTGCCAAATTCAAGTTGCCTAAACAACACTAATTTGACCATCCCGTGCGTGACCAAAATATTTTCCTTCATAATTTGCCTCACCAAAGGCACAGAATGGCTGCTGCTCAATCCACAAGCTATTCCTCTTCCTTCTAAATTGCATATTATTCTGACTATTCTTCAGAGGGAAGCCATGGACTTATTTACTATACATCATTCAAATCTCATTCTGAAGACAGAATTTTTATCTTCCACATAAACAAGTTATCTTTCCTAATGACCCATGTGAGATGAGATGATAGTATTATTGTCGCTTTACAATTGGGAAATGAAAGCAGAGAGATGAAAGTTAAATGCTTCCATTTCTTTTGGATGCCTTAACGCAGACTTCTGAGACCCGATTTCCAGAGAATTTAAAAGTTAGTGTACAGCACTTCACGGATACATCTACCCAGTGCAACTCAACAACTTGCAGAGATGCTTTGGGTAGTTTTCATTGAGCTAGTTCCTGAGCCAACGTAGCCACAGCATGCTGCCTCGGCTGCTCAGCTCTAGTGGAAGAAACCAGGCAGCTGGCCCAGGTTGCATCAACACACATCACCATACTGACTCCAGGATCCAGCCCAATGCTTCAGCAGAGCCATGTGCTGCAAGGACCTACTAACACCACCCAGGGTTAAATCTGACATTACTAGATGATGCTGCCTGTGCTGCTGAAACTCTTGAGGAGCTCCAAGCAGAAGTCACACCAAGTTCAGTAGCAGCTTGGAACACTCAACATTTCACAGAATGGTGTGGGTTAGAAGGGACCTTAAAGATCACCCAGTTCCAACCCTCTGCCCTGGGCAGGGACACCTCCCACTACACCATGCTGCTCAAAGCCCCATCCAGCCTGGCCTTGAACACTTCCAGGGATGGGGCAGCCACAGCTTCTCTGGGCAACCTGGGCCAGTGCCTCACCACCCTCACAGGAAAGAATTTCTTCCTAATACCTAATCTAAATCTCCCCTCTTTCAGTTTGAAACCGTTACCCCTTGCCCTATCGTTCCGCTCCCTGATCAAGAGTCCCTCCCCAGCTTTCCTGTAGCCAGTAGGGACTGGAAGGGGCTCTAAGGTCTCCCCGGAGCCTTCTCTTCTCCAGGCTGAACAACACCAACTCTCTCAGCCTATCCTCACAGCAGAGGGGCTCCAGCCCTCGGAGCATCTTTGTGGCCCCACAAATCAGATCCCTGAGCATCAAATTAGATGCACAAAAAATGGGAAACACCCCATCAGCAGTCCACCATGGAAAGTCTAGTTTAAAGTAACTTGCCATGGGGAACTTGAGAACTCAAAGGCAGAGCAGTATTCTAGCTCTCCAGGACAAAGCACCACTTCCTGGGCTATTAAGGTTTCCTTCCTCTTCTGACAGTTCTCCCATTCTTGCTGCTACTTCTTCACCTTCATCAACCACTTTCTCCACCACAGCTCTGACTCAGAAACACGGCACTTGGCACTCTGAACAATACAATAGTTCTAGGATAAAATATCCTAATAAACATACTTAAAGTAATACTACCAATGTTACACTGCATCACCTTACTCCAATTTAGACTATTAATTTCTGTGTTTTTTTAAAAAGATACTTTTGAAAATTCCTCCTACAGCAGTAGAGATACCCATCGCTTATCTGCAGGATCAGACCCTTGGGTCAGACTAACTAGCAGCAGTAGTAGGTTGCCTACAGGTATACTGGTTGTCCACTGGACCCTCACACTGGAAGGCAATGACATTTTCCTGCAGGTAGGAAATTTCTCGGAATACTGCAAGGAGCAAAACAGTGATTCAAGTCTCTAGATAGACTTACCCTCCCATTCACAGCTTCCTGTCCTAACTCTCCTCTCTAGTCTTGACCTTTCTGTCTATATTCACCCCCTCCTGCAGCAGCCTCTTTTCAGTGCCTCGCTCAGCCTCTTTTCCCCCAAACTGTCTGAATTCTTTCACATCATCAGAGCCACGTTGCCTCCCCGCTGCCCTCACGCAAGCCCCTTGCCCAGGGGTCTCTTCCAGCTCCTGACTTCACTGAATAAGAGCCAAAGCCAAGAGGTTCTTCACTGTCCATCCTATCCCTTTCCTCTGCCTGTCCAGAGCCCTACTCCTGCTCCCAGCCTGCAGCTCCTAACACAGTCAGTCTATGTTCCCCGTGTTCTTCAATGAATAATGTTAGAATGGTTTAGTAAAAGCAAGTTAAAGACAGGAAGACAGGAAAACCTGCATACTTTAAAAGGGCATAGCATTTGCTATTTTTATTCAAAGCGCTGTGGTGAGCATAATTATGCAAATTCAAAAAACTTGTCATAATTGACCTTTTCAAAACATGTGTGTCCATGGGTCTAACATACAATTCATTACTGAATCCTGAAATTGATTAAAGGTCAGAAGTTCTACAACTTCTTCTCATTTCATCATTAAACAACTTACTTAAGATGCACCCAGCAGCAATCATCAATGAAAAACAAACTTGCTTAAAAACAGGTAAAAATTTTGATTCATTGGGTTAGAAAAACCTGTACCTTTAAAAAGTTCTGTAAAAGGAAAAAAAAAAAACAGAACAAATTGTTCTTGCTACAGAATCTCTCAGCTAACTTGTTGTTCTGAAAATTCAACAATGCCAGAATCCAAAGATTCTGGTCATTTGAAGCCTTGTAAGCAAATTTAGTAAATGGTCAGGAGTCACTACTGTTTCAAACTAAGTTTATTGTGGCAGTGCATAGCGTAAGTCTCAAATCTCATTGTGTCTAGATCCTTTGGGACTTGGCTGGCTCTCCTATCCTACTGCTCTCCAAGAACTGTCTCACAGACCTTTGTATTCCTTTGGGGAAGACAGTTTTCCACCTTTCCAAACTCATTCTTAGCAACACGGTTTCTCCCCACCCTGAAAATCAGTTCGGGCTCCAATCTTTCTATGAAGAGCTCACACGGAGCCTGACAAGACACGTAGTAAAACGAAACCTCATGAAGATTTCTGTGGAGTCAAGACTGATCAAGGAGAGATTTCAGACAGAACATGCACAGGAAAGAAGAAAAAACCAAAACAAAACCCCCCACATTTTCACAAATACTTACAAGAGCAATTACTCTTGAACTTTATGCAGTATTTTTTATGCAGGGTCCACTTGAGAAATTTCAAGTATTTTTTCTTTCAAGAAACTGAAACACGATGACAAATAGGTAAAGCTGTCCTTAATTAGAACGGTCGTTATAACATGAAATACTGATCCTGCTCCATGATAGAAATGACAGAACTATGGCTTTTACCAAGGGAACGAAGCAATGAACATAAAAAAGCTGAGGACCAGATCAAACAGAATTGGTTACCAGAGCATCAGAAGATGCCGAGGATCAGAGGATGCCAGAGGAAAATGAATCTACAACAATTTATACCAATAAAGGCAGCTTGTCCTTGAAGCTCAAGGTCATTTTTTTCAGAAAAAGAACAAATCTTTTTTTCTGCAATTTGCATGCACTACAAGCTTTCGCTTCCTGAATTAATCTTCCACACAGCAGCATCACGGACTATAGTACGAATGTGATTTTTTTTTCCATTGGTACCTACAGTCTGAGAAATGTGTTAGTTCAACTGTTTCTTGTACAACAGATGGAAGGACATCATAAAATATCAGATGGTCCCCTAGCAGGCTCTTTGAAATTCAAATAAGGCTACATATCCTTCACCCCTGCCACACAAGACCATAACAGGGTTGATTACAGAAATATTACATACTAGCACAGGTCTGTGTCAAATCAGTAATGTGACACAGTGTCAAGCTTAGCAGCAGGGTTTTAACTGTTTATTTTCATTTAGCCCCTGCCTGCAGCGTCTGTCACCACCAGAACGTTCCATGAAGTCCTGAACAACCAGCACAAGGACATCAAATATAGCCTGGCACTCAGCAGCTGGAATTATCCTGCCATAGTTATTCCATTTTCATCCAAGATAGTCAGCAATTTAGGATGCATTTCTGGAGATAATGCAGTACCATAGCAATTATTCAGTAACCAGCTGAATAACTTATATTAGATAACAGACTTCACTTTTGCTGCTCTGCCTTCACCTACATTTCAGGAGGTGGTGCTATCACTGGGATGGAAATGGACCAAAAACTCTCACAAGGTGTTTGTGCACTGAATATACTGGTTGATCTTACCGTTTAATATGCCTATGCGTATAAAATACTTTAGCAGATCAGGACGACTTTATGCAAGAAATGCGTAAGCCCACATGTGGATGCACATGACACAAACTGAAGACTCGACTTTCATGCAAAGTAACTAGTACATGCATGTTTAACATTTTTTGAAAATTCAAAGCCCATCAGTTTCTGATGCTCCCAATTTGAATGTACTTGTTTGGAAAAGAACAACAGCTCTTTAATGCTTTGCATCAATTCAAACCATGGGCTATTACTCACAGAGAATAAACCTGTTGTGTCATCCATCTGTAACAGCCATCTGGGACAGATGTTTTAAATGGAAACTGCCACAAGATTTAGGGTCCACAATCAACTTATCTTACAACTTGATCACTTAGCCCTGAATGCCCCAGTAAGAAATTATGGAGTCCCATCTGACCGAAGGAAGCAATACACATACTGTACATTGGCTTCCTTCCCTGATCCATGAATAGTCCAGGAAGCAGATCAATGCTACACCCATCCCATCCCACCCAATCCCTGCTGCTTGGAGAGCTAAAGCTCACCTGAATTTTTTATGGGCATGGAATTGACTGCACATAATGCATGCAAAGTCAGACTGACAATTTGTTTGCTCTTATTTACTTGCTACCAAGGAACTTAGTTCCTTAAGCCAAACAAATTCCCTTTAAAATGTGTTAATGATCAGCAGGTATAAATGTTTTTCATAAAATTCCGAAACAAAATTATTAGGTATTCACACCCAAGTTCTATGAATTTTTCTGCATGTCCATCTGGCAGACAGCTGCATTAGTTATTTGCTGTCACACACAGTAAATTGATCGACTGGCATTTAAGGGTGTCATCTTTACTCATTACAATTTCACTGATCACTCCAGCACTGCCAGCGTTGTACCAACGACCTGAGTTCTGACTACAAGTTTTCATCTCTGCTAATCACAAAACCAGCAAGATTAATTCCACATATAAAGCAGTATAAGAAGAGACAGGAGAAACTGAAGGACTAGGCTGCTTTGCTTCAGAGTTCATTGATCTCTATATGGTAACAATTCGAGGAGAACGTTAATTTAATGACTCTGAAGTGCAACATACATTTTTCAGATTGAGATAAAACATTAGAACTGGTGACACTGCAACGCAGAATTAAGGTAAATGGGTTTCATAGACAAGAATGGGATTATATTATGCTCACAGTGATGAAAAACTACCCAGTTGCTCCCACATGACAACCACTGTCCTCACAGTCACAGAATCACAGAATTGTAGGCATTGGAAGGGACCTTCGGAGATCATCTAGTCCAACGCCCTGCCAGAGCAGGATCACCTACAGCAGGCTGGACAGTGGCAAGAGGGATGTGACTGCCCCCTCACAGATAGACCATACTGCCCTGAAGAGTTTGGGGCAGATGCTTGTTACCCTTAGCCACATCTGCATGCTCTCCCCAGTCCATTTCTAAACTATTTTAGCTGCAATGCCAGAGACCAGAACGCCATTTCTGCCCGGTGGTATTTCAGGCTTGCAAATAACAGCAGCCCCCCAGTGTCACCACGGGACCATTTGAAAGCAAGCAGTACTGACACAGCTTGGAAAATGTACCAAAACACAAGACATTCAAGATGCGCTAAACTATGTTCTAGCACACTCTAAGTGATACACACAAGAGGTTTTCAAGAAAAGGCACAATGAACATCCAAGCTCCTAGCAATGCACAGGCTGTTGCGTGCTGCCGTGCTTTAATTGTCCCCAGTTTGCACGCTTTAGCACAACCTGTCAGGCAAACAGGTCCGTAACTACCACCAGCAACCGAGGCACTTCTGCTGAGAAAATGACCACCAGCATATTTCTCATGCAACACTCTTCCAGCCGGGGAGTGCTCAAGACATGACAGCATCTTGGGAAAGAAAGGACATACCTGTAGAGGGCGAGAGCTAACATGAATACGCGCATGTGCTTCAACTGGAAATTGAACATAGCTGAAATAACATCACCTCCCATTCACTGACACCCCCAGGCGGCAGAGGAACTAAGTACAGTGGTGATCTGCGACTCCCAGCCACACACATACATAACCACAGCTAAGGCAGACTGCAGGAAAATTTGGAATTTTGATAATGCCTCACTAGAGAAAAACATAATTAAAACTATTACACTTGGAAAATGTCCAGCTCTATGAATCTGACAAAGACATTTATGACAATAAAAGAATAGTAATGTCCAGTAAAATCCCTGACATAAAAGCACTAAAAGAGTTTTATAGTCAGAAATCCAAGAGAAGAACATTTTAAACAAGTTAATGTGGAACTTCTATAGAAAGGGAGTAGGCATGATTTTTTCCATTTTCTAAACTGATGTTTAAATTCACAGCTATCTGCATCCCATCACACTTCTCCTGTCAGACTAAACATGTCTTGTTTTATTACAGGTCAGAGCAACTTATCTCTTGGGATATTTTTGATGAAAATGAACTCTAGGCTTCAGAAAAAACAGCCCAATGTCCTTTCTGCAATAGCTAATTTTTGACACTTCGATCCACTTTGCATTTCTACCCTTTGAAGGATGCCTAACATGAGAAGGAATTCATAACACCATCCACCAAGAGGGGTGCATTACAGTAAGACATATTGATGTGCTTGCTCTTTTTATTGATCCATGCAGCGGGCTGTTATTTGAGGTAACATTAAGAGAAATGTCACATTACTTAAAGAGAAAAATTATTTCACAGTTTTGGGAAGAAAACATTTGGCAAAATGCTGCCATCTGCACCAATATTTGAAAACCAAGCTACTCATATATGCATAATTTACTTAATTTTATCAAGATATTTGAAAATTAGAGGTTTTTTACTACATTTTCCAAAGAAGCATCACTTTGCATACGGAATATTATATCCATCTGGAAAACTGACACTTGAAACAGCCTTGCCTTTTCAAGGCCATACCACCTTGTTATACCAGGCTCTTCATACATACTGAGCACATGACTTCCAGAAGTTGCTTTTGGAAAATAAGGATAAAGGGAGACAAAAACTACAAAGATGGCTCAAATGATGACAATAAGAATTTTAAATCTCTCGAAAATACGTATACTAAAGCGTGGTGATGATTTCCTGCAGTTTTTCCTGTTTATTTTAGAATCGGGCACAAGAGAGCGGCTTAGAGGACCCCCTTTTCTTGAAGGGTTTCAGGAGGTTAAGAATTTCAAAGCTGATTATGCTGACAAACAATTCCAATTTTGGAGCAGTCCAAGCAGTATGTGACATAAGAAAAGAATTTTGTTACGCACTGGAGCCTGTTTGGGATTGCACCTGTTAAGAGCCCAGAAATTGGAGATGGAGACCATGGCCACCCACAGTTTATTTGAAGAAAATATCTTCTGCCACCTTGCCTCTGTCCCTCTCAGTGATCACCCTTGTTTTGAAGGGGTGCCCCTTGTTTCATCTATTTGCTGTTTAAGCCTGGGAAAGGTGGAATGAAGCCTCCACAGATTTTAACTAAGCAACATAGCTGCCCACTAAACCTTCTTGACTATAGCACTTTACCTAACCACAATGTTTAAAATACAAAAAGATTCTTTCAATTTTATCCTGAGCCTCCGCTGAACAGCACACCTGAAGCAGACACTCAGGAAAGGGAGCAGCGTGCAAGAAAGAAAACTCCTGGAATGATTCATTAACAGCACAGTCAAAACCAAATAGGCTTTGGTAGAGTATCGTTAGGCTTTACTGTAACAGATCAGTGACATATTCAGGGTAAAGCTTTGGAAAAAGGTAGTTGGAAAGTCTTTCTACGCAGCTGGAAGTTTCTAGTACCAGCCCAGCAGACCTTTCTGGACATTTGCTAAGCTCTGGAAGACTACAAAGTATAGGCTTCAGAGGAGCGTCCTGCTGTGTGTTCCAAGCTGCTGAGCAAACCATAGGAGGGGGACTGTGAAGCAGAAATGGGGGAAAAAAAAAAAAAATCTCAAGCTGACTTAGCCATTTGCTCTAGAAAAAGAACACTTTTTCCAGGAAAATGTTCTAAACAGCTGAACCTTATCAAGAGGCTGGACATGAGCCGTTCCTCCAAGGAATGCTCAGTAATGAAAGATTAACGTGCACTTTACTTCCGGGGTTTTGAAAGACTATCTCCCACCTTCAGATCTACTTTTCTGAATTTCTTTGTACGCGGTATTTACAATGCCCACTTCTGTTCTTAAGGTAGCAGCAGAAAGAGTATCTTCTCTGAGTAAACTGCAGAAATTTGCCAAATATTGATTTTGTTACAGCTGAGCTTAAAATTTCAATCTTGTTTCAGTTTCACATAGAATGAAACTTTACAAACTGATTTGTGAAACAAGCGTATTATATTACATTAAAACATGTGAATTGTACTCGTTCAAATAATAAACTGAAACATCTATGAAAACTGAGTATTTGAGAGCAGTAGAAATATATAATTAAGGCTAAAACAGTACAGTAGGAAAAAAATGTTGTGTCCTTGGACATTCTGTCTGAACACATACGGAAACACTTTTTTACTGTGAGGATGACTGAGCATGAAGCAGATCACCCAGAGCAGCTGTGGAGTCTCCATCCTTGGAGATGTAAAAAAAAAAAAAAAAAAAAAACACACCACCACTATCTGGCCATGGTCATGGGCTGCCTGCTCTAGGTGACTCTGCTTGAGCAGGGGGGTTGGACCAGATGACCTCCAGAGGTCTCTTCCAACCTCAACCATTCTATGCTTCTAAAATACTTCTCAAAAATAAAGTCCCTTACTACCATCCAAAAAGGTAGTCAACTCGTACAATTTCTGGAACTAGTGAATGCTAGCATCAGATGTGCTTTGGATCCCCTGGAGAGATGAATCAGATCTCTCCATGTTCTCACTGTCAACCCACTCAGGCAAGGCCACAGGTAGACACTCTGCCTGCCTGTCCCAGATGTGCTTACTGGTAGTATACAACAGCAGTCAGCCAACTCATCTAGAACGTTTTAGTCTACAAGCCTTTTCTTCAGTGGCACTTTCAGTCAAGTCTCTCCCCACTCCCTGTCTACCAGTTTTTAACAAAATTTAGCCTAATACCTTTGCGTCTATGTTCTATCAAACTGGAAGAAACCATTTGTTGAATACAAGTTATAAATGAGGAAACTGACAATTCAAAATAGAAGCCCTTATTTCAGTTGGAAAACAAGTTAAAAACGTGTTGCAAGGTGTGCAGTCTTCTGCTGAGCAATGTTTGTGTAAAGCATACTAAACATCCAAGAATTACAGGAGAAGCATTACCTGCTTGTAGTTCTCCGGTTGTCTAACGAGATCTGTTTCTGTGACAGAAAAATGGCCAAGGATCTGGTCCATATGAGAGCCGCTAGTGAATAAATGGATCTGGAATAGATTAAATTAAGAGATATTTGTCAGTACAAGGGCCAGATCATTAACAACATCATTAGCTACCCTCTGACGGCTGCATGGATTGAAATGGTGATGCGAACCAGTGGTTACAAGCCCATTCCCAATGGACAAGCACAAGTGTAACTACTACCACCAAAACAACAGACCTTTTTAAAACAGCCTGCAGGAAATGATGATCACTCAGCACAATCATCTCACAAAATGGTCCATCTGCTATTGCTACCAGAACCACACGCAAGAACTGCTACTGCTGCCGTCACAGTAAAACTGAAAGATTTCTCTCTTCATCCTGTCTTAGTGCCTTTTCCCTTACGCTACACACACTCTTGTGCATACCATGAAAGGAAAAAACATTTACACAGATAGCAGAAGTCTTAACAGAGGTAAAGTATACCCTCAGCACAATTTTTGATTTCTTCTTTTAAAGCAGCAAACGCTACCCAGGTACAGTAAGTTTCTCTTTTGCTGCTACATATTGTTGCCTTTTGCTTACTGGGACCTTGTCCCAGCTGCGCTGGTGATGGTATCATCAATTACTTGGCGAAAAAGCTTCCCAAGTTAGTCAAGGGAACAATAAAAAGCAATTCCTCCTATTCAGAGCTGATCCCTTTGTTACTGTAATAACTGCAGCTGCCAAACAAGATAGCAGTGCACATTTGTCAGACAATCGCTCATATTTCATTAATATTTCTGCCAGAAGACAGAGAATGTTTCCTGCTTTTCTTCCTTTATTCTAATATGAACTTTATCATACACTTGGGTATTGACAACTATTTTAAACTTGACAGGCACTGGGTAATTATCAACCCTTCCCTGAAACTTCAGAATATTTTAGCGTTCCTTTCCCAAAACTCACTTCTGGTGACAACCATCTGTCACATGTGCAGAGCTATGTGAGTTTAAAAATAAAAGAGCACCTCCCCACACAATGTTCTTCCTTTCTACTTGCCTCTCCTCTCCCTGCTGCATTCTTGTGTAACTCTGGATGCCAAACCTTCGGGCTTCCAGCACCAGTGACGAATTTCAGCCCCTTTTCAAAAGAATGTTGCAGCAGCATCACCGGCTTAAGCTCAAAACAAATACTCTAAAGCTGTAACAACAGAGGAATAAGGTGTTCCCCTGAGACCAGACTAGATGGGTATTGGAATAATCCAGTATTTGTAACTGGAATAATCCAGCATGTGTATTTTTGCTTTTATAATCTGTTATTGATAACCAGAACATACCGAAGAAGAGAGAAGGCTTAAGGAGGGAAACAGTACAAAGGTAAAAGCAGCAGGTGAGCAGGGGAGAGACAGAGCGTGTGTAGCTGTTGTGCACGGCCCCAGGATCGACTGAAGAGGTGGCAGGTCTGATTTAACCTTACACTAACCTTTGCGTGAGAGTACAGGCACAGCACCCATGGAACATCACTTGTGGGGAGCTCCCAGTACCAATTCCTAAATGCTTAGGCACCCTGCAAGGAAGCTCAGCCTGTCCAGTTCACCTAAGATGAAAAGGTTCCTAGTTCACTCACACCTGTACTACAGGAACAACTTCTAGTGCATTAAAGACTGCCTACTGAGATCTGATGGCAAATTCACTTCAGGAAAAAAACAAAGATTTTTCAAACCAAATATCTCAAGACAAAAAAAAAAGAGAGATATAATTAACCAATGTAGCAATTTACAGAGTAACATGATAGATTCTTCATGCCAAGATACAGATGCATCTAACAATTGCAGTTTAGCTCACTCATCAATCACTGACAATGGGGTAATCACCCAGCACCAGTGTCTGCCCTCTGTTATCAGAGATCAAGACTTTGTCCTTGTCCCCTTACTCTGTTACTACAACATCAGATATATAGATACAGCCACCACACTGTAGTAATACCTTATTTTATATTGATTATCTTAGAGGACACAGAAGAAACCATTCCGTTCATAGGAGGTATTTCCCAGGGCTGCTCTGCATTCTTACTGACAGAATAAAATACCTCCTATTACAGTTTCCCAGCATATTACAGCCATTATTGTCATGTTACCATGATCTGATACTGCCAATTATGTTAAACTCCTCATCTATCATGAAGACTTCCATTTAACATAATTTTAGTCCTACTAACTTATACCCATATCCATAATCGGATGTTCACCTGCTTAACAGAATTCACCTCTGAACCTGATCCAACCTTTCCCATGTTTCAGGTGTGATTTCTGTCCTAGTCTTTAGTGGATGGAGGACAGCTGAAAATACCCACGGGAAATCCATCGGTTTTGCAGAAACTCACTTATTCCACTATTTCTTTTCACAGGCTGATTGTGGCAGAGTGCATTTAACAGGCCCAAAAAACAATGCCGGTTTTAATCCACATAGGTTCCTACCTGTTTTTCTGAAACCATGTGAGGCTTCTCATTCATATTTTTTAAGGCAAAGTGGTAATTCAAAGCCTAACTAAAACCAGCTGCTCTCCCCTATGAATTCAAGAGGGACCAAAAACCAGGCAGAGAGATATTCCTCTGGCACTTGACAAAGAGGAAGAAACTGAAGAGAAAGAACCAAGAGGGTGTACCTTAACACAGTAATTTATCGTTCACACTTCTATATATTTGAAGGTATATCAGGTAAATATGTACCACTGAGAATTTCGAGGGAATTATAATGGTGTTACTGTATTATACTTTCAAAGCAGGCCAACCTGTCCGTGTTGAGAAGCCATTATAATATTATTCAACAGCTCATAGCCTCGGGCTGCAAAATTCCTCAGCAACAGAGAAGTTAAGATTTCCCTGAGGAAGTTTTCCTCCTACAGCAGGACATGTGTAAGCTTCAACATGCCTTCTGGGAGCTGACGTCGCTGAAAAGCAGCTCATCAGAAGAGCTAGCAAAGAGGAACAGCCAGTCAGGCCACCTAACAAGCAATTCCCAACATGACTGGCTGCAGCTCCAGAGAGGCTTCTCTCTCCAGTAACCTACACTGGTTACTGCAGAACTTCATACCATCAACCTGAAGTGGCTGTGGGCAGGACAGGGTAGATAGGGACACCAGCGATCACACAGACTCACAGAATGGCGGGGGTTGGAAGGGATCTCTGGAGATCATCTAGGCCAACCCCCTGCCAGAGCAGGGTCACACAGAGCAGGTGGCACAGGAACGCGTCCAGGCGGGTTTGGAATGTCTCCAGGGACGGAGACTCCACCACCTCTCTGGGCAGCCTGTGCCAGGGCTCTGCCACCCTCAAAGGAAATAAGTTCCTCCTCATGGTGAGATGGAACTTCCTATGGTCAAGTTTGTGCCCGTTGTCTCTTGTCCTGTCGCTGGGCACCACTGAAAAGAGCCTGGCCCCATCCTCCTGACACCCACCCTTTCAGTATTTATAAGCATCGATAAGATTCCCCCTCAGTCATCTTTTTTCCAGGCTGAAAAGACCCAAATCCCTCAGCCTTTCTTCATGAGAGAGATGTTCCCGTCCCCTAATCACCTTGGTAGCCCTTGTAGCCCAATCACTTTCAGTTATCATTTGTGTGCTTTGGAGAAAGAACAGCCATTACTTTTTGCCTGTTTCCCCCTCATATTTCCCTCCTACTGCTCCCTTTCCCTTTCTTCAGGCAGTGCAGTACTACTTCATTAAGACACAAGTCATCACTTCTAACCTGAAGGTACACATCTGTGATCACCCAAGGAATTCAGAATTTTTTCCACAAAATCATAGAAATTGAAAAGACCTTTGGAGGTCCTGAGTCCTACCTCCTGCTCTAACAAGGACTATCGCCAACATTTGTTTGTGGATTTGCGTATGTGAGTCCTGGAAACCTCTGAGGATGGAGACCATTCAGTGTCTCTGGTGACCTGCTCCAATGCTACCCATCATCCCAGAGAAGCTTTTTCTAATACGCCTGAACCTTCCATGCTATAATCAGTGGCTCCTTCCCCTTTGTCTTCTGCTACTGCTGCAAAGACCATGGAACCATCTTTGTAACCACGCACCAAATAGCTGAAGGCAGCTATTAGGTGACCTCTCCCGCAGCCTCCTCTCCACCAGAACAAACATGCCCAACTCCCTCAACCTCTTCTTGGAGGTCACGCCCAACTCAGCTAGTCCTTGACTATCCGGGTAGCCTCTTGCTGGATCCTCTATGTACAATTCTTACTTCCAGTAGCAATATCTATAACTTAAAAAATACAGAGTGGAAAAGCAGTCATCTCCTGAATAAGAACATATTTTCCAAGTGTGATGCGTTTTTCTCAGAAAGCCCCAAATAGAGAATATGGTATTTTAGAGCCTGTGTGAGTCACAGAATGAAATCTGTGGAAGTGTCGCCGCTACTTGGCAAAAATTATAGCTCTTGATCAGCAGTAAATAAGACTGTTCCGCAGTTGAGATACATAACCTGTTAAGTTATTAAACAGAGCGAATAAAAGCCATAATTATCATTTTGTAGAGAAAACCCTCTGCAAATCTGTCAGCATAATTAAAAAACATAACACTCATTAGCCTCTTGCATACTGTGTTTGTGGTTTATATGAGAAAAGCAGCGGCTCATATAGAGGTCATATTGGGTCAGCTCAGTCTTCTAACACGTAGCAGACTGGTTTAAAAGTTTTAAAATTAATGCAGCAGCACAGCCAAAATTTCTCTATAAAGAGTCAGGAAATAACAATTATTGTTTATGCAGCTGTTAAATTGTATAAGTATGTTATATTTTGTGTTACTGTAAACGTTAACATTAATGTGGCACTGTAATGAAGTCCCTTCCAAAGTCACTTTTGCCTTTCAATTTTCCTGCTTTTAATTCAGGCTAAAATATAAACCAGAGCACTGCACTTTATTACAGCTCTGAACAGAACTCCTACAGTTGCACATATGTATTTGAGCACATATAATATCAATGTGTGATCATATATGCGGGAGCTGGAGCTCCAATCTACCCTCCTCTATGTATCATATTGATGATGGCAGCCCTCTACATACACTGCAGAGCATAGTCAGAATCATACAATCATAGAATGTGTTGGGTTGGAAGGGACCTCTAAAGGCCATCTAGTCCAACCCCCCTGCAGTGAGCAGGGACATCTTCCACTAGATCAGGTTGCTCAGAGCCTCATCAAGCCTGGCCTTGAACGTCTCCAGGGATGGGGCCTCCACCACCTGTCTGGGCAACATGGGCCAGTGTCATCACCAGCACTGCTTACTGCTTTCAATTTCGTCCAGTGATGACGGTTGGAGAAGACAGTAATGGTAGCTTTGGGAAACTGGATGAACAGACAAACATTCTCCCTCCTGCTTATTCTTCCATATTCTGGAAATCATGGTCCAGGGAACTGCAGCATAACCTGTGTCTTGTATTTGTCTGACTGTAACAGTCATAACTTTAGCAAACATTTTTCCTCTGACAACCACAGGGGGAAAAGAAGTCCAAGTTTATTTCAAAGTAGAGTCTCCACAAGGGGTCATCATCTCCCCTGTCAACAAGTTTAGCATGTTGACCAATCAGCACATCTCTTCATCCTTTCAGTGCCTGACCTGGACCACTGAGAGTGTCTATGTTTGTACTCGAGGCCCCAGGTTCGACCTGCTCTTAATTCTTCCTTGGTCTCACTAACCACAAGTTGAGGTATTGAAGCTGCCTAATGATTTGTTACTGCCAAGTACTACATAAATCAGAGAACTGATGATGAGTTATGGAGATACTTGCTTCACCTACTATAAAAATCAGCATACCTTAAATAGAGGTAGCTTATCAAGGGGAGAAGAGGCCAGTCATTTCATTTGAGTTTTATATCACAGTAAGCCACCTCTCCCAATAGCATCACTGTCTTTAATCTCAGTGCAAAAAACGAGGACCGCACCTGCACTTACAGTGATTTGCTGTCTTAGTTCCCAGATCAGGAAAGCACATTCACAGCAGGCAATGAGAAGCAAAAAAGTTATTTTAGATGCTGCACACACAGCACCTGATTTTTCCCTAGGGCTGTCAATCAGGCATCTTCCCTAGCAATCAATTCATGTAAAGAGCAAAATGTAACCTCATTACCGTTTTCAGTATTGCTCTGTCAGACATGGGATTAAAACTAAGAAGGCATCTTCATTCAAAACCCTCTTGTTCCGATTCTGACAACTTTCTGATAAATGTTGTTCTTTGAGAGGAAATTTCTCAAAACGGTTCTTAATATCAAAAGGTTTTCTGTGAAGGTTCTGGGCACAATACCAAGAGGTTCCATGTAAGTTACCTGAAGAGATATGAATGGAGAAAGAGGGCCTAGGGAAAACATTTCTGAATAACTTTTAGGACTATCTTTAGAACCATTTTTGTTAAAATTTGTCTCTGCAGTCACCGCCACTATCAACTTTGGGACTGCAGGCTGTTTCCGTCCTATGCAGACAAGATGCCCCCAGATGTCTGCGATTTTCAGACAGGCATGTTAACAATATTCATAAATGGGAACAGAGCTGGAATCTTAGAAATATAGAGACGACTATTGATTCCTGATGTAAAAGCAGGTAGATTTTGGGTTCTGCTCAGATGTTCCTTAGTACTTCAGAAAGGGAAACTGCATTTAATTTTCTGCTATTACTTCCAATATCCATGTTCAATATTCTGAATCCACATTTCCAAGAGCTTATAATTCTGAATCACTACTACTTATCTGTGTGACCAGCATGCTCTGTGTTCTTTCTACTGGACATTTGCTGAGAAAAATTGAGACAGAGTATGGTTGCAGAAGTGAGTAATGTGTCAACCTGCAAGAGAGACTTTTATACAACAATTATACCCTTATGAACACTGTACATACTTTATTTTCTCATGGTTCTGTCCCACTGGGGAAAGGTGGGGGTATCTATTTAGAGTAATTCACCCTTACCTACAGAAAATGCAGAACTAGCAAACAAGAATAATTTGTACATTTAGCACTAGCTGACAAGGCTTTTAAATAATAAACAATGCCATAGTGAGTTAGAAGAATAATTTACCTTGTGCAAAAGTTTGCATTGCTCTTGGTGCTGAGCATGCAAACTCCGCCACTGGAACCTTAGCCTCCCATTTAGCCACTGAAGGTATCGAACATCTATTCTGTCTTCTAGCCCATATTCAGGTGCCATTTCAGTTGTGCTTTTCTGGCTGTTAGGCAGAGCATCTTCACACTAAAAGCAGAACAGAACACCAAAATGTTTTCAGTTAGCTTCAGCAGTTTCAAATCATTCAGCAGTGAAGAACATACAAGGCAAACAGGCCAAAGAGGCAAAAAATGCCCAAAAAAGGAAGGAAGTTACAGCAGTAGAAAGAAATTGTAATCTTTTAGAATACAGGACTGGGAACAGCCTAAACAAGTACTGAAGTCTGGAACAAATATCAGCTTCTCAGCTATGACGTGGTGAGCTGTCTCCTCTCCCGTCTTTCATTTTCCATACCCAGGAAGACACAGTGTTCCTGACACAGCAAGCATGTTCTTTACCCAGATGGGGGAAAAAAAAAAAAAACACACACACACATTTTGACTAGATTCTAATAAGTCAAAGAACATAAAAAACAGACTTAGCTCCTCCAGCGTCTTCCCAAAAGCGCTGCAAGCTGTATTTGGTGACCCCATTTTGTAAGTCAATGCCTTATATAGGGACATAACTGCGGGCCTGTGCTTACTCAGATATTTTCTTTTCTCCATTCAGCATTTCCCTTCTTGCAGGATAGAGGAAAAGAAACAATCATCCAGCTGACATCAGCCGGGAGTCCACAGAGGCACTCCCAGCTCCAGTTGCACCACCTGTCTTGCCCGTTTTGCCTTTCTCTAGAGCAACTGGGAAAGAAGGGAGAAGCTGAAAGTTTCCTTTTGTTCATCCTGTCCCATTTTCCTTCTGCTGCAGGAAAAAAAAAAAAACACAACCAAAAAACAAACCACCACCACCTTCATCTTCTGGACCAAATTTCTCCTTGGCTAATGGCATAAAGCAAGACAGAGATTTCTGTCCTGTCTCTTTCTCAAGGAACAAGGAGGGAATTCTACCTCCCCAGCCTCTTGCACAAAGAGATCATTCACATTTACAAACGGATCTCTCTCTCCTTTTTCAGCTAAGACTCCTGCAGACTGCAAATTAAAAAGGGAGGAAGACATGGGTTGTTTTAATTCTGATGCCAGTAATGCCACTTAAAGTAAGGCTGAGCTGTCAACTTCATACAGCCTATAGAAAGGACATACAATAAACACAGTCCATAATTCCCCGTTTTTTACTACGGCATATCATAAGAAGTAGAAATAACACAGAACCGTGAAGGCCTGGATATTCAGAACGCGTGTTCGCCAGCTAAAAAAAGTGTCCTTCAGTTGCTGGATTCTCAAGACATTTCTTTAAAGTGGAAATTTAAAAAGCCTACTTCAAACACGACTGGTTTTCAAGAAAACACTTAAGCAGATATTTGGACCCATAGACCTTGATGGTATTTAAACATATGTGCTTCCCTGCTTCACAGACTTCCATGTTCAATAAAATCGTATAAAGATTCAGTCGGCAGGCAAAGCTTGAATGTAATTCCAATTTGGATCCTAAACTAAAAATGCAAACTGTAACATGAAGAGAGTTTAATCTTGCCTTAAATGCAGATT
The DNA here is from genome assembly GCA_013396915.1 of Stercorarius parasiticus. Lineage (NCBI taxonomy): Eukaryota > Metazoa > Chordata > Aves > Charadriiformes > Stercorariidae > Stercorarius > Stercorarius parasiticus. The sequence goes on from VWZL01001610.1 coordinate 255,297, forward strand.
TCAGCAGAGGTGTATCTATAACCGTGATCAAATAACCCCCTAATGCTTGCTTTAACCTAAATATCACCTCAGTTGACAGGACCTCTAATACAATGAGTGTTCATATTATTTATAAGCACAAAAATGCTGTTCTGGTCACATAACAAAAGGTATCGAGATTAAAAGTTTTTTTCCCTTTGCTCTGTGACTCAGATAAATGCAAGCTATAAATCACAGGGGCACAAGGCTGGTAAAGGGCTTTTCCTTTTAAAGGCACAGATCCATCTTTAAAATAAAAAAGACAGTATCTCCTTCACACCAAGTGCAATGTCACTCTTTTTCCTCTGATGCCTTCAGCACCGTGTCCCTAGATCAAAAGGCACCGTGTCCTAGGGCGCTGCAGTCCTAGCTAAGCATCTTCATGGTTCAGATTGCCTTGCCCCCAGCAGGAGAGCTTTCTGGACTATGAAACCATAGAGATATGATTGCCAAGTTGTCCATAAGCATGATGAGCCAGGCAATTGGATATTAGTCACTACAGCAGAGAAAACACATGTGTAAACAACATTAAAACATTTCACGTAAACAGCCAGAAAGCTGCAAGGCCAGAGACAGACCTGAGACTCCCAGATTAAAATCTGCATTTTCCATAATTTACAGTTCAATTCCAACTTCCCTGGTTAGAGGCTTCAAAACAGCACAAATACTGCTCTCCTGGGGATTCATTTCAGGAAGGAATGGCATTAGACTCGATTGCTTTGGCAGTACAGTGACAAACACCATGCAGAGCTAATTTTATTGTAGCAACCTGCCTTATTAATATTAAAATAAGGAAGCCAGCCAATGCATTTTTTAAACAGGATCTCTCTATTATTTATTTCACAAACTGCACAAAAAATTTACTTTTGCTATGAAATACTTAGCCCGGCATAAAGTAAACAAGGTAAAAAAAATAAGAGGTCTTGCATGTTATACTGTGACCTCAATTTCTAGTCCCATCTTTACAATCTAAGACTATTTACTGCTCTCCCAGTGGGAGAAAAAACACTAAAATACCAGCCCAAGCTACAGCCTTTGCTTTAAATATCACTGTGAATTTATCTAATCTATACAGCAATATGGGTACACACCTACATTCACTTCTAAGATACGGAAGTGCGTATTATTTAGTCGAAGTAATAAAGAGAGCAGCCAAAACAACTACCTAGGGCTCTCAATGGCCTCCTCGCACTTGGAATGCTCCACACCAGCTCTGGAAGAGATCATTTCATAGCCACTTACCAGAAAAGCTTCCTGCTTGTAAGCTGTTTGCTGCAATTAATGTTTCTCTTTGATTCTGGGAAGGGAGGTGCATGCACTCCAGCTACAGAACGGTGCCAGAGGCTTGCAGTACAAACGCCACATCAACACGTATCGATACCCTCATTGCTGTGTCAGAGTCTCTTCCCATTGCACTGGCAATATCAGAGCTAGTCTTCTCAAACTGGACGATGTGGACTCGCCAGAGTATCTGTTATCAGCGTAACTTAAGCAGAAGCTAGAATGAAGCCCCTCAATTCCACTCCCACTGTCACTCACCCCAAACGAGCCTTTCTGCCCTAAAAGCAGACAGTACTGCTGTTAGAAGACCTCAATATCCATTTATTGGCAAGGCTCAGAAAAGCAAGCACGAGCCTGATGAAGGTGACGTGCATGTATTTACATGAACTCTCTTTGCACTAGTTCCAGAGCTATCACCCTGCCCGCACTTAGGCAGAATTTAAACCCAGCTCTCCTGTGGTAAAACCTCCAGGCAAATAATGAGCTAAGCCCCCTAATAAATACACATTCCAGGACACCACACACCACCATCCCAACTAAGGTAGCTCACAAACTAGAGAACCTACCCCAAGCTCATAAATATATCTCTGGCTTAGAGCTAAACACGGTTGATGTCCTAAGAGCATATATTTAAAATTTCCACAAGGCAGCCTAGAATTCAGCCTCCAACACCACACCTGTTTTGCTCTAAACATTTATCCCCAGGCTATTTCAAGTCGGATTGTTATGAAAAAAGATGCCAGATCGTTCTCAAAATGTGTGAATGGACTTGTGGTTAGACAATGCAGGAAGTGCAAAAAAAAGCCAACACAGTTCTCCTGGCAGAAGTGCTCTGAGCAGACAAGTGAGATTCACGAAACACACTGAACTGAAAAAAGCCATTCAATATAAAAGTACTTAGAGGAAAAGAATAAAGGGTGGGAGAAAGCAGAGTGTGAAAAAAGGCATGGTGATATATCAATTTTCATTCACATTCCGTACATCTGAGCAAACAACTTGCATGCAACTTGCTTAGAGAGAAATTAAAGATTAAGAAGTTTCAACTTTTAAAGCAGAAATAAAGTTTTTCTTTTTGGCTTGAAATACAAAGCAATCCCGTGTTACTGAAAATCGAAGAGCAGTTCTACCAACAATGGATGGAGATAAATTAAACAACTATATAAACAAGTATTGTATAAACAGTCTATTGAAGAACAACATAAGCATCCTTGTGTTTGTAGACATGTGAGAAGGGAGCATTTTTTGCACTACTTGCTCCATTTGAGAATTTCAGTGACCTGGCATGCAGTTGACCTCGCTCTGTTCATACACTTTGAATTAAACAAACTCCAAAAACTGTTTTAAAGTAAAACTCCGTGCAAATTCAGTGGAGATCTTGCAATACGCCACAAGCAGTACTGGAAAGAAAACGCTTTGTTGTGCAACTTCATCACACTTCTACATTTTCTGTACTTTCCCAATTCATGTAGGTATCTTAATGCTTATAAATTCTTACCTTAATAAATTTACTATGCCCTGTATACACAAAGGAAATGAAAAGACCTGTGCTGCCTGCATTGCTGTAAAAGCAAGGCAATGGCAGAGATAATTCCCTGAGAGATGCTCTTTTGCAACAAGGAGCTGCCACCTGTCGGTAAATGACAGATCTCAGCTGCCAGCGGCTCAGCCCCGGCGCACTGTGGCTTTTCCCAGGACATCTTCCAAACCCCTCCAAGGATCAGCTCTCTGCATCTGTATTTGGATGGCCAGCAAGCAACTTGCTGCTCTTCCCATGGAGAAGCAGCCCTACTGGAACGTGGATAAACACGTTTAACTCATGGATATATGCATTAAGTCAACTCCCTGATATTAATCCTTGAGCAGAGCAAAATAAAGCACCCGCCAGTAAAAACCACTAACGCATGCTCCCACCCCTCCGCTCGCCTTCACATCAGCTAATCTGGGTCTAGAGATAAACTATTTACTCTCAGGTACTACTTAAATCATACCTACACTGAGCACGCAGCCTGGTATCACAAAGGTAGGAAGGAATGTATCTAAATCCCTCGCTGCAGGACTCAGGAAAGGCAAAGCAATCACATAAATCAAGCTAATAAAGTGCTTCTGCAGCTTTTACTGAGGGCTCACTCTGAACTGCTCATAATTCAGACAAGGATTTTGATGTGACATAACATATGTTAACCTGTGTAATTACTGATCTTTAAACGGAGTAATAATTTTTTTTCAAAATTAAACACCATAGCCAGAAATAACAGTATCAGACATGCTTTCCTAATTAATACAGCCATATTATCTACCTGCAGGAGGGTAAAATGTGCAAAGGAACAATTTGAACAGATGAATGTGAAAGGGACAACACTATTTTCATTAACAGCACCATCAACAACACTAATTGGATTTCCTCCTAGACAAGGTAGGATCCAGATTAGATGCACGCATAGAAAGATAGATGGTGTAAGAACCCACTCCCACATGACGCACATACCAATTAAATATCCAGAAAATTGCACAGAAGAATGTGTTTTCCACAAACATTACTGCTCACAACATAGAAGTTATGCTCATAGCGTATTCAGCAATTAAAAAAAAAAAAAGGAAAATCTTATGATTCCGCAAGGCCTTTTAGCTTTTAAATTTCACTGTCTTTTGTAAAAATTGGTACTCACAACAGCACTCCTGAGAGCTCTGCTAGTATCTGATTGGCAAAGAATGAAAAAGAGAAGGTGCTGAGGGAAGACAGCAAATGTGAACACAGCAAATGTGAACACACCTCCTACCCATCCCTGCCTTGTTCAGACAAGCCTGGCTGGCAGTAGCCACAGCCCTGAGGCACTAGAGCAAGTCAGTCCCTCATCCCACCCCTCCTTGCTCTTTCAGGAGGTTACTTAAGAGCTCTGCAATAGAGCAAAAGCACTATGCCTCTAACAGAGCCCAGCAGCACCGTTTCGTCTTTGGAGCTGCAAGGTCGAGGGTACCGCTTACATTGAAAATAACATTTAAATCCCAAAGCTCACCGCATCCTGTATTCAGACAAAGTGTGGAAACCAAATATACTAAAACCAAACCCATGGCAGGGCAGACCTTAACTCGCAGAGCACCGCATGTTGCAGGGCTCAAGAAATGCAATATAGATAGTGCCTTGCACTGCATTTCCTCTGCCTGCAGCTGCAGCCCAGCTTGCCTGCGTCCATTTTGCTCTGCTGTGTCAAGTTGCTGGACTGGGGGTAAGCAGTGAAGAGAGAAAGATGCAGCATGCTATATCAGCAGCAAACCTGGAGGCATGAGGCCAACTGGAGAAGAAACAGTAACTGCCCTCCAGGAGAGGAGAGGCAGAAGTCTGCCATATGTAGATGGCCTGCTGTGCCCTTCTTTGTGTGCTCCTTTTGTCCTCCTGAGGAAAAAACCACTTTATTTCATAGAATCATAGAATGTGTTGGGTTGGAAGGGACCTCTAAAGGTCAGCTAGTCCAAGCCCCCCTGCAGTAAGCAGGGACGTCTTCAACTAGATCAGGTTGCTCAGAGCCTCATCAAGCCTGGCCTTGAATGTCTCCAGGGATGGAGCCTCCACCACCTCTCTGGGCAACCTGTTCCAGTGTCTCACCACCCTCACTGTAAAGAACTTCCTCCTTATGTCTCATCTAAACCTGCCCTCCTCTAGTTTCAAACCGTTGCCCCTTGTTCTATCGCTACATGCCCTTGCAAACAGTCCCTCTGTTTTTCCTGTAGCTCCTTCAGGTACTGGAAGGGGCTCTAAGGTCTCCCCGGAGCCTTCTCTTCTCCAGGCTGAACAATCCCAACTCTCTCAGCCTGTCTTCATAGGAGAAGTGCTTTCAAAAGATCCTCCAATGACAGCTAAACCCTGATCACTTGAAGTGGGACATCAAAAGCAGAGGATGTTCTCATTTAAATCAGAAGGCCTCAGAGCAAAGACAAATCAGAAGGTGCCAAAGGTACCAGCTGCTCCCCGCCACTGGAGGGCAGGAGAGGCAATAAAACAGCTTAAAAATCCCTCGGTTTCCCCAACAGACAAGGAAGGAGCTCCCTGCACAGGATTTCCAAGTACAAAATAACAGTATGACCATGCTAAACCTTCTTATTAGCATGCCAGTCCTCATCTTCCTCTCCTCACGTGAAAGCTCACACTCAAGCGTGTTAGTAGAACCCCATCCAGAAGACATCAGCTGGAACATCAGGTTCAGACATTACTGGAGAAACAGCGTCTCAAAAAATTATAAGCCTTTCTGATCATTTCAGACTCCTCTTTTAGAGCATTTTACCTTGACATGCTATCTAAAAAAAAAAAAAAACAACTTCTTAAAAATGTATTCACTGTGTCAGGCAAAAATAAATGTTATTAACACCACATTTAGCAGTGCACCACAGGGAATTGTTTTTCATTAGGAAAAAGGTTCCATGCGAGTTCCGAAGCATGGAATTAAAAAAAAAAAACACAAAAGATCAGAAGGAATAGCATGTATATATGCACATGCAGAACGACAGGGAGACAATTTCAGCTGTCACCTGTAACTTGTGCCTTAACACACACACACAAAAAAAGTGTATTTCAAGAGTCCAAAGTGAAACGTGCTCCAGTTCTTGTATGGCAAAAACATATTCCTAATTTAATCACCTCTGACCACAAAATATGTTTAAGCCTAGAAGCAATATTAGTAACTAAAGATGAAAGTTAACACTTCCGGGTTTAATAGTTACCTATTCCAGAAGTGACTACAAAAAAGTGCAAAAGGCAGAAAAGCACAATTCAAGCATTTTTCTCCCTTAGTTTCTGGCAGCAGCCTTTAGAGGCTAATAGACCACAGGAGCCCAGTGAGCTGTGGAGGTCCGGCCCTGGTGCTACCCCAGCAGAGATGGCGTGGAGAGGGGTGTTGCACCCCCCCCCAAACACATCAGGCAAAGCAGCACTCCTCGCTGCCAAAAACGAGGCGAGGGAAATCCTGCAGGAGAAACTTTAGGGATCCTGCGCCTTCTGTTTCGGTTCCGGGGACAGCTTTTTAAAAAGCATTCTTCGGCAGCTACTGAGTACGGCAACAACAGTAGCAAAAAAGGGCAAAAAGATAAATGGTGAGAGTTAGTAGGAAGACAGGAGGACAAAGAGAATAGAAGTGTAAGCACAGGGAACAAGGGAGGGAAATCAAAAAATGAAGGCTGACAGGCTAATAGCCCATAAAGATCTGGAAAGTAATTATGTTTCTGAGTCAGAATCAATAGGTTAATAAAATTCCATCCTCCACCCCCACTGGAATAGGTGAAGAGGGGAAAAACACCCAGAAAATTGATATTTACTGACACTGGTGCTGAAGGTTTCCTGGTTTTCTGCTGGGGGGAACATCAAGCTTGGCTGCTACGTTAACACTTTCCTCTAATAACATGGTTTATGGAACAGCAGTGACAGTCAAGATTTCTATAAGAGCAAGGCATTTCAACAACAAGATTAGACCAAGCATAAGCCTTATGCTATATTGGAAGTAGTCAGTGAGCCAAGCTAGACCGTGACAAACAAAAGATTAATCAAATTGCAAACCTAAGTGTCAGAAGGCATGTTTAGTTTCATTTTTTCCCACCAGAAGTAATTAAACTGAGTTCACTTTGGCATGCTAGACAGACACGCACGAATTCCAACTATAATAGCCATAATGGCTCTATTTGTTGATTACTGTAAATTCCCAAAAGGGGAGGGGCATCCAGTTTCACTCAGAGGGCAAGAAGCAGGCAGCGGGAATTAGTGGAACCAAGAACCAGAGGTTGTACAACATATCCTGGTGATAATGAGGGCTATAACATCACTACCACCATCTCAAAAACTCAACAGCCTCCACGCATGATTAAATTACCGGGCACAGATAGATTAATTTCAGCTCTAGAAATAATACCAGTAGACGCAGTATTCCTCCCTGGAAACAGAGAGAATACACGCTCACAGAGTACTGCTATTATCTGCACAAACCATCACAGATTTGGAGAAAGCTGTGATGATATCACTAAAATTTAAAAAGCAAGCCAAAAATTATTAAGTTAAATACCAAATGTGCTAAAAAGGCAGGTTTATATCAAACAATTATCTGCTTCTCAGAGAGAGAGAGAGAGAGAATACGAGAGCTCCCCAGGTCTGCCTTACAGGCTCAGTGAAGTACAGTGTTTCACCCACCCATTTTCAGATGTGTTTTGTACTCCAGGATTTTCATGTGTAAATAGGCATCAGTGAACGGCACTTGAGAATAATCTGCACGTACATGATCACCAAAACAAGAAAGGATGTTAAAATGGACATCACAGCAGTGCATATTTGAGATAGAAATCCACAAGGGGTGTAAAACACCTTTGAAGACAATGTCCATCAATTATTTAAGGCAATAACAACAGGCGAGAATTCCCAAGTAGACGCTTCTGTAAATCGATGTGAACCCTCCAATTCAGATTGTACTTAAGTCTTTATAGATCTAATGGAATTAGTGATTACTAAAGGTCTGAACTTTCCCTCACTGCCTCTGAAGTCACCAACCTACTGACAGATCAGGACACTAAATTCAGAGAAGGGACTGGCACCGTGGCAGCCAGGTACCAGAATTTGACATTCACCATCGATCCCCTCTTTCCTCTCCTCTTTCTCCTGCTCAGCAGCACGGGCTCCAGGCAGCTCGTTTAACTGTCACCCCCTTTGGTTTATAAAGTCCATATACTGGACTGCTGGAGAGGGGACAGCAAAGGGCTACCAAGATGATGAGGGGACTGGAACATCTCTCTCATGAAGAAAGGCTGAGGGATTTGGGTCTTTTCAGCCTGGAAAAAAGATAACTGAGGGGGGATCTTATCAACGCTTATAAACACTGAAAGGGTGGGTGTCAGGAGGATGGGGACAGGCTCTTCTCAGTGGTGCCCAGCAACAGGACAAGGGGTAACGGGCACAAACTTGACCATAGGAAGTTCCATCTCACCATGAGGAGGAACTTATTTCCTTTGAGGGTGGCAGAGCCCTGGCACAGGCTGCCCAGAGAGGTGGTGGAGTCTCCGTCTCTGGAGACATTCCAAACCCGCCTGGACGCATTCCTGTGCCACCTGCTCTGGGTGACCCTGCTCTGGCAGGGGGTTGGACTACATGATCTCCAGAGGTCCCTTCCAACCCTGGTCATTCTGTGAGTCTGTGAAGAGAGCCACGGGTGGAAGGCTAGAGAGGGCAGCGGCTTCTCCAGTCCTGCGCGCTGGGGCATCCCACAGCAGGCAGGCAACACCCTTACAAAAAGCCAAGCTGGAGGCCACATGAGATGAGGTGCCCTGAAGGATTTTCTTACCTAACACACAAAAGCAGTCAACCCATATAACCATTCTAGGCTACTAACCATACCTGGCCTTACCAACAATTACCTCAAGATTTTTATTTTTTTTAATTACATTAGCCACATTAAGCACTACCTTCTACCACCTTAACCCTTTCATCACGCTTTCACCACTGTTTTGTTTATAATTTTAGGAATCGCTTAACTTTTAATTCTGAAGATGTAAGTGCATGTAAAATTAAGCTTGTGGAAGCCTTCCCTGGCTCAGGATCTTAAGATTATGAATTCCTTGCAGCGGCTGAGCTCCATGTCCATCATGTGTCATGAATACCCTTGTCCCTCTATAAATAACCAGCCTGAAATCCTTTAGAGCTGATGGAAGTGTTCAATTTGCAGAAGAAAACTGTTGCTAGGGAACTGCAAAGAAGAAAAGGCCAGAGAGTGGTAATCTGAAATGAAATGAAAGGAATTAATTTAATTGGCCCTTGATATGTTGGGTATTTGGCATATTATCAGCAATTTAGCAGCCTGTAGGCTTTGTTTCAAACTTTGGCCAAAAGAATAGTCAGAACACGATTGCACCCTTAATTTAGGTATTAGCTGCATTCTCTCTTCTTCATACAACAGATCCTGTCCACTTTTCAGTCAACATTTGAACAACAGCTATGCCTGCAGTTCTTGAGACTCCCTTTTTTTAGATGAAGACAAAGGGTAAGGATTTTCTTCACATTTATTTTCACTAGTAGCCCAACAGATGTGCTTCGGCAGTCAGTACTGGCTTTCACGCTTTGCTGATTTTGGCAGAGATCTCAGCAGAGCACCGAACCAAACACTATTTCATGGATTTTTGTTTTGCAACATTTTCATTTCAGGAAAATATTTTCAACTGTTTATAATCATTTTAAAAAAAAAATTACTCCATGCAGTGGAAGATTTTAAGCTCTTAGTCAGCTGTGAATTTCAATTGTTTTAAAGAGCACTTCTTTTTCTTTCTTCTTTTTTGAGACAGATCTTCCTCTAGTGAAGCTGTTTCCCTCTTCTTTTACTTTTTTCCTTCAATTTACTTAAATAGAAGAGAGTTATGACTGGCATGTTACATCTCTGGCATGTTTAGCAACGCCTTTACAATTTGTTACACATCTTCCAACACTTCAGCTTAAGTATCACAAATGCCTGGTATTTAACATTCCCATAGTCAAAATTCCAGCACTTCAATTGTTCAAGTTGTACTTTAACTCACAAGATGTCAGGCATCAAACCAACACCCTCGCCGCCTGCCTTCCTTCCTTACTAGGCTTTTAGGGGCTATATTGTTGAACACTGTCTGACTGATGAAGAGACTCTGCCACATGAAGGTACCCCATAAAATAACAACAGCTATCAAGTAACAATATATAACAATAAGAAAACTATAACACTTTTATGCAACCAACAGCAGGCTTTCATGAGTGATTTACAAGGAACTGATGACTTAATCAAAATGAGGTGTGTGACCCATCTACCTTCTCCTTCACACTCACCATTACCTCCTTAACTGTGCATCCATAAATCTTAATTTGGGTGGGTCTCACTGATTGAATTTAATGGTTTTGTAATGCCTAGTTGATCAAATAAAAGATAAGACCTGTCCCTCACAATTCTTTTTAACTTTGTGATGCAGAATCACAAAACATACTATTTACACATTCTCCGCTGTAACTACATTCTATCATTTTTCCCATGAACATTATTTTTATTGGAGTATGAAAACTTGCTAGATGAACACCAAACAAGAAACGCTGCTGTTAATACAATGAGCTTTACATGCTAACTCCAGCTCCCAGTCTATAAAACTTTTCTCTGGCCTATTGAAAAAAAGAAAATAAAATCCAGACCTGTAAACCTTACCAAACACTGTTTCGGACTGCTACTGGATAAGAACATGAAATATGTATTCCATGCTTTTTGAGAAAGACAGGTAGAGCAGGTTAGAATTGCAGTGAAAGGCACAGCAATAATTTTCTTAGTATGCCTCTATGTGGCCATAAGAGATAACATTGTATTACGGTAGTTCTTTCAGCTCTTTTTGGCAAATGCAAAACTTAAGACCTTCCGAGAAATTAACATAGGCACTGCCCCATTTCCTGAATTCATCTCGCTGCTGCACTTCACTCATTGCTCTTTTGTAATAGAAATTACGGACACAAAAAATAATCTGCTACCACACAAGAAAAACAAGAAAGAGAAGTTTAAAGTAAAAAGTTCTCCAGAAGTGTGTTTTTCCTAAAGCCTCAAGGCAATCTTCACCATCACCGGCAGTCACCACCATGCACACCCAGTACCAGTACTAGAGGAACAGCCTCTCGTACTCCCTATTCTGGGCAGCAAACAGCTGTAGTTAGCAAGAGTGGTCCATTTTCTCAAAACACTGTTAATGATGTTGTTACAAAGGTGATTCTTCCCTTTGAACTGTTTTCCATTTGTGCAAGTATTTTCCTTCCGAAAAGGAAGCTTTCTAAACTCTCACATTCCTGCTTTGCTGTCTCCTAGAAAATTTCTAGAAAACCAAGCATCCTACAGCGTAGGGGAGCACATATACATGACCATGAAGACCACAAGGTCTTAGACATTACAAGATATCAGCAGGTAGGGTTTCTGACCTACAGCATCCTCTGTGAAAAAACGAGACAATTCTGTGAGCCTGTAATTTTGAACAAAACTAACCAGTAATTAACATCTGACCAGATGAAAATGACTTAAAACTCACAACCATCTAGAGAGGCCTCGGCCACACTAACGCATTGCACTGATCAGTTTCAGTTCAGCCTATGTTATCAGTTGTGTTAAGAGCAGGGAGAGTTTATTTGCAACAAACAAGATATAAACATGGAAAAAAACATCATCATCTCTCCTGAGCTTCTCTGTGCTCCCAAGCAACTGTTTATACATGCGCATGTGGTCTTAAATGCAAGGAATGGATTTTAAAAGCGGTATTACCAAACATTATTATACTGTGGGTTTGTGGTGATTTTTGCCTTTTTTTTTTTTAATTCGATCATTTACATATTGCAGCTAAAGCAGACATACAGCTATCCTTAGCTTACTTGAGAGCAGGCTTACTATGTGCTAACATCTTTTTATTGATGGAAACAACAACATACCCCACTGTGCTCTCAAGGAGGCTACAAGGTCATTAGTTACCCCAAGAGCAGTAGCTGCCATTTGAGCTCTTGATGTTTTTAAAAAGAACTATTTGCCTTAGGATTACTTGCTCTACCCAATGTCAACATAGCCAGCATTCACAGAAAACCTGTTTGCCTACACTGCAGCACCACCCATGCTACAGTCTGGAAGCATAAAAGTGAGAAGCACAGAGATCGAATTCACTTACTGGCACTCTTTCACACTGGTCTCACCTATACTGGAAATAAAAAGCAAGGGGTGGGAGTCTGAGAAAGAGAAGGAACCCAGATCACCTGCACACAGAAAATTTAGAGAAGGGAAAGAAAACAGGTCCCAGATGCTGGCCCCTTTAAGTTTTTTTTAAAGCTGAAGTAAGGCATTTATTTGCACATATACTGAGGTACCACACATTACACACTAGCAGCAACACGGCTGCTGTCACAGAACATTACTTACAGACAGAGAAGATGGAAGGACACAAACATGCTCACCGTGCACACAGAGGTTTCATCCCCAGTCTTTACTCTGTTCCGAGCCAAAAGCTCCTCCAAGAGGCTGATTCTGTGCAACAGCCAGGAAAATGCCAGCAGCAGCTCCCGACTACCCGCTGAGCCGTCGGAGGGGAGCCGATAGAGTTCTGGCCTGCCATAGCCATGGTACCACAGCGCTGATTTTACAAACCTAATTTGGTTATCTGAAAAGAAGAAAACAATGAAGAATAACACACTGCACTACTCAATGCGTTTACCCATTCAGTTCCAGAAACTGCTGCCACGTCTCAGCTCAGGATTATTAAACAAGCCTATGATTAGTGGAGACTACAGACTGATAAAGGACAGGAGGTAAAGGGTAAAAGCCTTCCTTATGCTGCCCCATTCTAATCTACAGGAACCACTGCTAAGGGAAAAGAAGAAAGTCAAAGTCAAGATCAAGACCAGTAATGGCCTCTGGGAGATTAACAAAGGCAAAAAAGGTAAATAGCCCTCCCCACTATAACAGGACTCCACCTATTCATTTTTTATGAGCCACCAAACATGCTATAAATTAGTAAACACTGAGTCGCTTTACTCCTGAATGAAATTGGAATATAGAGATAGGAGTTTTACAGCCTGCTGCAAATCTCTGAGCACCAGTGAGCAGGCAGAGATAATGCAGCACACCACACTGCATACCAGACCACATGGACTATTTAATTCTCAGGAATGCTCTGATCCGTATTCCTTCACACCAGCAAATGTTACCTGACAGCTACTAGACAGGCACTACAGAACTGTAAAATACAGAGGAAACACAGAGAAAATTGTTATTAAAAAGGGTTCTAACCAGTAAGCCTCAGCTCTGTACTAAGTTAAAACTACAATAAAGAAACATAATTAGGGGGCACAATGATAAGCAATACATACTGGGGAAGAACCAACAGTTGTTTTAAAAGAAAGTCCTGCTCAAAAAGCTACTCGAGCTCTCCAAAGGCAACAACAAGCAAGTTATTTAAGGAAGATTCAACCAATGCACGACATTTAGACTTCCCAGTGGGATTCAACTGGCACAAAGAAACTAAGCCACTCTGGTGGAGGGAGAGGGAAAGCCCTTGAATCAGTGACAAGTGCCTAGCAGACAAGAACCAGAGTGTAGGAACAAAGGGTGGTTTCACATGAGGGCTCTCTGCTAAGGAGTTGCTGTCCAACCAACTGAAAATGACACACAGACAATGTGACAGTGACAGAAAATTTGGTGCTGATGTGATATTACTCAGTAGTAAGGAATGCAGGCAGATCGTGAAGGATGGTAGAACCTAATGAGCCCAAGCTTTAAAATGACAGATAAAATTCTTTTTAGAAAAAATGAAAAACGATGCACACAAGGGAAAAAACACTCCTAACTTTACTGACATAGCAATGGGCTTGGAGCTGACCACTGGACTCAGGAATACAATCTTAGGTGATACAATTTTTCATGACAATATCACACTTGGTTCTCATATACATCCAAAAGGAAACTGAGTGTTAGAAACCGGGAAAGGAAACTAAACAGATCACAGAGAACAATATTATATTGTTGCTTATATCCACTGTGACCCCATATCTCACGTTCACAGTGTTATTTTATTTCTTGAGTCTCAAAAAGGTTACAGAAGACTTGGAAAAAAACAAAGAGAAAGGACAAGTACAATCACAAGTACAGAACAGCTTCACTGTAACAACTGATGACATAGGCCAAAAAGATGACTGAGAACGGAAATGCCGAAACTGTTTAAAACCATGAGTGCTGTGGAGTGGGGGAATAGGGAATAATTTATTTGTGCGACATTCAATACATGACTGTGAGTCACCAAAGTTAGCAAGCATGCGAATAAAAACAAGTTGAAGAGATGTTCTTCAAGCATACAGCAGAGCTGTATAATTTCTGGCCACTATGGACACTGAGAGTTACACAAGCTCAAGGAGGAACTGGATTTACGGAAGAGGAGTTCATGGAAGTTTATGAAATTCAAAGATATCCTCTCTGGTTTGGGAAGTCTGAGATGTAAGTTACTGGAGGCTGAAAGAATACCCCCTGAAAGCATCCTTCTGTATTTGCTCTTTCCTTTCCCCTGGGCATCCAATTTGACAACTGCCACAGCTGGATGGAGCTAGAGGAACCTTCAGTTTGATCCACTTACAAAGTAAGGAAGAAAGCCGTTCCCCTTTTCCAGTGTAATGCTTCGGTATCTCCACAGAGTTTCATAAAAAAGGTACACACACACACAAAAATAACAGGAAGTACAAACCTCGTGCAATCAGGGACTGTCACTGCTTTCCTTAATTAACATACCAATTCATCACATTACATACTCATTTGCCTCCTCCTTGACACTTATGGTAAAAGCATCCCTTTAGCATTTGTCTGGCATCGACTGCTGCAGCTCAAAAAACACATAATGACCAACTTGAAAACAAAAAACAAGAAAAAAAAAATCTTGTTGCTTTTAATAGGAATTTGTTAGTTACAAGAGACTCTCACAGTGAAGAGTGGCTGATTTAACTTGGTTTGCAAAATGCTAAAGGAGTCTTATCCACAAAAAAGTAATACAAAGCCAAGACACACGGACGAGCTATAAGCTGACCTATGCTGGTAACCCTACAGGAGCAGCACATTCCTACAGCTCTGCTGAGCTGGAAGGAGATAGTAGTCATAAAGAGCCACTAAGCCCTTTGCGCCTTGACAAACCAGAGGAAGGTATATTGTTTGCACTGTTCGACCAACTTTAGGATTTAGGGAAACAAGACTGTGGATCCTTAAGGAGATATGCCTACTTCCAGAGTGTTCCTCAGGCCAAATACGCAGCTGAAACTGTTACACAGATTACTACACATCTTCAGCAACAGAAGCAACAATACATGATTGGCCACATGACATCTACAAATGAATTCCCAACAAAGACATTAACCATGACTGAAGAACAAAAAGCAAGATCAGGAGCATGATTAAGCAGGTGATACGATGGTGCAGAGCTACTAATTTTTTGCAGGACTAGTGTTTTGCGTAGCAGAGCTTCTGCAGAGACACATAACAGTTGGACAATTGGTTTTAAACCTAGCTTGCTTCTGCATTACAGGCAGAAAAAGGAGATCCAAACGCCTAAATCATTCTGTATGTTCTTTTTGCAGAAACCTGTGAATGTAAAAACAAGCAGCTTCCCTTCACGATGCTAGGGTGGCAGAAACACACATGGTTTGCTAAAAATCTTCCTGCAGATATGCACCCCAATCCCTCATGCACAGGGGGATCACTCTTGAACATTCTCACATGAGCTAGGTTTTCATGTTGCCCTTTCCTTTTTGTTGTGCATTTGTCGAGAAAGGAACAGGTAAAGGCAGAAATACTCCAAAAGGAAGGAACATCAGTACATAACTTTCCTCCTTTTTCAAAGCAAACAAGTTTCACATGCTGCCATCTCCAGTTCATGGCACTCCCCAATAAATCACACGTCAAAGAGAAGGAATAGAGAGCAAGCCGGGTATTTTCTTCCTTTATCACCATTTCCCTGCTCTGAAATACCACTCAGGACCAGATGCACCAAGGCACTTCGCCACCTGAATTTCTGTGTTGGTTTGGTCCTTTATCTCCCCATATTTCATCACTCCAGCTCCAACACATTGCCCTCACGTGAGAGGTTACGATTGGTGTGAGTATCAGGCAGGAATTGCAGATAAGTGGTCAAAGCATGGAACTGGAACTGGGGCTCAAAGAACCTTTCCATGACCTTAGAGAAGTCACTTCGCTTTTCTGATCTCTAAAGCTCTGCTTGCATGGAAATGGTGCTCAGATAAATGGCAGTAGAGGCTAAATACGTACTCAAGACCAAGATGGATTCCTCCATAACATGCAGCTGAGAGAGAGGAAAAAACCATCACTCAGCAGATAACTCAAACATAGCAGTCACTCAAACACCTCCTCTTTGACAACATCTTCTTACAACATTTCATTAGGATTAGGCAATTTATAGACAGAGACACCCTCACAGTCCTTCCAATTAATCCCCTTCTGCCTGCACATACTTATAAGAGTACATTCAGCAAGTAAGACCAAGCTGTGGATAAACCTCAGGGTTCCGCTCTCTTAAAACTATATTCAAGCTGTGCTCTTCCGCTTTATGAATCCTGCAGAATATTTTCAGTGAATTACAACATGATATTCAAATAAGGGTTATGCATTAGCCTGGCAGGCTAAGATGGAAAAGAACTAAATCAAATCCAAGAACAGGCACAGATACATTACTTCATGCACTCAGGCAAGAAACACCAGCATAGGTACTGGTGTTATGGGAAACTACTGCTGCAGAAGAACATTTTCTGCTTCATTTGTCAAACAAACAAAAATATATTGCTGCTCCACTCCTCTTTCCCATGCTATAAAAAGTGAATTGAGACTCCAGAAAAGAAACATTTCCCCCAACTATCTAAACGCATATTGCACTGCTACCTGGTGTGGTTGTTAGGTTCTTAACCAAGTCTATCAGCGCTCAGCCTCTGGGAAGAAAGAGCAGCATGAAACCACTAATCATGACTTCATTGGTAAAGTTATGCCCAGAGTACTATTACACAGCTGACTCGTACTCCGCTGACGAGAGATCCATTGTTCTGACATGTTTAAGGGGCTGGAGTGTATGAATGGCTTCCCAGCAAAGTTTACAGTAAGCGTTTTTTGCTGTGTGAAGAAAAAATTCTTCCAAAATGAGAAACCGAGAGAGCCATTTGCAGAATTTTATAACCACTGACTGGCAGGCTTCGGTGAGTTTTCTGGTTTCTTTTCACAAGAATGCAATAGTTCCTACATTTTAAAACATCAAGTTGCGTGGGGTTTTTTAAGATGTGATTTTTCAAATATTTTCTTTTTTTGCTAGCTAGGCAATAAAATACATCAACCATTTAAAAACATGATGCAGAAAGTTTTTCTAAATATCACATCACAACAATAACAAGGGAAAGACTAGTAGCTGTTCTATTCAAAGCAAATTTAATCTCTAAAATTCACCTACATGACTAATGAACTAATGAAAACTACTAACTCAAAACAGAAATATACACTGGGGTGCAACTTCGAAAGTCACTGGATAAAAAGGACTTCCCAGATCAAGGAAAAATTTTCTGGGAAAATTTGTCCTTTTCCATGGGCAAAATCCGTAAGAGCATTCTGTCCTTGCAACACACTCTTTTCTTCTAGCACCTCACAACTGCAAATGGCCCAACATCTGGAACGCAGTCCTTGAAACGTAGGTCTCGCTCTACAGAGTAGTGAGAAGAACCACTCTGACCCCAACACCACACGCAGACCACAGGCCAAAGCTCAGTGTTCCCTTTGGAAAATCTTTTAGCTTAAACAAAAGGAAGGGTACAAGACCGTTTGAGTATAGGTTCTCTTTTCCAGAAAGCTGTTCCTATGCCTATGCACACAGTAACCCTCATACTGAAGAAGTCTTCACAGCCTTCCTCTGAGATCTGGCAACTGCAGCTCTCCTTGTTTTAGCTCAGATAATTAAGAGGCCGTACAAAAACAACAAAAAAAGGAATGCCTGATCGATGGACTAAAGCACTAGACATGGATTAGAGGAATCCATTTCAATTCTTTGTGGTGCTACAGGATCCTGTGCAAACTTGAGAAAGTTATTTAGTCCCTATGCCAAAGGCTTCCACTTCATTTCCGTGAAATAAATACATGAAGACCATAAGGGTTCTGGAGCAGGGACAGAGAAGAAAGGCAGTAAAATATTGATTGCATTTCACAGCAGACAACTCATTCGCTTGGGCAAGCAAAGGTAATTAGTGCAATTTGAAAAACTGAACGGCTGTCCACCCTGAGTTTCAGCTTTAATCGCTGAGCTGAGACTAAACAAGTTTCTTAAAAACCAGCTCAGCAGTTCTGAACAGAATCACACATTCCTACCTCACAATCTACCAGCAGAGGCTGGGTTTGCTCTTTCTAGAGCCAGCAGCCTGACACATGCGTATGGAAATTCCATCTTCAAACGCTACAAGCAGTTAACATGGCAGCAGCCAGGATTCAGAGGCTACATTTGTGCGGTACCACCTCAAAGCAGCTGTAGGACACAGCGATAAATTGAGCATCCACAGCAGATTGTGGATGAGAAGAAAAGCAAGAACAGCTGAATGAAAAATAGCAGTCCTGTGAGTAACTCAGAACCATGCTGATTTCCTGCTGAGCTACCAACAAAACTATGCTGGTTTTGCTCCACACTCCTTGAGAGATATCCGCAATGCTTAGCCACTTTTAACTCTGTTTACAGAGCTATCGGGTTCCCAGCTCTTCGGGGTCTAAAGCTATCTTGCTTAGTTTTTTTTGCTTTTAACAACAAAAGTGGATTTAGAGTGGCTTTGGTCTGAGGAGACCTCTATCCATCACAGACAATCTCATTCTCAAAACTTCCTCTGACAACGAAAGGGCTCTAGACAGACAGCTTTCAAGAGCGAAGTCTGGGGAGTCATATCGTACTTGGAATAACACACATTTAAGAAGTAAATAGTGTTCTGTCATTGCAAGAAGCCAACGTGCATTCAGCTTCTCTCTGGAATAGTGGCCCTGTCCATAGAGATATTCACACACACTTTACTTTTTGTTTTGTCTAGAACTTCAATCCAAAACACTGTCTTTACGGTTCATGTGCCCTGACATAGGACTTGCTAGAAAATTAACCACAGAATCATGCATCATACGTGGAACGGGGAAAGAAGGAATCAAAGGGGAGATAAAAAAAAAAAGTCTATTTCTGCAATTATCTCTGCAGATGCTGAGAATGCATAAGATCACTGCAGAGATTTACCTGCAGTAAAATGTCACAGGGAAACCAGAGTCCCTAGCAGATGCAAGAGCATACCAGTTTCCTGGACAAAGCAAGCCAAAGAGGAGTAAACCTACCTGCACAGCTGTGATGCAACAGTAAATTGGTGGCACAGGTATTCAAAACAGAGCATTCCTGACAGAGAGAAAGTAGCCAAAGAAAAGATGCTACAAAACCAGTGCCAGTATCTCCCTGGGACAGATGGAAACCACACAGACAGACAGACTGACTGACTAGGTTACCTATGGCATCAGACTCGGTCCACTTGCCTCCATGGATTTGTTTCAGAAG
>VWZL01001611.1:0-31130 GCA_013396915.1 Stercorarius parasiticus
CTTGCCCTTGTTGAATTTCATGAAATGAGTTTCAAAGGATAAAGTAATATATTTAAAAGGCTGTGGAACGGCTTATATACAGAAAAAATGATAAGTGAATTAAATGCTCTGCAGCACATCATCTTTCCATTGTTCCACCTTATCGTCTTCTTTGCCTCTCATGTTTGTAAAAAGTATAATTCACTCTCCAAATGAAAGGTAACTTTGGGCCCTCCTTACCACTAACTCCCTACAGCAGAACAGAGGGAGAAAGATGAGTCATGAGAAGGACTAAAGGCAGAGTATTACCAGACATTGCTTCCTTACTTTTTCTCCCCCCAGTTCCCTCCATGGCATGCAAAATCTGAGCTGAATATGTGAAAATAAAGGTGTGGGATACAGTGTGATGTTCGATACCACTCGTGAACACTGGGAATGGGCAGAGGCAGATTTTATTTCTCTCTTACCCTCATTTCCTCTCAGCTTCATAAAACTTGGATAGCTCTTCTGTGTCTGTGAGGGATTTCACTGGCAGCATGTAAGACATTTGCTGTACACTTTGCTGTGCACTTCTTAAACTGACACTAATATTTAATTCATACCTTCAAAACACTGATGACATTGTGAAACTAACAATAGATCTCTCATATGGAGAAGTTGTATGTCACATGTTAAATGGAAATATTGTCTGAAGAAACTTAAAAGACTGTATAAGAAACTATCCTGTCTAATACAATCTTAGATCACTTTAAAAAACAATATTTAAAAAAAAAAACAAACAGGTCAGCCAAACAAAAGACACACACACAAAACACACTGCAAAATCTCAAAGGAGTGGAATATATTTATAATAAATTGCTTTGAGATTTTCAATGGAATTTCTATGTTGCATTTAAAACAAAACTTACAGGTTTTGCCATATTCAACTGTATAACTCTCAAAGTGATCCTTTTTACAGAATCACAGAACCGTTTGTGTTGGAAGAGACCTTAAAGATCATGTAGTCTAACGCCCTTGCCTTCTTTTACAAGACCAGTTTCCTAAAAGCCCCATCCTACCTAGTCTTGAACACTTAACAATAATGGGGCATCCACAACATCTCTGGGCAGCCTGTTCCGCTATCTCGCCACCCTCATCGTAAAAGCAAAGTCTTCCTTCTGCCCAATTTAAATGTACCCCCTTTCAGTTTAAAACTGTTGCCCCTTGTCCTCTCACTACAGCACTTGGTAAAAAACTGTTGCCCCTTGTCCTCTCACTACAGGACTTGGTAAAAAGGCCTCTGTCTGTCTTATAACTCCCCCTTACATACTAAAAAGTCACAATAAGGTCTCCTCGGAGACTTCTTTTCTCCACAATGACAAAACCCCAACTCTCTCAGCCTTTCTTTGTAGCTGTAGTCCTGTGGTGTTTTCATGTCTCTCCTCTGGACCCACTCTAAGAAGTCCATGTTTTTCTTTCATGAAGGACCCCTAAACTAGACCCAGTACTCCAGGTGGGATGTCATGAGAGAAGATCAGAGGAGCAGAATCATGTCCTTTGATCTGCTGTCCAAGCTTCTTTTTATGCAACCCAGGATAAGATTGGATTTCTGGGCAGCAAGGGCTCATTTATGGTTCATATCCAATTTTTCATCCACCATTATCCTAAATCCTTCTCCACAAGGCTGTTCTCAATCTGTTCACCCCCCTAATCTGTATCATATTGGGGATTGCCCCAGGACAGGTGCAGGACCTTGCACTTGGCCTTGTTGTAATTCAAATAAGCCCACCGCTAGGCCTGTCAAGGTCTCTTTGGATGGCATCGGTTTACTCAAGCTAATCAACTGCACCAATCAGCTTGGTCTCATCTGCAAACTTGTTGAGGGTATACTAAATCCCACTGTATATGTCACTGATTAAGATATTAAATATTATTGGTCCCAGTACAGACCCTTTTGTTGCGTTTAAACCAGTGTCTGCTTGTATGCATGTGTTCATGTGTACCTATGTGTATTTGTGTGAATCCTACAACTTCATTTCTGTGAAAAGACTGAAGAAAACAATGGAGTTCTGCAAAGGAGATTTTCTAGAAATGAGAAATACTTAATTTTTGATTTCTTAATACTTTCAGAAAACCAGTTTATGCATGAAGGAGAAAAGCACCAAGACCTTGCAATTGTTCCTGTTTATCCAAACTTGTTTGCCAGCTTTTGTCTCTGTTGGGTGCTTTTTGAAATTCTTCAAACTATACCATATAATTTGAATCAGGGAAGAGGTAAGGTAGCCCAGGGAGAAAAGTATGTAAGTATTAGGCTGAGGAAGAATGAAGGAAAGGGAGGGAAAGAAGGAAAGAAAGTGAGAGTGATTGGTGGCTCTGTATACCAGCTCAACAGCTGTAACATGCTAGCAATGATTGTGTATTTGCACTTGTTCAAGGCATTAGAGTTTTAGAAAGGCAAAAATAACAGTGGTAATAGAAAAGATTTGTTTTAGGTGTGAGCTACAGAGCTTGACACGTCAGAAAATTATGAGTTTGGCTTACATTGTAAGCCTGATGTTTCTCTCAAGAGGAAAAGAAAAGGAAAAAAGAAAAGAACCAACCCCACAAAAAAAACTAAAACACAAACAAACAAAAAAAAACAACTCTAAAAAGGATGAAATTTAGCTCTCTCTTTTCCATAAGCAGATGATTAAATCAAACATTTTAACCTTATTGTGCTTCATTTAAATACTGATTTAAAAAAAATAAATAACTCTAAGGCATGTACAATAGTGAGATTATTTTTAAAAAGCAGTTTCTGTTTTTATTGTTAGCACAACCGGGAATTAGTTGACAATTACTCTTGATGTCATAAACTGGTGTAAAGAAAACAGATTACCTCCATCTTAAATTCACAGAGAGAAATAATCTGAAAGCGTGTAGTTTAGATGTTATTCTGTTGGTCTCACCAAGAACTTGGGTAGGCAGTGCTCTCAAGGGGTTTGAGGTCTGACTGAATCCTTGGACGCATACAACTCATAGTCAACAGGAAACACATACATCTAACAGATCTCCAAAAATACAGAATACTGTCATATATATAATAGACATGATGCTTTTGAAATTAAAACTGTAGACAGGTTGAGGGTAGGATGCTTTATTTGTTTGTTTTACACAAATATCTTAATCTTTGAACATCAAGCACAAGAAAAATCCATGAAAAACCAAGGTTGTGGAAGTTCCAAGTTAAACAGGTGTAAGTCAAAAAATTCCAGAATTTAGGATGCCATAAATAAATGATTAATTGATACAAATGATGCTGCTTAAATGAACATGTGGTATTTTTTATGCACAATTTTTGCTTACTCAGTTGTCATTACTTTCTACTTTTGCAACATGGGAACATAGACCATAAGCAAAATCCTGAGTAAAGAAACCTAGTCCTCTGCCCCTATAGACACTATGCATTATAATTATATGCATAAATTTACTCATCTCTTGACTCAAAAGGATTGTTTTCCCACCCCAGCCTCAGTAGAAGACTCTTCTGAAACCTCAATGCTCTAACAGTTTTTATCTTCTTCATTTTCTTTTCAGTTTAAATTTGTTTATGGCCAACCTACCCTATTTATTCTTATGCCAACACTGGTGTTAGCTTAAATAGCTCATGTCTCTCCTCGGTGAATTCTTCCTTCATTTATTTATATATAACCATCATATCCTTCTAAGTCTTCATTTTTCTTCAGTAAACAAACCTTGTTTTCTCATGTCTTCTCCTATGACAGGCTTTTCGTTGTTTTGATCACAGCAATAGACCTGCTTTACACTTGGGCCAGCTTCAGTTCATTTTCCTTTACAAGTCCTGTCTTTTACATTCTCTAATTAATCTTAGAGCCCTTGAGACAGTTATTCACATCCTTTTTTTTCAACCCAACACTACCTATTGTCATTATGCCTCTCACGCCCTAACCCCTATAGTAGGGAGACAGACTTTTCCTTTTTTCAAACCATATATCTTGAACGAATTCCAGAGTTGCTTTTCATTCAAGATCTCCTCAGCCCAGCTAGCTTCCCCTCATCCATCAGAAACTGTCCTTTAGAGATCAAGATCCTTTGTTATCAATCTCAGTTTATTTAGTTTCTTATTATTCAGTTGAATCAACTTGCATTTAGATGGTCCATGTTTTATTTATTTTTTCACCATCACACATGTAATACTCTATTTTCTTATAAATTAAATATCTTTACATCTTCTCCAAAGAGTCAAAAGAAGGAAAACCTCAGGACAGTCTAAATATAGCTGCCTCCAAGCAGAACCAAGCTAAATCATATTATCCTAATGAGGTGACAATTCAAATCATTAAGAGAAAGCATTTCTGGTCAACAGTTATTCACATGTGATGAACCCAATTACCAGTGTCATTTTTTCCAAAGATGTTGGTAAATTAGTTTTAGAAGCTAAAATGTGTTAGAAACCCCAAACAGTGGCTGCAAAATAACTAGATATTAATTTATATTATAACTAGATACTAATGTGGTGCAGATATGTTGATTGGCATAAAATTAAAAGATGTGATTTTGATCCCTGAGCTTTGGAGTGTCAAGGGTCTCTTACAAAAAGGTGTGCTGTAGAATCAACCTGGCTGGCAACAGAAGTTGCTCAGCACTTGCCAGAGTTGGTTAGTACCTTCCCAAATGAAATCTTTCATGTCTAATACAAAAATGGAATTATCCCATTCCCTGTTATCATTTGCTCCCCACTTCTGTATTCCAAGGTGCAAATGTAAAATTATTCCAGAAAATGATTGTATCTGTGTTTCCAGATTCCATGCAATGCTTAACTAATCAGGTGCAACATGCACAGACAAAAGTAACTAAAATAGCAAGAAGCACATTGTTTAAATATTTATGGGCTTGAGTTTGAAAAATGAAACATCTGGGATTCTTTTTTTTTTTTTTCCTCTTTGACACTACTTTTCCAAAAGAAAAAGGAACACAAAACAAAAAGAAAAAGCCCAGATACTCTTCTGTTTAAATATAAATACTCACTTTCCAAAGAACGAGAAAAAGCAAGAAAGAAAAGGAGTGAGGGGCATTGACACCCTCAGGGAAAATTTAATCTCAAGAGAACTGACCTTTCAGAGAAAGCAAATTGAATTATCTTTCTCATCTTTTACTAGTGCTGTGACATCATTAAAATTCACGTTACATACCAGCATGCTTTGTTTTGTATTCATAACCTTAAACCAAAATTAATCAGTTGTCACATAGAGTTAACATATTTGTTAATGGTGCCCAAGCCAAAATATGCATTGTCTCAAGAAGACTAGTTTTCTGTAAAATAACACAAATGATGTAGGGCATTATCTTCCTCACCTTGTAACAATTTTTGTAAAATCGGTCCAGAACATTTTGGGTTGGGGACGAAAGGGTTCCTGGATGAAGAAAAATAGTAAGTGACTTACAAAGTGTTTAAGAAATAGTGTCCTCTGAAGTAGTGAGGCACTACCACTTTGTGTAATACTTGAGGGAAAGAAAGGGTCAGAAAGGTAGTCTCTGAGGACCTGCTGCTGTCTTTACCAGGGGTCCATTCTATCACGCTGCTTGGGTTACAGAATGCCCCGTTCTCCTATGGACACCTGTTCCCATGATATTTGCTATGGAAAATCTCAGAAAAGGTCACTTAGTGTGTAATCCCTTTATTTGGAAGCTCATTTTGGACCTTTGATTTCAAAAAGAATTGGAGACTGACGTCGATGAAACAATCCTAGTACCTCAAGCACTCAGGCTGTTCCTGTAATCAATGGAGAGAACTAAATACTATTGAAGATAAGTGGGAAAGTCTACATGCGAGTTCAGGGTAAAAAAATACAAAAGGGGAAACAAAAGGGAAAGAAAGATTAGTCCCTTTTCCATAACAAAACACGTATCTAATAATTCCAGTCGTTCTTTTTCAGTTCCAGTTTGACTAAAAAAATGAAAAAAAAAAAATATTTGTGTTTTTGGTTTTGGATATGTATGTATATGTGAGAGAAAGATAGAGGAAGGCAGACAGAGAAAACATAACTATGTGTTTCAGGTACGACACTGCTACCATGTATGAACATTTCAGCCTGTAAGTTTTGTGAAAATTATTTTATATGTCCATATAGCACCTTAGTAAAAATATAACAACACCATAGAGACAAAATATATGACCATGGAGAAACAAAGGAAAGGATATCTTAAGAGATTACCCCAGAGTAATAAAACACATCAATGAAAGCCTCAGAACTGGGTTAATGCACCTACATCTCCAGCTGCCTTTCTTTATAATATTGCATACAAGAAAGTAATCCTTACAATATAGACTTCTCCCTGAACAAGACATTTATTTGGTCTTGTAGAACAGTCTGTGCCCATCGACATTAGAAATATCTCCTTCTTTATATGAAGTAAGAAATAATATGTACAGTATGTCCCATCGAATTAAACCTCTTTTTTTTCCCCCCACAAAAAAATTAATTTCAAACATTAGGTTCTTCAATTTATACTGTTAGGGCTATCTTAAGGCCAAGCTTTTTGCCTTCATATATCTGCGCAAGTCTTTCAATTTCAATGGGCACAAAGATGTTACTGTGGGAATAATAATAATTTCAAATCCCTGTACAACTTGAGAAGATGTTCAAAACCAGGCAGTTTCTGAAGGTGTTTCACTTGAGATAGAGAACTTGTTTTTTGGTATATTCTGAACATCCTTTGAAAATCAAGGTATTTAAAAGTGCCACAAAAAGACACAATTTTCCATATCATATCTCTTTTAGTAATCATTGCCAGTGGTTTGAAATAATGTCTAAAAACTGGGGTACAGGAACAAAGCTGAGGAAGAAGGGTAAGACTGATAAGGTAGTCAGGCTATATTCAGTTCCAAGAAAAAAAGAAATCATACAATATTTAACAACTTGTAAATGCCTCACAGACATGGAAGAGTTATACAACAGCCGGAGTTGCTTTGTCAAGAACACTTCATTTGCTTTCCTTCTGTACTAGTGTAATGAGTTTTGTGAAAAGAGGAGTACCAGGAAAGAATGAATAGTTGACAAGAAGTACAGTTTAAATATCACTACTCTTGTTCATTGTATGCTGCCATGTGTCCTGTCCCTAGATATCACTGAGAAGAATCTGTCTTCTTTACTCTCTCCTATCACATACGTACAGATATGATCCCCAATGAGACTTCTCCAGGCTAAACTGTCCCAGGTCCGTCAGCCTCTCCTGGTATGACAGATGCTTCAGTCCCTTAATCATTCCTATGGCCCTTCACTGAACACTATTATGTCCATGTATCTCTTGTACTGGTGAGCCCAGCACTGGCACAGAAATCCAGATGTGTCACACCAATGCTGAGCAGAAAGGGCGCATCATCTCCCTTGGCCTACTGACAATGCTCTGACTTATGCAGCCCAAGAGGCTGTCGGCCTTTGCTGCGAGGGCACATTTCTGGCTTATGGTCAACTTGGTGCCACCAGGACCATCAGGGTTTTCTCTGCAAAGCTACTTCTCATCTGGTTGTTCCCCAGCCTGTGTTGGTACATGGTGTCATAGCTCCCCAGGCACAGGACCTGTCACCTCCCTTTGTTGAAATTCATGAGATTCTCCAGCCTGTTCAGGTTCCTCTGAATAACAGCACAACCACTAGCACCATGTCATTAACAAAGGTATTAAACAGTGTAGGGTCCGGTATGGACCCCTGGGGTACACCACTAGTGACTGGCTTCCAGATGGACTTAATGATGATGGTCACAACCCTTTAATCCCGGCAGATCAGCCCATTTTCAAGTAACTTCTGTGTCCACATACTGTCTCTGTATTTCATCTGTTTGTTCAAGGGTATGCTAAGGGAAATAGTAATGAAAACATTTCTAAAGTCAAGATAGATAACATCTGGTCTCCCTTCACCCACCATCTTATTAAAGAAGACTATCAGGTTAGTCAGGTTTGAGTTCCCCCTTGTAAATGCATCGGGCTATTCCTAATCACTTTCTTGTCATTCATTTTTATCTGAAGTGGTTTCCAGAATTAGTTGCTCCACCACCTCTCCAGAGACCAAGGTGAGGCTGACTAGACTGTTATTCCCTGGATGCTCCTTCTCGAAGGTAGAAATGAAATTTTCTTTTTTCCTGACATAAGGAACCTCCTCCAGTCTCCCATGACCTTTCAAAGACTACGGAAAGTGATCTTGCAATGATATCAGCCAGCTCCTTCAGCACTTGCTGGTGCACGCCATAGGGTCCCATGGACTTCAGTATGCCCATTCTATTAAAATGTTTCAAAATCTAATCCTCCTCTACTGGGGGAAAGTGTTCTCTCCTCCAGATTTTTCTTCTGATGATAGGGACCTGGGATTCCTGAAGGTTGGTCATACCAGTAAAGACCAAGGCAAAGAAAGCACTGAATATCTCTGCCTTTACCATGTACTTTGTCAGTAGTTCCCCATGCCAATTCAGCAGCGGGCCCATATTTTTCCCAGCCTTCCTTTTATTGCTGATACACTTGTAAAAGCCTTTCTTGTTGTCTTTCACATTCCTTACATATGCCAAGAGGAAATGTAAATTTATTGGAGGGTATAAATCAAATTAATAATAGCTCTGACAAACTAGTGAATTTATTTAAATTCTTAAACTTTTAAACTTTTTTTTTTAACTTAAAAAAGCTTTTTCATTTAGATTCAGCTGGAAAATGCACAGGCAAGAGGGCACAGTGCAGTGCAGTAGGCACAGTCAGCTACATAAATATATCATGGGGAACAATGGAATATGTGACTTTTTGTTCTTAAGAAAGGGCTACAGCTTTATAGTTAATTGAACTGCAAAAAAAAAAGGCAAATTTCATGTTATGATATTCGCATTACATATGGAAAGGAGTATTGCAAACAGGACATATGAACTCATCCTTAAACTCCTTCAGTTTAGTGTTACTAAGTTATGACATCTTCTGTTTTCTATTTTTATTTTTTGTTTTTTTTTAATTAATGAGTTGAAATGAATGGTTGTTTTGTGTAGAAAAGATAGAGAGGGACAGTGGAAACGGCCTCAATATAAAAACGGAAAGAGGAAGAGGATAACTTATTCACTGTGCAAGATAAGGATTGGGCTTAAAGGCTGAGCAAGAAGATTCACTCTAGACATCAGAAAAACCTTTCCAATGAAAAGGAGAGTGAAGCATAGAAATCATCTCCTGGGAACACTGTGGAGACTCCACCAGTGAATTCTCTAAGAATTATTTGAACAGTGTTCCGTTAAAATGATGAAGGCATTTCTGATCCTGTCCTAGGACAGGCAGATGAGTTAGATGGTATCTTCTGATCCTGTACAGCCACATTTTGATATGATTCTAAGATTATATTACACGTGAAAACACATGTGCTTAAAGATAAGCATATGTATAAAGATTTGTAGGGTCAAGATTTATAATATCAAAAGAAATCAGAAATATTGGGGGAGAAATAGTCTGAAATCTTAGATGGATAGCCTTTCACACCTACAGTCCTGTAAACATTTGCTTATTTGAATCAATCCTGCATCATTGAAGTCAAATTATTTAAATTATTCAGGATCTAAATGTGCTAAAATCCATGCGGGTCCTGTTTGCAGTTAGTTTATGACTATTAGGCACTCCAGCCAGCAATAAAGAAGAACGCATCTGGTACTTGCCAGCTAGAGAATGTCATTGTGTTCTCACATCAAAAGCAATAGAAAGAAGGCATTCATGCTTATGGGCTCATGTTTGCATGACAACGCTTTTTTCCCCCTTTTATTTAGCGTTGAAGCTCTGAAGATTCCTTTGAAGAGAATGGATTCTGAAGATAGAAATATCAATGATTAACTAAAATGCTTACTCCACTAAGCTAAAAGTAATCATGTCCAGATCGACCCCTAGGTCTAACCAACTTTTACGTTACATTTACCTTAACAGAACCTGCAAAGAAAAGGTGTACAAAACTCAGCTATCTGGTGAGACTTTTGTTCTTATTTATGATGTACTAGTGAAACCCAGGCTTCCACTGCAAAAGACTTTGAATAATAATAATAATGCAGAACTTAGTTTTCCTTTATGCTTTTTTACTCAGTAAATTCATATTCTGGGGTAATTGGAAAGTGAATTTGCTATTGATTTATTTATTGTCCTCTCTCTCTCACACACACTCAAACATGCACAATATCCAGGTGCCTACCACTCAAGTTACCTCTTGTAACAAAAAAAAAAAAAAAAAAGACTTTTTATGGTCAGGGAAGATACGCCAGTTCTATGTACACTGGCTCAGTATGGCACATGTGTGATTTTAAACACGTGAATAGTTATCAGTCATCAGTACTGTTCAAACACCTCTGAATTAAACTGATTTTTTTTTTTTTTTGTGAGTGTGGTCAGGATCTTTGTTTCTGGGCCCTTTAAAAAAGTTATTAATCTTTCAGCAGAAAAATAAAGACAAAAAAAATACCAAGAAATTAACAGAGGCAGGTTTCTGCCCCATAGCCTGCCCCTCGTCTGGAAAATCCCCTTTAGTACACATACGTATGATGACATATATACATTAAATTGTATTATTTAGGTAACTTGCTGCACTCAAGGCAAATAGGTTCAAGGGAGCTAGCTATGATGGAGACCAACACGTCATAGAAATCTTAGCTGGGTCCTGAAAGCTGACAGCTGTGGTGGTCTAAGTAGATCACCATTGCACCACTGAAGGTCTCCTGCTGCCAGTGTTGGAGCTCACTTACATGGGCTCCCAAAAGAGGCAGTACCACATCATGCTGTTGTCCAGAACACACACATAAATTCTCCCAGTGCAGTGAATACTGTTTGTTGTGTATCCCAGTGGGGAAATGCTAACACTCCGTGCTTTTAAGAGATCTACCATAAAGCAAGCTCTGATCTTAACACTGTTCCTGGTTTTAACATAGATAAGAAAAATTATAATCATAATAATTGCAAAATTACAGTAACGATAACAATAACAGCAATAAGAGCAGGACTGGTGATTTAGTGTGGTGATTTATCTCTGATAATGAGGGTAATAAGAGCCATTTTGCTGTGAAAAATTCTATACAAAATGCATGCTTCACAATTTTATCTTTGATAGGCTTGAAAATCTATTGATAGTACCCCATCCAAATATAGTTTTAAAGTATTTGTTGAGAGCACTGGATAAAAGTAAATAAATAAATAAAAGAACCTGTTGGAACTCAAGTTTATCTGAAACTTAACTGGCCTTCTTGGCCCATGTTCTTGATACCCATGCAAAAATCGTGACAGTGTTAATGGAATGTTAATATATTCTTTAAAGGCTGAAAGGGTTGCCTTTGAAATCATTTGAAATGAAACAACAACAAAAAAAATGAAATGAGAGAGAGTAGAAGGAAAAAAGAGAGAGAGAAAAAGAAATATTTATGGAGAGAAGCGGTTTGATTGTGGGGTTGCAGATATTCCCTAAGGGGAAGGACAGAAGGACTAACGAAACAGCTCTTTCCCTTTATCATGCAAGCAATTACTGGCAATTTGTTCTGGCCAGTAAAACTTCTGATATTATCATGGTTGCTGAGTAATTTATCATCAAAGTTTAATGTGAAAACAGGTGACTGTGTAATCACCAATCTAGGAACAGAAATAGAATCGTTATTATTTCTGCCTAAAGAGACGGTTTTTTCTTTTCAGGGTTTTTTTTTTCTTTCCCTTTCTGTCAATTGACTTAACGGCCAAAAGGCTGTTCATCACATCACCATGAATTATAAAACCTCTATTAAATATTCATAAAAGTTTTGAAATGAATGTGTGATAGAGATGAAAGCCAGGCTAATTTAAATACCTACCAGACCTGTCTTAATTACAGAGGTAAAATGAGATATAAAAATTATAGCAGCAAGGAAAGAAAAAAAAAAGTTGAAAGAGTTCATTCCATACATTATGTGCATCTTCTTTTTTAACTAGTGGTGTGTAATTTGTACACAAGCTGAAGTATACAGGTCTGTTGAAATAACTCAGGTTTTGAGTTCCATGTTCTTTATACTAATGGGATATTTTTGGCTCTGTGGGAAAAGACACTAAATGAGAACTTGTTTCTTGATATGTGCTTTTGTGAATATGTGTGGGCATGTGTAGAGAAATTGTTTAATTAACTTTAAAATGATAAAAACAAAACAGTCATGAGTGTCTGCAGGTGTGAGGCTGAAAGTATGCAGGGAAGAGGAGAAATGTTTAAAACCTCCCTCTGATAAATAATTATGTACTTGCTGAGCCTTCTGGCTGTTATGGAGCGGTATATTGGACGTTTTAAGAATGGAGCTGTCCAGGAACAGAGGAGCCCTAGGCTTAATCATGTTTAACATCCTTTGGTAAAGCATGAAAAAGCTGATCGTATAATTATCATAGAATCATAGAACCATGGAATGGTTAGAGTTGGAAGGGACTTTAAAGAACATCTAGTTCCAACCCCCCTGCCATGGGCAAGGCTGCCTCCCACTAGACCAGGTTGCTCAAAGTCCTGTCCAACCTCATCTTGAACACCTCCAGGGATGGGGCATTCACAGATTCTCTGGGCAGCCTGAGCCAGTGTCTCGCCACGCTCAAAGTAAAGAATTTCTTCCTAATAGTTAATCTAAATCTCCCCTCTTTCAGTTTAAAACTATTACCACTCATTCTGTCGATATGCTCCCCGATAAAAAGTCCCTCCCCACCTTTTTTATGGGCCCCTTATGGGTACTGGAAGGCTGCTATAAGGTCTTCCCAGGGTCTTGTCTTCTCCAGGCTGAGCAACCCCATCCTGTCTTCATAGAAGAGGTGCTCCAGACGCCTGATCATCTTCATGGCCCTTCATGAATCCACAGTGAAATGTAGAATCAGGCCTTTGCTTTGTGTTACCACAGCTTGTCAGCTCCACATAGCAGACAAAACAACAGACAAAAGAATCCAAAAATCTTTTGAGTCAGGTCTCACAGGCAAATACGCACTGCAGAACTGCCGAGCCAGAATAGAATATCTAAGTTGTGATTCCTTCCACTTGGATTTAGACTATCATCAAATTGATGATATCTCTTAAATTTGGCATCCAAATATTTTCTGATGTATGTTTAGAGAAACAAGGTTTTCTAGTTCATGACTTATTGCATCCTATCTCAAATAATTACTAACTAAATGCATGAGATTTTTTTTAGAAGACTGACCTGGATCACAGGTTTTATTCTAGCAGATATGTGAAGATAGCGTCCAAATTCTTGTCATAACCACAGTGCAGTACAGTGTGTCTTAGATAGCTACAGTCCAGTAACATAGGAAAGTACAAAGACCAAGCATGTAAAAATTATCTGAATAATTATTATTTGTATTGTTATTTAACTTTGAGATACTTTGATGAAAGAGCGAATTGACATAGTTAGACACAAGCCATTGTGGCATTTATTGTTCATGAAAAAAAAATCTTCCCATATATGATAGCATACAGTTAAGACTACTCATGGGCAGGTAGCTAAACCTCTCAAGTCCATTCCAACTCTTTTCCTGTGTTGATAGTCTTATAAATAGTACTATTGTTACCATCACTGCCACTACTGACAATTCTATTGCTGCTACTACTTCTTTTAGACTATAGTTACTTGTTTTCACCACAGTATGAATTGATTTTCCTAGTATGGAGAAATCATCAAGTTCTTTAAATTAAACATACATTTAAGAACTGTTCTGGCTAGGGATGGAGTCAATTATTCATGTAGCATTTTCCTAAGTAGCAACTCATGATGGAGGGATTCAGCACAGTGTAAGAGAGCAAAACCTCAAATCCTTTGAGAAGCTCAGTTCAAGAGAAGAGGACAGGTGAAAGTTTGTGTTCATCATTATCTTATCTAGGACATGCTATCTTTTTAGGTAGAATTGACATATTTTACTTTATTTTTCCCCATGTCTCTATGATAGACAGATTAAGTTTGTCTAATAGCAGAACTCAAGTTGATTTCCTAATTAGGATAGTTCTATGTCTCTAAAAATTATTCATTAGAAAGGGTTGGTATCAAAGAAGCAAGGATTGTAAAGAAAAGGGGAGGGGATCTTTGCTGACATCCTACTAATTACAAATTTGGACTTCCACCAAACCAAATAAAAAGTCCAGTCTTCTTTGATTCCAGGGAAAATTAACTAGATAGCTTTAATGAATTGCAGTCTTTGTTTTTGTACATTTTTCTGCCTTGTATCATTCTATGAAGAGTTTCAAAATAGGCTTATAAGATCATGGAGAAAGTAGAGCAGTTCAGATTAAAAAAGAAAGAAATGTTCAGAGCTTTCAGTCAATATTAAAAATAACTTTAAGTTAGTCTTAAATGCAAAGCAAAGCTGGCTTATCTGTTTGTTATAATTTGTTTTGGTTTACTTCATCGTTCTGTTCTGTCTGGTCCCATGAGATTTTTAGTATTATTCCTAGTATACAGACAGGTCAGGTAAGAAACTGAATAAATCATCATCAGCTGAAAATAACTGCTGCACTGATTCTTTGGAGGTAACTGGAAAAGCGTCCCTGGACCAGTTTTTAGAGTATTTGGGCTCTGTTTCTGATGCTCAGAAAACCTGGACTAAGGGCTATTGACTGGGCATTTCAATCCCAATTTAGCAGACACTAGACGGGAACTTTAAATATAAATCTGAGCTGAGACAGTTTTCATGTAAACATGTTCTGACCAAAGTTCACTATGTGCATCATCTTTCTAATGCACTTTCAATTTGAAGAGCTATGGGTTTTGTCCAAGTACCATGACTGTTCTGAAATACGGGCTTTTACGTCTCAGGATGGGATCTGCCATATGTGTTCTGCCTTGTCTTGTTCAATCAACACGGAATATTGTGCACAGGTCACCAGAAGTTACCGGGAGGCTGAGGAGGTGACTTTACATGCAGTTGACAAGTGGTTATAGTTTTTAAAATCTTGAGCTGGAGACATGGGTCCTACAGGCTTTTGGGGTGGAACTGAGGGGAGGGAGGTAATGAAATACCTTTAAAATTAGTTGCCTGCAGCCTTTCTTTTTTCCCTCTAGCGAAATGTAGTTACCTAAAGTCTAACAAAGGTTGCTGCAGCAGGTATTTCATCTGTCATATCAAAACATTTTCAATACCCACTACCGATACAACACTAAATTTTGGTCTCCCATTAGTGTCAGCCCATTTGTAATTTTGGGTTGCAGCACTACAAAAGAGCGATGACAAGCTACTATTTCAGACTTGCTATTGAAATGAATAAAAATGACTAGTCCCTTAAAAGAAAGGGTATGAGGGGGAGTTTATGTGGGGTTGTGTGTGAAAGTGTGGGTGCACGGGCTTCCTTGTGTTTTTCAGAAAGAAGGTTGTGACAAGCATGTGGTTATTTGCAAATCTGTTCCTATAGAAATTTTACCCAGGGTGTTTTAAAGACTAAGGCTGGGCTATGTTTCTAATATCCCCAATTAAGGTGTGATATTAGCAGCCATGCATACTTTGGTTAGAGGTATTGATGTGAATAAGAAGGACCTAAAATGGATGAGAGAACCTCAATGCAGTGGCAGGGATAAGATCAGGGATAAAAATTAATAGGATATGGAATTCTCTCTTCAGCTGACACAGATGCACATTGCTGGAAAAAATAGCACGCACTCATTCATAATTATCACTGCCTAATTGGAACCATTCTTTTGGATATATATCTTTAACAAAATGGTATGTTTAATAGAGATGATAATGTCATGCAGGACGTGAGACCCACTAGACTGACTGAGCATCTTATTGAGCTGCACAGAATGTGATGAACACTTATTTGGATTCCGCTTACCGGTAGACCCAAAATGAAATCTCAGAAGTCAATATTTTATCACCATCCCCTGGCTCCAAAAAAAACCTGAATAAGTGAAGAGAAATTGATAGGAAATTTGTATGTGGTGTGTGTTGGGGTCACTTTTCTGATGTGTTTGGTTTCTCCTCCTAATGTGAAAAAAGAAACACAGGATTATATTTTTCAGCATTTCCCACTCAAAATGTTGACTTTAAAATAATAATAATGAAAAAAAGAAAAGCAAGTAAAATGTCTTTTTAAAAAAGAAAAAACATAGATTTAAATTTTTGAGGTGCACATGTCTCACAGGAGCTGGAGTACAGAAAACTGTGATTTCAGGCTGGTATACTGGCAAAGTTTTTTCATTGAAGTGTAGCATCCACGAGCAATTATTCTTCCTGGTATATATGATACAATGTGTATATGACATATATATACATCGACATATATACACATAACATCCATCTGGTCTGGATATCAAGTCCAGAACATATCAACAAAGAGGTGATGAAGCACTCATTTAAATAAAGTACTGCAGTTTGCATTTCCAAATCCAGCCTGATTTACGCTGGAAAAGGTTACATTTTTGAATACTTACAGAAATAAAATATTTTGGATGCTCAAGTTGCTGTTGTTTTAGAGCTCAAAAGTCGGCATTTCCATGTCTGTTTTTGGCAAAGCCATTCTTTAGGAAAGCTGAGAAAAGATATTTTTTACTAAATGGTGCATTTCATCTGATAACTGTTTCTATGAAACACAAAACCAAGCTGGGGAACAGGGATTAAGAACCAACACTCTGACATAAGTGTATTGCCCAATAAACTATGTTACAGAGGCATTCTCTTTCTCTTGTCCCTTATTTTTTTCAAAGGTACCCAGGTTCAGTAACAACAGCCTCCAGAAGACACATTCTCAGTAGAAAATGGAAAGCACATCTCCTACTTTTGTATTAATAACCTGGTCACTTAGTGTAGAATAGATACATCTTATTTAATGTAGATTTCTAAAACTAACATATAAATTGAAGTAGAGGTGAATTTGCTACATACCTTCTTGAAAGAGGTGTTTCTTTCCAGTGATCATCAAGCATGACTGGTTATGTGTAGTGGATCTACACTGTAGATATCTGAAGCTAGGTCAGATGACCTTTGAGCTTCTATGTAAAGAGTGATTTAATGATTAATGTCACTTCTCTCCTAAACAGTGATCTTTATTTCTCTTACGAAACAATAATTTAAGCACTTTAATTCAAAAATCATTCTGATTAAGAAGCTGTTTTCATTACTACAAAAGGGTTTCTTACTAGGAAAGAGGTATGTTTCAGTTACTTAAACACTTAAATCTGCTACTTGGTGTAACAGATTTGATCTCAAATTTACAGATCCAAGTAGCCAAGAGCTAAAAGGGACTGATTGCATGTAAGCAAGTACCTAGTCAGTGCTTATCTGGCAGAGTCCTGCACCTGACCACTGCTTATGCAGTTCAACCTGGAGTAACCAGTGAGTAGGAGACCAGCCTCCACACCCAGGGTCTGAGCTGGTGACCAGGTAAGGGACCTAGGGTTTGGGCATGAACAGTGGGGACTGAAAGCCACTGTTAATATCCAAAAGATATGTGCACAGGTGTGCTTGGAAATCAAGAGAGTGAAGGAGTATGAATGTGACACTGGTCCTGATCAGGCAGGGAGGAACTGTTTCTGGCCATCCATGGTGTGCCTGTTTAGGTGAATGTTGTTGATGTCTATATGGGTAAAGGCACTGCTCCTTGGCTTTGCTGATCTGTGTGCAGCACGTGTGTATGTGTGTGCACATGTGCATGTGTTTATTGGGACCACATGCACACCTCTGTTATTGGCCAGGCATGCAGGCAAGCAGATGCAACCTGGCTTCTACTTGAAGGAGAGGAGAAATGTCTTTGTTTTAAAATCCACAAGATGCTGCTTGCCTTAAATCCACTATGATTTTTGGTGGATAAGTACCTGCTAATTCCAAGAGGAATTAAGGGAAAGGGCGAGAGTGAATTACCACACGATTTACTTTATTGCACTCTTTTTTCAGTGTCACTTATTTTGTCATCTGCTTCTTGGTGACCTCTTGGTCCAGCTACACAGTCACATCAAAACTTTATTTTGTATTCTTTTGGATAAAGATGAGCCATCCTGTTTCCAAAGACACATTGCCTTTGACTTTGTTTTGACACTGAAGCCAGTAGCTTTAATTCTTTTGTTCCTTTAATCTCTGAAGCTAGTCTCTCTTTCTCCCCCTGTACTTGTGTTAAAGTAACTCTGAAATAAATGCTTATGCCTCCAACTCCCTTCTATTTGTTTTTGGAGGCCTCCAGGGCTCTTAGGAGCTCTGGACATAGAATTAGAAGTAATTTGCTGTGCTCAGTATTCAGCTCCTGGGAACAGCAGTGGACAACATCTCTCACATGTTCTTCTGAGCAAAGCATGTAGACATAAGGACCCAGTTCCTCTGCTTTCCTCTCCTCTGAGTAGACTACATTTTAGTAACTTATCTTTCCCATCAGACAGGCAAGTTCAGGACAAGCTGCATGTTTTTATGTAGCTTTTTCATATCTGGCTTGCTTGGCAAAGCAACTCTAGAGCTACTGCCTGTGTGTTGTTTGCAGGAGGGGTGTTCGTCATCTTAAGGCAGGTGGCGGGGCAAGGCTCAGCAGCCACTCAATTTGCAGAGCAGTTTTCCAGAGGTGCAAACAACCCATGTGCTTTCTGCCTTTTCTGGATCTTCCCAAATGTGGATGTCTTATCCCAGATAAGGCACTTCTGACATGCCCAGGGGAGGCTCTCTTAAAGCTCAGATGGTGAGTGAAGCTTGTGGCCTGGAGTGTTTGCCCACCTCATTGCCCTGTATGCTTTGAAGATTTTCCTGCCAGCCCTGATGGCATCGCATTTACATTACTAGTCCTAATTAACATAGGTGCAAATGAAAAAGGTTTTGCTTTACTAAGCAGGAGAGAACAAAGATTGAGCCTGACTTGTGAATACATCTTCTCTTTCAAGAGTAAAACATAGAACAGTTCAGTACATCTGATGAAATTATCAGCCATCTGTGAACTGAGCATCAAAGACACAATTAAAATACCAACATGAATTCTCTTCAAAGAATTTATAACAATGCTTTGTGCACACATGTCTGTTCTTCCCTGAGCTCCAGACCTCTCTGTAGTGATATTTTAATTTGCATCCAGAATATTGAAAAAATACTAATAATAATAGGAAGAAGGAGAAAAAAAGGAAGGAAGACAAAGGTTTATGATAGGATACTGGGATATTGTTTTTTGTTTTAGCATATTAGAGAGTTGAAAGCTCAGCCACAAGGTTACGGAACTGTGCCTGTCATCAAAAATAGTGATGAGAGGAACGAGGACAGGGGCATAGATGGGTGTCCGAGAATTTTTCTGTTACCAAGAGATACTGGCAAGGATGTTGACTCAAAGTAAAAACTTTCTTCCTCTCTTTCTCTCTCTCTTTCTCTTGCTCTACAAGAAGTGAGAATGTAAGAAAATTATTTCAGAAAAAAAGGAAAAAAGAAAATATGAAGAAGGAGTTGCTGGCAGAACTGCTGGTTACACAGGGACTTAAATCACAAACAGGAAAGAGAGGAAACGAGCAAATGCATAAAGATGCTGCTTTCAGCCATGTTGTTGGGTAACCGTGGGTTTATCAAATATTGACAAACATGAAATGATTGTAATCAGTCACTGTCAGAAGCGAACAGGTACCCTCCTCTCTTTTACAAATGATCCAATTAAAGGAAACATGTTGGCTATAAAAGTCAAAATCAACAATGCACTGTACGCTGACAGCCCATCCAACATATAAAATCAATAGTGCATTCTTCTTCTAGCCAGCACAAAGCAACAGTAGCAACTTTCCCACCTCTTTAGTCAAATATGACACCGTATCAATCGATCAAAACTTAGTATTTATTGAACACTGGCTTCTGAAGAATGCAAAATGTATTGTTCTTTCCTTATTTTATTTCAATAAAGTTTAACTTAAAGGCATAACACTTGAGAGAGCTCAACTGTTTTATTGTCGTTAGATATAGCTATAGCTAGCAGGATAAATAGGTAGATCTAAATGTATATTAATACACACTTCTTGGGAAACAGACTGCATACACATTCTTTGTCTGAATATTATCAGAATAATGCTGTTGACTGTCATAGAAATGCAGACTGCAGATGGGAAAAACTCGGTTTATGGGACTAAAACTTTCTGATGAAGGATTGCAAGCTTATTTTTTTCCTTATTTTTGTTTGCATTAAAATTTACCTGTCATTTGCAGTGATGTTTGTGCAGAAGAAAACTTTCTTATCCCCCAGAGATTTCATCAATACAGGAAGACATGATTATTCTGCTGAAATTGAATTTGTATTTGTCATTCTTCACTGTCCTTGATCCAGGGGAAGAGTATTAAACTTGACTGTATGTCAGCACATGGTAACAACTAAGACTATGTTTAAGTATGGTCCTGATAAGAAATACCTTAAGTATGTGTTAATTGCTTTCAATGACCCTGGGTAATTAACCTTAGTTATAGATCAACTATGTTACCTAGCCAATTTCTCTGTCTCCTCACTGTTTACACTCACTGGTGGCTGTGATGGCTGTGTGTATTTTTGTAGCTATTTTTCCCTTGGTTTTCAGTGGTGATTAGGGATTCCCAAAGACATGATTAAGTTAAAATGTTTGACCAATTAAATGAACAAACAAACAAACAAACAAACAAAACTCTCCAAAGCTTTGTTTATGTAGATGTAGTTGTAATTACTTATTTGAACAAAAAGGGTCTGATCTGCAAGCTACCAATATCACTGGAAAAACACTTCAGCTAGCTTCAATCAGACCCTAAGACAACAATCAGACTTTTTTATTTTCATTGCTGAAATTCAGAGTTCATAAATTATGTACATCTCTGATATAATGGACATTGCCTAATTTCTCACTTTGGCTGCTTGATTGTCATTTTACTTTTAAATCACTAGCTTTCACAATTACAAGGCAAACCAGTTCATAAAATATTGACGTCTCAAAGAGACCCACTTGTACCAGTTGAAGAAATGTGTGTCTAATTTTAATATGCCACCTTCCCCTTTCCTAAGAACATGGACAGTACCAACAAAGGCAAGCAAATGACTTTTTCATCCTTTGTTCTCATAAAAGGAAATATGAAGTTGTGTCTGTGTCTGTATCAATTTTATATCTTATAAATAAAAATTGCAGTTATACTGGCCACTGTTAAAGACAATGTTTTTATAAATCAAAGTCAGCCTGTAGAACTTGAGTAACGTGAAGGTCTCACAATGGTAGCTGCATCATTTATTAGATTTAAAAGGGAAAGAGCTTATAAGTTAGGCACTCCTAAAAAAAAAATTAGGAATCAGATTCAAAACATAAACAAAATACGTGGTTCTTCATAGGGCATGATATTTAGCAATGTATTTCACTGGCATAAATCCTATGTTCTTACAGATTCATGGGAAAACTGGGAAAGCTTCCAGCAGATAAATCTGTTACAGGTTAAAAAATACATAGAAACTATCTGTGGTCAGGAAGTCTCTTTGCCACAGGTTATTCATTGCTGTGAGAATTTCCATGGTAGTACTGTATCTGCTTGCTTTGTTTTAATATCCCGCTTTTAGGTATCTCCTTTGACTGGGGCCACAGCCTACTGAGAAATCTAGATGGACTTCTCACTGATGCAGTACAGAGACCAACAGGTTTCCGTAATAGAGGGAAACAAGTGTGAAGTTCAGAAAAATAAGTATTGCTACTCTCAATTTGTTAAAAGAGTGCCCAAGAACTGAGAAGGTAAATACTGAAGTTTAGTCACTAGCTGTTAAAATTTTTCATTAGCTTTCATGTCTCACAGATAAAGGCAAGAGGTTCATTGATAGAATATAGCGGACCTCTCAAAAGTGTTTGATTTCATATTATAATTATTTCTCTAAAGTTCGCATTATATGAGATTTCCAGAGAATACATAGGATAGAACAAAAGCTGGTTTTCATCTTAAGAGAGATCTTTTAAAGGGGACAACTCAAGGAGTACGGTTATTTGCAATATGCTCCTACAGGGTTTGATTCTTCATCTTGTGATATTTGGGTTTGTTTTATTTTTAATATCATTCTAAACAGCGATTACAAATCTTCATTCATAAAATTTATAAATAAAAAGAAATTGTGAGACAAGCAGTGTTTGAAGTGAGGATTTTAAAACTTTAATATCAATGAACATTTAAAA
This sequence comes from Stercorarius parasiticus, assembly GCA_013396915.1. Lineage (NCBI taxonomy): Eukaryota > Metazoa > Chordata > Aves > Charadriiformes > Stercorariidae > Stercorarius > Stercorarius parasiticus. The sequence goes on from VWZL01001611.1 coordinate 22,029, forward strand.
AATGTAGCATCAAAATGTTTAACTCCCAGGAAATTGTTTATTTTCAGGTTTCACTTTTGTGGAATGTGCATCCGTATCTCCTAAAGTAATGTACCGTATATCAGCATTTACTGGCATCTTTTAACTACTGCTTGAAAATTAGTATCGGACAGGCTAGTCTTCAGAAATGATAATTTTAAATGATCATAATGCAATTTATGTAATTCAATACACTTCTATTAAAAATGCTGTGTTAGGAAATCAGGGAAGTAGACCACACCTTGAAGAAATAAAAAACTTATTCTGTTTTAACAGGGAACTCAGAAGAAAGTTTTAGGGTCCTGGGAGATAATCACATCAATAAATGCTCTCCTTGTCATACAGTCAGATATATCCAACAGTAAATAAGCTGTTAGATGTGAGTTCTTTTTTTCCATGTGAATGGGAAAAAAAATAAATCTATAAAGTACAGGCAAGACAGTGTCCTGTCTTTTCTGCATGGAATTTTTTAATGGTTGACATTAGAATATGATGTCTACTTCTAGTGTTCATGGTTCAGGGATGCTGAAGTATCAAAAATAGTTCAGAAGTGCACAAACACACACAAAATAAAAACAACCAACAGACTGGCAAATGAAATCTACATTGTGACCAACAAGGACTCAACTTATTCAATGGGCTGAAAGAAGAGCAAGGAGATGACTTATAATAACTTCACGCAGGTACTTAAAACTGGAAAATATCTGTGATTTAGTCAAGGGTAAGAGCAGCAAGCAGAGTCTGCCTGTTTCTGATATGGGTAATATTGTCTTCAGGTCTAAAAAGACCCAGAGGAGTGTACTAATGTTTGTCCTGGGGTTGTCATATCATTGTAGAGATCAGAAAACTGCTGGACTATGCTAGGACTTTCATCTGACCTTTATTTGGAAACCACAGTGTGTGAAGGAGCTATTGTACTCCTGAGTATCGCTCTGGGATGGAATGAGGATGCAGGATGTGCACCTGTATGCAGGGACTCAAAAATGCAGTCAGTCCAGCAAGTAAATGGGTGAAACTTTAAAACATTATCCCATTGAAAGTGGTTGATGCATTATCGCTTAAAGAACTGCTGGTGATATCATGTTGTTATTTTATTTTTTTCAGAAACAAATGCCTTGATCTCAGTTTTAAGATAAATTTGTTATTTGTGGAGATGAGTGGGAGTCACCTGTTCATCCACTGTTTTCATAAGTACTTGGGAGGACATAAGTACTTGGGAGTACTTGGGAGGACAAAAAAAGTTTTCATTGTCTTTAGTAGGATTTTACTTCTCAGATTTCTGCATAAAGACACTGTTCATAAGCAAATACCACACTATAGACAAGTACTTGGCAGGGTCAGAAGGATTTTTTCCTCCACTGTATGGTATAATATAAAAGCATGCAAAAACAAAACAAAAAAACAAAAAGAAAGAGAAAGAAAACAAAAGGGTAAAAAACCCCTCAGTCTGAGATTGGCCAGGACAGAAAGTGTAGTATTAACTGGCGCACAGTGACAGAGAATCCTTTTAGGCATTTGTCTAGCTTGTTGTGCTCAGGCTGAAACAAGGATCAGAGTCCTCAAGTTGAAGGGACTCATATACTGACAGTGTTTTAGTCTGTCCTGCCCTTTACCTGTGGCTTAGGCCTCCTGAAGGCTGATATGTTCAGCTTCATTACCACTGCGTTTTATAATAGGTGGGGTTTTGTTTGGTTTTTTTTTTTGTATTTTTTTTGTGGGGAAACTAAAACCTAAAGCAAACATACAAAGAAACTCTGTGAGCCAGGATATACAGAAAATGAGACTGAGATCAAACAGTTTCCTTCTCACTTTTTTTGTGACTTGTAGTTGTGCAAGAGAGAAATTTAATGTATTGTCTAAGGTGGATGGATTCCAGTAGACATCATATATCTGTGTCCTATAGTATGGGAAGGGAAGAGGAGGGAAGGGGAGGGAAGGGAAAGGAAAGGGAGGGGAGGGGGGTGGAGTGGAAAGGCACATATAAGCACATAGAAGAATCCCATTGTGCTCCATAGTGGTAGAAAAAGATCGTGATTTGGCTTTGTCTGTTTCTGTTTCAGGTAGTTCAGTGTGCCTAATACCAAAATAATAATGGTTTTAATGCTTTTTAATGTCAGATTTCTCTTTAATAATAAGAGCTCTCAAGCTGCACGGAGAGGCTGTGAAGTCTCTGTCCCTTGAGATTTTTCAAGATCCAATTTTATGTAAGCCCTGGGCAGCCTGTTCTGTACTCAGAGCTGACTCTGCTTTGGGAGGGAGGTTGGTGTACAGCTTTACTGAGTTCACTTCCTACCTCACGGACCTGTGAATCTGGGATCATACGAATGCACAATAACATGCATAAGTTAATGAAAGGTTGCCATTTGGAGGCCTTCTAACGTGCCTGTCTGTCTCTGCTGATTACTTAGGGGAGTAAGTACTTTGGGCAAACATCTCCATGAAGGACACAGGGTTTAAATTTTAATTCAGAATACAGAGCCTAACACGTGTAAGCTGGACCCCAGCTTTCCAAAACAAAATAAACATTCAGTGTTCTTTCTTTGTGTATGGAAAACTGCTATCTGTTTTCTCCAGAAAAGTTTCATTAAATTCAGTGAAAATCCTGATACTGATACATGGACTCCAGGTCTCCTGACTTCAGTAGCAGGAGCATTAAAATAATTTTGATTGCCATATTAGCACTTCAGCATTACTTTGACCTTATCTGGCAGGCAGTAGCATTAGCTTCAATATTGGCTGTAATGCTCTTCTGTGTCATTCATGTTTTCTAGGGTCTCATCTATATGTACCTAGATAATCTCTTTATATGATCTCTTCTAGTCTTTATGTACAGAAATTTTATGTATAGCTTAATTGTTGTTTGACTTGTTTTGCAAACTCTGCCAAATCATACTTCCACATTCAGAAATGCAATAAATGCATGATTAAAGTCTAATCCTAGAATTTAGATGAAAATCAAAGATAGAATTCAGACTCCATAGATTACAGAATTTCGGCCCATTACTCTGTGATGAAGGATGTAGCACATTTTTAAGGTTCATTTATTTCTTTATGTACTATTATGTTCAGTCTCTACATCAGTCTGAATAATTCTCTACCTCTGGTGTTCTTACTTTCAGTTTGTTTATAAATAGCAGCTTGATGTTTTGTTTTTTTTCTTTTTTCTCGCCTAAGATTATATATACAAAAAAAGTTTTCACAACAATAAGAAAAGTTAAACTCTGAAACAGATTGTCCAATGACATTGTGAGGTCTCTACTAGATTTTCAAAGAAGTTAAATAAACACCTGTTTAGATCAGTGGTGAGTTAATCCTTATTTTAGGATAGAGGGATAAACCTTATGTTCCCTGAAATTGTTTAGCTGGTTTTTTTCTCCAGCAGCACAGGCCCCACACGGTGACTGGTGTACTAATCTAATACAAACTAAAGACGAGACAAAAACTGTTCAATTCTTTCCCTTTTGCATCACTCGGTATTTCATCCTGATGCTTCTTTTCTCTTCACACTTCTTTTCTTCTGCTGATTGAATGTTATCTTCTCTGGGATTAATAAAGTTACACTCCAAAGCTTATCTTTAATAGAAATCTTATTTATAATAATAATTTAGGAGTTTTCTCCTGGGAAAAGAAAAGAATTAAAAAGCAGAGAAAGAAGAAGTTTTAAATAATAAATAGGAGAGTGGGAAAGTGCTGATATTTCACTTTAACCTTTAACCCAGAAGTATAGATTCAATGAACTGTTTAATTAGTTATTATTTGTACAATATTCTGTAATCGGAGAATTAATATAATTGTAAGGACAAAAAGCAAGATAATTGGGAGTAGCAGAAACCTTTTTACTGCTCTAGCTCCAAGGTCTATTTGGTCTCTGGTCTAAGACTACCAAGAAGAATGACCATTAATGGCAATTATTATTCCGGATTTGGAGATGTCAGTGCTTGTCCATTAAGGCCTATAACTGGGAAATTCTCCCTGATAAAGCTTTTGGTTTCTCTGGAGTTAACCTTGTGGTAATAAAGATGACAGAGAGGCAGGTTGTAAATTTCAAAAAAGACAGTTGCTGTGTGAATGCCTGAACACAAGGATTAATTCTCAAGACACTCTTATAAGGAAGGTGATTGCCAGGATTTTTAAATATATTTCAAAATTTAAGCACTTTGTTTCACCAATTCTTCTTTAAAAAGGTAGGTTTCGGTGTTGGTGAAACGAAGCAGGATTTTCAAAATTTTCTGGTTCTATCGATGTTAACTCTAGACAGCTATTCAGTTGCCTGCTACAACAGCAAACCAAGCCTTTTTCTCCTTATTATCACCACTGGTTAATTAACAGTTACTGATTTTAGTGGGAACTCCTGGTGTGTAGTATCTAAAGAGGTGAATTTGAATAAGCAAGTGTTTCGTGCATATTGAATTTGAGCTTGACATTACATTTGAGCTAAGATACAGCAAAGGTTCAGAAGGGTTGTGAGTAGCCAGGAGAGGGTTCAAAGAATCAAATTAGGAAAAAAACATCACAATAGAAAAGCTAAGAAAACACATGGGTACATTAACATCTAACTGCTTATTTAAACCATTGCTGCTCATCATTTGACCAGATATAGCTCTCAGTTCCTTGTTTTCCCATAGGTCATTTCAACCCTGAGATGAACCTTAGTGGCTTAAAACTCTTTTACTTAAACTTACTTGCAGTTCTTGACTATGAGGGTAGGCTGAGAGAGTAAGCACTGTCCACTGTGATGGCTCAGCTGGCATATATTATCTCCTTGCACCTGGATCAGACATTTGACATGATGAGGGAAGGAAAGTGTGTGTGCGCGCGTGTGCATGCACAAACCTAACATTAAGCCCATAGATGAACTCTGATAACTAAACATGAGCAGCTGAATGGCTTTAAGTATATGATTTTAATCTGCAAATCAAGGGAGTATTCGCTTGGTTGCATACATACATTCACAGTTAATTACAGTTAATAAAGAAGCAGGCTTATTTTTTAGGGGGGACAAATTTTACCCCAAGGAAGTGACTGGGGCTGCTGCAGTATGGTTAAGAGATGTTTGCACATATTTTGCATGGTTTAAACTACAGAAAAATATACATGGATCTCAGGGACCTAGAGAAACCAAAAAAGGTATTTTCTAACCTATTCTTGGACATACTTGCAGGAGCAGATGCTTTATTTGCCTTTGTTTATTCTGACTTCGTATTAACTAACTTACACTGAGATAAAAGTTTCCTCACTTCTTAGTCTCTGGTTATTTAGTCAGTTAAATCAGTGTTCTTCTCTTTGATGCCTGTCCCTCAAGAGAGCAGCCTTTTTATTGTACTTACCATTACTGTTACAGTTGCGCTTATACCAGAGCTGCATTGTTGAGGGAAGATACATACATATATATATAGAGAGAGAGAGAGATGTAAACATTTTTTTCTTTTTTGTGTCTTTCTTTGTAATAGAAACATAGAATAATAGAATGGTTTGGGTTGGAAGAGACTTTTAAAGGTCATCTAGTTCCTATTGTGGCCAGGGACAGCTTCTACTGGATCAGGTTGCTCAAAGCCCCATCGAACTCTTCTTAAATTAATTGTTTAAGAATTCATTTCCTACCTGACTGATCTGGTGGTCTTCTACAATGGAGTGGCTGCATTCTTAGGAGGGTTTGGTCTGTGTCTGTAAAAATTAGGGCTCTGTTCATACTAAGGCATTCTGCAATGCTCAAGCCTACAGAAGTTGTGAATTTTGACCATGACATTGTAGTGATATCTTATGTTGTGGGCTCTTTACTTGAGAAATACTGAGAATATACGGGTAAATCCGTGGAGAATGCATTCTTTTCAGTGTTTGTGTGTGTGAAAGGTGATGAGGTGGATTGCCAAACCTGCTTTTAACATCACCAAAACCATTATTGTATCTTTTCTTTGCCTTTGAGTCACCTACAGTTCTAGAGACACGGTTAGTATTAATGAAATGTGAAGCATACATGCTGTTCTTTCATTTTATATGTATCTAAAGTGATGACTATAAGCTCAACCTCAGAATCCATTATTCTAGAACTTAATAAAATGCGTATGTAAGAATAGTCATACTGGCTAAAAAGAAAGGCCAGAAAAGCCAGTATCTTCTCCACCAGAGTGACTGGTCAGGGATGCATGGGAAAGAATATAACAACACAGATACAAGTACTCACCTTTATTTAATCTCTAAATTAGCAGTTTATCAGCTGTCTATGATCAAGTTTGCTTTTCAACCACCATAATTAATTTGTGCTGATGGAATTATGTTTTCAGGAGTTTATGTAATCTGTTTTATGGTGGTGGGGGAAGGGGGATGATGTAATTTGTTTATTATCATGATTTCTACAATGAAAATTGAGTCTCAGTGAGTCCCATAATTTAATTTTACATTGATAGAAAATATATGTGTTTGGTTTCGTTTCAGATAGATGACTTGACAATTCTTTGAGCTTTTCCTCTTACTGTTTGGCCAGCCCTTCACTTATTGAAGTCAGTGAAAGGATATCATAGATGTCTAATTCAGGCATTGTGACTGTTGCTTTAAACTGACTACAAAGAAGCCCAAAGCCCGACTATCCTTAAAAGTAGGCAGAGTCACTTAGTACTCTTATGACTGTTCTTGCTTCAACATGCCATTTCAGCCACTACTGAGTCGGTTGTTAAACCCAGATTCCCTCTTAGTTAGGCTTAATTTGACCACAGAAATAATATCACTGCAAGTAATGAACATACCTTTGCATACTTGTTGGAATCCAGGGTAGAGTTGTAGTAGGCAGTACTTTAGGGGCAAAAAGAAAATAATCTTACAGCTTTATTTTCTTATTCACTGCCTGCTGGGTGCAAGTCCATGTAACAGCTATGGCTTAAACCCTAAACTGCTGTCAGTCCATCAGTCCGGCGTGCATGTGTCCAGGCCTGCCCCATGCAGAGCCCTCTGTCTTTGGAGTTCTACAAAAACTTGTAGAAAACCCGTCTGTAGCAATCAGGTCTCACACAGTTAGGCTGTGAGCTTGGCTTGTTCACTTTCCTGCTCGAGTGCATTTCTCTCTCCATGCCACAGGGAAAAGAAATGCGTTTTCCATAAAGGAGTGAATGCGTTAGTAAAATGACAAGAGGTTTGGGGAAGGAATACAGAGGAACATCTGAGCCTAATGTCATTTTGAAATCACCACAGCAGCTTCTTATAGAAAAGACAAATGATGAACTGTTACGGAGATCTCAGAAATCCAACAGATACAGCATGGGATGTGCTGCAGTACTGGGTCTTAGACTAATTATCACATCCTAAGACCTTGTGCCTGTGAGTCAGAAAAGTGAAGAGGACAGGTATAGTGGATAGCAGAGGCTTATATACCACCATAACAGTGCAATCTCATCGACAAGATACATGAGAAAATATCAAATACATGTTTATCCTTCTTTGTATGGACAAATAATTAGATTGGATAGATAATCAGATTATTAATTGCAGTGCAATATTTTCTGCAAGGAATGGTAGAAAGCTGAGAGAAAGCAAGAAAAAGCTAACTCCTAAAGGATGAACCCAGGGGACAGATTGAGATTATTTTGTTTAGTGCTACACTGAACACATTACTGTAGTCTTCTTGTAGCAAATAAACAAGTAAAATGCAGGCAGTCATTGCTTTTAGCAACACAGATAAACCCTCACACAACTTGAACATGCCTGGTTTATTTCATACTAGTCATTAAATTTGCTATACAGGTTTTAGAATATAATTTATGTTTTTAAAAGTAGTTATTAAAAATAAATCTGTAGTAATCTCCTCAGATACCTTTTCTGTACATACCATTCTCCGAGGAGAGGGAGGAGGTAGTAGGTAGTGTTCTGAAGTAATTCTGGCATGAATAAAATGTTTTGAGTACACAGCCATTGCTTTTGGCTAGGTAGAAATGCTTTCTAATGCTGGGTGAGGCAAGCTGTCTGGTGGTTTATGTAGTATTTTTATGCATTTACATATTTACTGATGAGGGAATAGTTGAAGGCATAGATACAAATATATTCATAGACACAAACCAATATGGAAAAACAAAACAAAACAAAAAGTTAAAAATCTTAAGTATACCACATGAACACACCGTGTACACAGTACAGCATACCAGTAAAATATATTCCACAGTAGGGAAACTGGACCAGTGCAGGCCATTTATTTTTCATTTTCCCATTAATTTTAATTATGGAATTCAAATGTATTATACTTGCTTTAAAATTTTATGTCATGAATGCATGCCGAGAGCTTTGCAAAAGCACATTTCAAACAATTCAATTTCCAAGATCTGTGCCTAACGAGCTACAGAGGAACTGGGACCATATCCTACCCAGGTTTAAATTATTAATATATTTTTTATAATTCTCCATTATCCTTCTTGGAAAACAGCACTTTTCAAGTATTCTCAAGTGATGAGGGTTTTTTTTCCTTCCAGATTCTGTTTTAACTTCTAAGTCTTACTTTTTCCCTGTTTCAGAAGTCTCTTTTTGCTGCCAGCATTGACTGAGAACATTATTTACATATTTGTGTATTGAAAGTGGAATATCTCTCTGAAGCCAAGAAACATCTTGTTTTTCCTTTTCTCACTTCTAAACATACATGCAAACCAGAATGGACAAAAATCAGAAACGTGCATTTACCTACCCACACATGCATATCCTAAGGGTGACCCAACATATGCAGCCCACACCTGGGCTTGCACTTACATGCTGTACAACTTACACAAACATGCTGGAAAGCTTTGACCCCCGCAAAGGCATCTTCCTGAGCACCCAGCTCTGTTACATCGGCTTTAATAGTATAAACAGAAAATGCAAATTCATACATACCCTTAATCACACAGACCAAGGGCCTCATTTGCATACCCTTCATAATTCAATTTAATTTTTTTTTTTTCTCAAGGGTTGTGAATGCTCCGTGTTTGCTTTAATCAGAATGTTGACATTTACACTGAAGCCAATTTCTCTTTTTCTATTCCATGTTTTGTTTAACCGCGACAAGTGACAGCAAACTGGAGGGAACAGACTTTTTAAATTGGCTCTTTGCCCGGAATGCATCGTTTCTCTTGT
>VWZL01001611.1:31141-71393 GCA_013396915.1 Stercorarius parasiticus
TCCCCCCCCGCCCACCCTCTCCCTGCTAGGCACTGCAAAAAGAAATGTGAAAACATACTCTGCGAACATGGGAGTGAGGTGTTAGTGCTTTTAGATAAAGATTTGTGTTGTATTTTAAAACTAGATTGCTGTACAGTTTCAAGCTATTAGCAGGAACCTATTACACCATCGCTTTGGGTCCTTGGAGAGATGTGCTTAGTGTATTTCAGTAATTCAAGGCAAATAGAAAACCTACATGTGAAAATATTTAATGGCAAAGGCACCAACTGCTCAAGGCTGCTGGAGGAAGGAGGCATGCTTTCTGTTAACCCTTTCATTGCTTTTTCAATGCAACAGCTTCTTCTATTCTCCCCAAAACTCTCAATAGGCCTCCAGTCCTTTGTGGATGTAGGAGACTACTGATGCTGAGCAAATTTTCTCTGACTTCTGCTGTGGCCTGTGTGGATGTAGTTATCTATAGTACCCATAGCACTTTGGTCTGCTGTTAATATCTCTCAGCATTCAGACATTTCAAGGCTCATCCTGAAGGGAAGGAAACAAAATTTGTCTTTATCAGAAAAATGAAAGACAAATAAATTTGTCTTTGTCTGTCTCCCCCCCACCCCCCCCATTCCCCCCCGACGTTTCCCCAGTCTAATGATAAGTTCAAGCCTGGAAGCAGGTTTTCTGGTTCTACCTGCTATGGGTTTACTCATTGCCCAACACTTTAAGTTGTCTGTGGCATTGCGATAACATTCAAAACATATCCAGGGCAACCCAAAGGCTGTAATACCAGGTCCTTTTCACCACATGGCAATAGTCTTGATATTAGCAAGAGAATTTCTGGAAGATGAACAGAAGTGATCACAAATACTTTTGAGGTCTTTTTTTCCTTATGCTTTTTTTTCCCCTCCCAGAATGAAAATGGAGCAATGAGACAGCTCCACATAAGAAGCCCTGCCCAAACTAGAATTTGTGTCCAAGACTTTGCATAGACCTTGCAGAGAGCTTGCACTGGTCTGGCTCACACAAGCTGCGCAGTATGGAGGATTCCATATGACTGCTATAGCAGTGGTAAAAAGAACAAAATTCTTTGAAGACACAGGATCCAAATCAGTAAAATCCCTATTTCAAAGTGAGATCAGATTCTGCCATGAACCATACCAACAACCTCTGTCCTGAGGCACTGTTTCTGACCACCACCTATTGTAATGGGATCTCAATAGACCAGGCACAAAACAGGAATACAGCGCATAGGGGATATTTGAGATGGTAGAGAGAAGGGGTAAGATATAAGGTGGAATCTTCTCCATAATATGACTAAACAATTGATGGAAGAGTTCTCAGTGCTCTGAACATCACTTCCCATTTACTGTGAGTATAAAAGGTATTGAGAATACATAGCTCTCTGTATCACAATTGTCTGACTGTCAGATGTATCTATTTTCCTTTCCTAAAACATATATATATGTATTTAGATTAAAAATATACATATGATTTTTTAAAAATCTGCTTATTGAATTTCTCTGTAACAATCTTTACATATAAAAAGATAATGTACCTGACAGTTTATGACAGAGCTAGCAGGAAAAAGAAACAGACTGAGGGAAAACATGCTGTGTGTTAATCAAAGGAAACACCTGAAACTGACAAAATAATAAGAGCTAAAGCAACAAAATAAATATGAACCAAATCTAACAACATCCAGGAAACAAGGGACCAAAGTGATCTTGCTTACATTAGGTGTGAGTTAGGAGAACACATGGCAATTTTTCAATACCTATCCATTATATTTGTTTGCATGTGTAATATGTCCATCTGTGAGCTATGTACAACAAACTCAACATTCGCTTCTGAGCCAAGACTTTGCATGTGCTTAAGCAGAGCTGAGAGAGTTTAGAGAGCTGAGGAGTTGAACTGGAGAGAATTAAACACCTGATCACTCTGTCTGTCTGTCTGTCTACCTATCTGCCTGTCTCTCATCCTAACTGTTGGGCTTGTATGCTGGGTAGCATTCTGCTCTAAAAAAGACTTGTGTGTGATCTTGAAAAAGAACCTAAATTCAGGATAGAGACTAGGACTCCAGAATCATTATCTGGGGGCATTTATGGCCTAGAAAGTTGTGGGTGCATACATTTATGTAGTTAACTCGCATATCCCTGAACCTGAGGCACAGGGTCAAACTATGAGTAAGGAGGAATTATACTGTATGACCAGTGTAATTAACCAGCAACAGGCACTGATAACGAATCATTCATAAGGTCTTTCAGACTAATAACTTGAATGGTTTGGGGTTGGGTTTTTTTGGTTGTTTTTTTTTTCTTTTAGAAAAACAATAAATTAAAACATTTATAATCTGATCACACACTTTTCACAAAGGTGAAGAAAAACTACAATTAAAACAAGTGTTTCCAGATAAACTGAATCACAGAATCATGGATTGGTTGAGGTTGGAAGGGACCTCTGGAGGTCATCTGGTGCTATTCCCCTGCTGAAGCAGGAACGCCTACAGCAGGCTGCCTGGGAACATATCTAGGTGGCTTTTGAATATCTGCAAGGAGGAGGACTCTACCACCTCCCTAGGAAACCTGTGTCCATGCCCAGTCACACTCACAGTGAAGAAGTGTTTCCTGATGTTCAGAGGGTACATCCTGTATTTCAGTTTGTGCCAATTGCCTCTTCTTCTGTCACTGGACACCACTGGCTCTGTCCTCCTTACACTTTCCCTTCAGGTATTTATATACATTGAAGGGATAATATGCCCCCCTGAGCCTTCTCTTCTCCAGGCTAAACAGTCTCATCTCTCTGAGCATTTCGTCATAGCAGAGATGTTCCAGTCCCTTGATCATCGTTGTGGACTTTTGTTGGACTCTCTCCAGTGTGCCCGTGTCTCTTTTGTACCGGGGAGCTCAGAATTGGACCTTTGCTTGTGATCTCACCAGTGTTGAGCAGAGGGGAAGGATCTCTTTCCTCAACCTGCTGGAAATACTTTGTCTAATGCAGCCCAGGATATCATTAGCCTTCTTAACAGCAAGGGCTCATCACTGGCTTATGTTCAACTTGGTGTCCACCAGGACACCTGGATCATCTTCTGCCAAGCTGCTTTCCAGCTGTGCTGCCCCCTGCATATATTGGTGCATGGGGTTGTTCTCCCCATGTGCAGGATTTTACACTTCTCCTTGTTGAACTTCATGAGGTTCCTGTCAGCCTATTTCTGCAGCCTGTTGCATTCCATCTGGGTGGCATCACGACCTTCTGGCATACCAGCCACTCCTCCGCAGTTTTGTGTCACCAGCAAACTTGCTGAGGGTACACTCTTCACCATCATCCAGGCAGCTGGATGATCACAGAGTTTTGAACTGTTCTATAACAAGAGGAGAAGAAACCTGTACACTGTTTCCCATGGCTGAATGCTCACCATGAAACCCAGTGAATACAGTCAGGATCTTTTTTTTTTTTCTCTCTCCATGAATTCCATAAATATTAGGCTGCAGACTGTGTCCATTGAGCTCCCTGGCCCAGTGGATAATTTTATATGTAATACGAAATTGAACAGATTAAACAGAAGGGGTGGATTCAGGGTTAGAATATTTGTAGGGTTATAATGATAAATCAAAAGAGGTGTAAATGTTATTTTACTTGGTAAACAGAGAGGCAGGTATACACAATTGCTTGCCATTCTAGGGCAGAGCAGTGGGAAGCAGACAAAATATTCCTCCTGGTGCATGCCATTCATTTATCGGGCTTTATTCACAAATGTATAGCTAGTCATAGGCCCAGAAAGAGAAGTTTAAGTTCGTTTAGGAAAAAGGGAAGCTGAATAGTTCTGCACTTCAGGTAAGACGTGGAGCTGCCAGACTGTTACAGCAGGAGGGACCTCAGTTCTGAAACAAAGTATTCTTTAATTTTTAAAAGAATAGTCTAAATTCAGGAAAGGGATTAAGGCTTTTGGAAGCCCAGAATAATGTCCATTATGCCTCAGGATGATATGGGACTCATCCTCTCTTCTTAGCATCACCTATGGGATGCAGGGTCCTACCAGTCAGCACTGAATGCACTGAATTTCCTAGCTGACCCGTTGAGTATCAGCAGCACTTACGTCTTGTCAGCTGCACAAGTGAGGCCAGACACCTAAATCCCCCTGTGGACTTGGTTTGAAATAAATACTTTTCCATTCAGGAGCTCTTTTTCAGAAGGGCAACTGCTCCTTCCATTTGAAAAGTTATAAATCTCATCAAGACAGTTGTGTAACAAGCTAAAAAATGATCAGGCCCTCAAAGGACTTACATTTTTTTCCCTCTTTTTTTTCAAGGATTCAGCTTGTTTCATGTAATTAATTGCTGGAACATTGCCCATTAAATAAACAGATAAATAATTATTGGGAAATATCTCTTTCCCCTTAGATATTAAGTGTTGCAGCTCTCACGAACAGAAATACTGTTTATGAAAAAATAGAGAAGATACGAAATATGTATTTTTCTCATTTGTTATTATTAATTCAATATGGCTTTTCATGAGAGACACTAGCAGTTTACACTAATTTCTTGTCTAAGCATGTACTGACATGCCCATGGGATACAGCATGTACTCACTCACAGAGACAAACACACATCTAGTTTATTAGATGCCCAAAATTCCAGATGAGAAAATATTTTTCCTGGAAAGTTGAGTCACTTAGAGATACAAAACTTCTGCAGGCCAAAAAAATGCTTCTGTTGTCAATTCTGCCCCCCACTGCATATATTTAAAGAGGAGGATTGGGCAGTAATCCTGGTAGTGGAGATGTGACTCTTGAATCTTACACTTGGTGCATAGACACCTTATGTTGATAGAAGGTTTCCAAAAGGAGTCCAGCAGCTGTTTTCAGTAAATGAGAAAGCTTCAGTTTCATAGGCACACACAACTAATTGCACAGACTGGGCAGTTTAGTAACATCCCATCCCATCTGTTTCTGTAACTGACCATGTATGTGTGCTTCATCTGTGATTACTATGCTATAAAACATATGAGCTTAATCTTATTTCACCAAAATTTTGGCTAAAATATTTTCCCTAAAAATTGGACTGTACTGGGAAGACACACAATATGATGTAGCAGCTCAGCTAATGGAGGTAATTTGTGAAGTTGTCATACTTTAACATCTGATTAGTGCTCATCTTCAGAGATGAGAAATTGTCTTTGTCCATGAGTGTTGAAAAGTATGTGGGGCTGCAGTTTCTTCTTCCAATGTAAAAGAACAATGAGTTTCACACACAGGAGACTGCATGAAATACCAAGTCTTGGTGACATTATTTTCTAGCCTTTCAGAATCTGCCCAGCCCTTCACATTTACTCATGACCTAAAAATTAGCACAAAGCACCACCGAATAAATGGTGTAATTTTTCAAGCTGTTCCCACCGTTGCCTGGGGTTATCTCCAGAGTGTCAAGGCCTTATTCCCCCTGGCCCTGCAATTTCTGTCATCAGTGACATCCGTGCATAGGGATGGATGTCATCAGTCTCTTAGTGAACAACTCAGTACAGTCACCAAGACATTTCAACTTAATTATCTGATATGATTTTCTTGCTGGCATCATAGGAGAAGGTAAGTGGGGAGATGTAGCAAAAGCCATAGAGAGATTGGTACCCACTCCCTCTGTCTTTATAGGGTACAGGCTGTCTTCTTGTGATTTCTCAACATTGCCCTTCTAGAACTTTCCAGCCTTAAATAGCAAAAGCAGCAACTAAAGAAATTCATGTCTATTTGCTCTTATTTTGCATGCCCCTTGATCCACTTATGTTAGGCCTCTGTAGTGCTCTCTAGCTAGAAATGTGAGTTGAAGAGAGAGTAAGAGAAGCCCGTCTATGGAAACCAAGAGAAAAAGTTATTAAATAACTTTTTATTATCTTAAATACTGTGTGTGGGCATGATTCTTCAACCTTGACCTTGGTTTAAATAAAACTAAAATTAAAAAGAATCAGCTCTTTCTTTACAGCAGAGACTTATTATGTACCATCTATAATGCTTATACAGTGTATGAAAGTAAATTTGAAAGGGAGTGAAGGAGACTTTAACAATGCAGAGCAGCTGAACAAATATATGACAATTCCTTGAATGAATGATTGGATGATACTTAATAGCAGGGAGTTTGCAATAGTACAAGATTATCCTCTGATAATTCTTCAGTTCTGACTGTGCTTGCCTGATAATCCCCGAAGTTTCTAATCTGCAGGATCTGAATCCATAAAGAATGACAAAAAAACCCTTTACAATCAATTATAGTCTCTGCCACAGAGCCATTAGTGAGCAGGTGAAACAAGTATGACCTTTTTACCTTCAAAGTCATATCAGAAGGAAAAAAAATATATATCCAAACCCTCAATCCTCTTGGAATTTAAAATAAAACTGTAGCATTTGTTAATCTAAAGTTTATTGCTTTTCAAATTCAGAAGATAGTTTTCTTTTTTTTTTTCATGGACTTTAATTTGTTTCTCTTTTTCAGCCAATCATATTAACTCCAAGCCTGCAACCAGAATTTGTTCATTTAATTTACGGATGGATGAACGAATTCTAGCAAGGTGGTGGATGGTAGGGGGAGAGAGAGTCTCTGCCCCGTGCTTTCAAATCCCATCTAAAGTAATTTGCCTCAGTCACTTTTCCCAAACTCAAATTTAGTCTTGTAAACCTTTCCTTGAGCTGACTTTTTCAGAATATTCATTCATTTATCTTTGCTTTCTTCTCCATCAAATGGATTTTGTTTTCTTGTTTTTAATTTCACGATCTATGTTTGACTACATCAAGGTAGCGTGCTCCTCTTGAGGTTCTGACAACGCAGACTATGGATGAATAAAAATAACTGCTATGTGAAGGGAAATCTTATTGTTTCATAAGCAACAAAGAAAGCCACTGTAAATGACCAAATTTTAAGTAATGATGTCAAAGGCACTGAGGCCTATACAGTGGGAAACAACTGTGAAAAAAAAAAATAAGGTGAAAATATCCATTGAGATTGGTTAATATCAAGTAGCTTCTCATATAAATCTAATGACAAGAGCGAGAGATGCAGACTCATCTAAAAATGTGATGAACAAATCCTGGTTACAAATCCTTTATAGATTTCATGGACTATGGCTTTTGGTGACTTACAAGCAAATGCATGTGGTCTCAGGCTATAACCTGACTTACCTAGTCAGGGTAGATTAGCTTTTATTTTATAGTAAGAAGTATTTCCCATTTCGGTTCTGTAACAGTGAACATGGTGGAAAGGACCTCCCCTGTAGTAGGTTTCAGAAAACAAATCTAGAATCGATAGACTGTAATTAGTCCTGCAATTACTGCTCTCTGGCTCACTCTTCCACTTACGTAGGACAAAGTCTTGTAAAGCACTGGAGGTGCCAGTAAGGTATTAAGGGTTTTTAGTTTGGGACTTGACAGTCAGAACGGAAACTTCAAATTCAAGAATTTAGGTAGAAGGTCAATCTGTGCCTGCCTCAAAATGAAAGCTACCTAACTGTATGGTAAATCTAGCTTAACTGGTTAGTGTTTTGTTATCTACCTTTGTTATGTATTTATCGACAAATGTCTGAATATCAGTTTAAATAACATATAGTTGAATAGAAATACCAGTTGCACATGCAGAACTGGGTAGTAATAAAAGACACACCTAAGATACTAAAATCATTGGGAGATAGGCAGGAACTGGACCTGGATGACTTGCTCCAAGTTAAACAAGAGACCCATAACAAGCAAAGCAAAATCCTCACTTCTGAGGTCTGAGATGAGCATCCCAAGTGCCTTGAATCCAGAGTGTGGAGCTATTTCTAAACACAGCAGGTCAGTATCTGGATTAGAAACCCTTACCTGTGGGACACTTCATGTTAGCTGTTACCTGTTATAGTGGAAAGATTCCTTTTCTTTTCTCTCACCCTTATTGCGGGGACTGAGAGTCTTGTAAACTAACGTTATACCTTACCACGGTTTGATTGTACCAATACTACATTCACTTCGTTGTTACAAAGCTTTCTCGTTTGCTATCGCTTTATAGAGATGTGCCCCAGAAAGATGATGGGCATTTTGTCCAACACACATCATTGCCTTGATTTGTATTCTGGCAGAGAATGTTGTACTGGAATGAAACTGGAGCTGGAGGAAAAAGGACAAAGATAGAACAAAAGCTAACCCCTGGCCACCTCCCTGACAAGATGAGATAATCATGCTGTCCGCAAGAAAAGCCCGTCAAATGAACAGTAAGTTAAGTGCATTTCCTCCTTGAAGTCACCTTGGCATACTGAAATACTTAACTTTAAGAAGAACAAGACATCAAAGGACGTTCATTAGAAAAAGTGACTCTTGGGGGATAATTTAAGTGACAAAGTAAAGTCAAGTATTTGAAGCAGAGAGCTCTTGTCAACATGTTTTTCACAGCTGCAATAAAGCTGGAGACTATATTTTCTGTTAGATGCAGAAACTTGTTTGCCAACAGTTGCAAATTCAGTTGACCACATTCATGATGGAATTGCTGCTTCAGTCCAACAAGATAAACCCCCATTTGCAGGTTTACTGTACAGAAAGGTATGCACTAGGAAAAGGATAAAAAGCTGTCAGCTGTATTTTCGTGATGTGGAATGTGGACTGGGTCAGAAAGGGAATGTGGACTGGGTCAGAAAGGGAAGAGTTATTCTTTCCAGTTTGCTGGCACTTATAACGCTTGAAAATCTGTTTAGTTCAATAGGGATAAAAGGGTTCCTTCTTTCAATACAAAAAAATTGTAATAAAACAAAAGTTTATGGGGATAATATGCTTTTGTATAATAACTTTGATTTAAGGTAATCATTTTGGTTCCATCTGTAGATCTTGAAAAGAAAAAGAAAAATATATGAGATTTTCCCATGTGCTTGCCATGCCACTTCAAAAATGGATGTGTGAACTTAGAGAAATGCTTCTCACTCACTGATGATGCTAGAGGGATTCTACAGCATTATCTAGAAAGTTAATACAGATTGAGAAAGCTTCAGTGAGTAAATAAATTTCATGTACCTATATTGAAACATGTTTCCTTTGTGTTCAGTTTAATTTCATTGAACATTGGTTTAGGTCATTGATGTCTTGCAGTACTGTGAATTTATTAAAGCTGCTATGTGGTAAGTGGAAAGTGAAGTGACCTACTGAGAGAAACTGAAATCCATACCGCATTTTTTGTCTGTCTACACTTAAGAAACATCACAGATCACAGAATCATAGAATGGTTTGGGTTGGGAGGGACCTTAAAGATCATTTAGTTTCAACCCCCCTGCTATGGGCAGGGACATCTTTCCACTAGACTAGGTTACTCAAAAGTCCCATCCAACCTGGCCTTGAACGCTTCCAGAGATGAGGCATCCACAGCTTCTCTGGGCAACCTGTTCCAGTGTCTCACCACCCTCACAGTGAAGAATTTTTTCCTAACATCTAATCTAAATGTCTCTGGCAGCACACTCCAGGAGTAAGTGATGCTCCCACTCACTGCTGTTTGTAGAGGATCCCCTCCTTTATTTTACTAAATCAAATCATAATGCACTAACTTTGAAACTGAGCTGCCCACTAATGGCAAAGGTCCTAGACCAGACTTCAGAGTCAGCATAATCTTTCAGCCAGAGGACTGCTCAGACTCTTCTTTTCTGCTCTGCTATTTTTACCTGGCTCTTCCCATTTAGAGAACCCTCAGATAGCAAGTGTCCTATGCGAAGTTCTGCACTCAAGAAACTAACACAGAAATTTGAACAGAACAAGCTCAGGAAATTAAACTGACCTTTCTACTTTTACTATGTGTAAGTGAAAAAAACAACGTTCACAATGAAGTTCATAGCTGATGTTCATGTTAATAAGTGAAAAAAATGGATTTTTCTAAGAGCATTCAGTGATTTTTAAAATTGTGACAACAACATCATGAAATTAGTTTGCATTGCAGATTAATTGAGCTCAGAAAATTGCCATCCATCATTCTGAGAATACTTCCAAAGCTTAAAGTTGTTTTTAAAAATAACATACAAGTTTGGAAAAAATAAAGAGGCTGACTAAATATAGGAGAGAACTGAGCACAGAAAAAAAAAAAAGAAAAAAAAAGAGATGAGGATGGAAATTTTTAATATGTCTGCAGTTAAATTAATTTCATAAATACTAAATTAAAGAAAGATACTTACTGGGGGGAAAAAACAACCAAAAAGAAGAACCTGCCAGAACCCCCAAAACCAACGAAACAAAAACCTTTCCTAAATGATGACATTTAAAATCCTGTGTTTAAATGACTACTAATACAGATACATAAAGAACTAGGTTCAACGTGTCAGCTAAACTGAAGAAAAGAAAGGCAAAAAGCCCTTCTACACCTGAGCAGAAAAGTGTGAAACACTGTGCTGAGAATTTTCTCTTGAGTTCTTATTGCTTTGAAATAAAAAGCGATAAATCCCAGGATTAAAAAAGAAGATGAGAACACTAGTGCCAATAAAATTTACAAACTCAAATAAAGGATTTCTCCATCCCTCTAAATATCCTACAATAAACTCATAAAAACCTAGTTTCTTAAACAAGAGGAAAGTGCTTTCATTTATCATACTCACTATGTAAAAGTCATTGTTTCAAAAGCTACACTCTTTGCTTCTGATAAGGTTATACTATTACTTTCCAGCTCAAGTCTTACCTGAGGCCCAGAGTAATGCTTATTACATATACAATAGACCCAAGGAATGAGTGAATTGGCTGAGTGAATGCCTGAATGAACTAGCTCAAGCCTTTAGACAAACTTTTAGATAGATCAAGAGTCACTGCTCTTTCTCCTTACTGAAACATTTACACTTCCAAGTCCTGGAAAGCAAAAAAATATTTAAAGATATTATCCCAGCTTGAAAACTTGATCATCCATATTTACTGCACTAGCACAATTTTTCCATGTAAGCACCTTTGTAAGAAAAAATGCCAAAGGGCTCTTTATCCTAGCATAAAAGGCTAAAAGATTAAACAAATTTGAAAGGTAAAGTCAGGTGAATTCAAATAAAAAATAAACATAGATTTTTCATGAAGAAGGAAAATTGTCTACAAAAGTGGCTTATTCACCATTTTTGGGGCCTCAGATCAATACTGAATGCCTTTCTGGAAAAGATGCTTTAATCAAAGACAAGTTACCAGGCACAACTCTAGAGCCAAGGGTGGGTGCAATTTTCTGGCTGATGCTACGCAGAAGGTTAAGCTAGACTGCTGTAATAATTTTTTGTTGCAGATGCTAAATGGACCAACTAAGACAGATGTTATGCTGGGTACACTATTCAGATAAAGCAGAACTGGTCAGGAATGTGAGAGTCACAGCCATTGTCTGCGGTGACCATGAGGTAGCATTGAGGGAAGCAAGGAAGGTAACAGCAGTGCCAGGAGAGTAAGTTCTGGCTTGTTTGGGGAATTGGTAAGTGCAAACTCTTAGGAGGCTGCCCTGGAAGACAAAATCTTCAAGGGCAGCCTCCTCAAAGCACTGGAATGATCCTTCTTGATCTACACAAAACAGGCAGAAGTGGCCAGAGGCCAGCTTGTCTCAATGTGGGACTATGAGTAATAATACAGAAACACTGTCTAGGCATCCAAGGACTGAATTAAGAAGGCCATATCCCAGCTGGAGTTAAAACTGGTGAGGACCTGTTTCAAGACCAGCATTGTCACCAAAGAGAAAAGAATACTGTCAGCAAGAGGAAGACCAAGGAAAAATATGGGCCTGCTATTGAATAGGACAGGAGTCCTTGTGCTGAAGACTGCTGGAAAAGCTTAGGTACCCAATGTTTGCCTGAATTGTTATTGGCAAAGATTACTCCTAGGTTTCCATGACTTTTAGTAAAGTTTAGGAGAGAGAAGTACTACCCATAGTAAAGTAGAACTGAGATAGAAGAAAATTAAATAAATGGGCTATTTAAAAGTCCATAAGTTTTGATGGGAACTTTCAAAGGGGTGAGGCGACCTGGTTGATACCATTGCAAAGTAGCCCCCTAGCATCTTTGAAAGATTATGGCTGTGACTGGAAAAAGGTAAATATCGTATCTTTGAAAAGGGTAAGAAAGAGGATTCAGACAACTGCAGCTTCACATCCACCACAGGGAAAATTACGGAGCAAAACCCTCACAGAAGCTACTGACAGTCATTCGAAGGACAAGAAGGTGACTGGGAACAGCTAGCACATATCTATGATGGGCAAATCATGCTTGACCAATCTGATTGCTTTTTATGATGAAATGACTGGTTCCCTGGTCAAGAGGAGAGCAGTGAATGTTATTTACCTTATAGCAAGGCTTTTGAAATAGTTTCCCAAAGTTTCACTTCGAAAGAGTTTACTTCTGTCTGAATTACAGAAATATGGGTTGGATGGCTTGATTACAAAGTGGGTGAAAAACTGGCAGAACTACGGGAGTTGAAGATTGGCAGTCCGTAGTCTGAAGTCCGACAGGCAGACAGTCAGCGATGAACTTCCTCAGGGATCAGTACTGTCAGTTTAGCACCTTTGCCAGCAGTCTGAGCTATAGGATAAACTGTGCCCTCATCAAAGCAAAATAACTGCATGCACCGGTACAGGCCGGGGAACGGCTAGCTAGGTAGCAGCTCTGCAAGAAAGGACCAGGACTCTTGCTAGCACAAGTTAGCAGTGTGTCCTCTTGACAACAAATAATAACCACATAATAAGCTGCATTAACAAAAGCGTAATCAGTAAGTTTTAGGAAGTGACTATTACCCTTTACTTGGCACACACATGGTGTGCCATCTAGAGTCTTCTGTCCAATTTCGGCCTTCCAATCAAAAAAAGTTACTTCAGAAAAGGATGACTAAAACAGTTAGAAGGCTGGAGTATATTACATGTACATTAGTCTGGAAAAGAGAAGGGTAAGGGGGAGTATTATTCAAGTCTTCAGCTACAGCCATGACAGAGATGATAGAACTAGATTCCTCTCAGAGGTACACAGAGAAAGAACAGCAGGACATGGCCCCACATTGCAGCAAGGGAAATTTTCATTTGATATGAGATAGAAAGAAAAGGCACAATAAAAATTGCTAAGCACTGAAACTAAGGAAGAGAAGAAGGGTCTTATTCTTGGACATCTTCAAAACTTGTCTGAAAGCTAGGCAACTTGATCTAGCTTTGCAGCTCTTTCTGTGTTCAGCAGATGGTTGGATGATCTTCAAAGGTTACTTCAAGTCTAATTTTTTGTGTGATTCTCTGAGTTCTTTTGACCTTAAAATCCATGAGTATGTTTCTGATGGAACAACGAAGAGTTTAGAGCACGTTAGACTGTTTTTAAGGGGAAGGAGTTTGCATGTAAATGCCAACATTTTCTGTTCTCATTGTTAACGGACAAAACAGATGGACATATTCACTGTACTTTAGGAAAATCAGTCTATATCCATGAACTATTTTAGTTAGGTAATACTAATTTTTTCCCACTGTAAAGAATCTCAGTTAACTGTGAATTTCAGTTACAAGCTTAAGGTTACTTGGGATAAATCAGACTCAGACTGAAAGGTGGACTAAATTAAAGGGGGAAATCAGTTTCAGAATAAACATTTGAGCTCGTGTATTTGATTAAAAGGCTGGAGCTAGCACAATAAAAATAAAATAAGATAAGATAAGATAAGATAAAATAAAATAAAATAAAATAAAATAAAATAAAATAAAATAAAATAAAATAAAATAAATGCATGTTATCAATAATAACTAATTTTTCACCTTTCCGCCACAAATTTCTAAGCTGAGATCCAAAAGGTACTTTGTAATCTCTGTGTTCTGGGGAGCCTTACTGAACTTTTGTTCGAATAACTTCTGAAATAGGATCTACAATCCTAAATCAGGTATTTATGCTCCTAAGAATTGCCTTGAGAGAGGTTTATCTCAGTATAATATTCACAAAAAGACACCTGCTAAGTGACTTCCTTGAATCCTGTTTCTTCCCATGATCTGTGAACCTTACTCATCACATTTAGAAGATATCTTCCTTAATGCAGGACTGTATCTTAGAACTCTCTATAGAAGTTGAAGAGCACTCACTCAAAGATGGTTTCATGTAGCAGCTCAGGTATTTGATCATTTGTAAAGAATAAAGCACAGACAAGTTACTCTAGAAAAGGTACAAACCTATAGCTCTTCCATCTCCAGACAGTACCCAAATTTTAAGTTATAAAGAAGTATGATACAGTTCCTTGCACTTCTTCCTATTTCATCTGTATCAATATATATGAACCTTAGTAAATCCCAACACCTTTTGTTGTCCTATTTCCTTATCAATATTTATCTGTGTACTTCATTCAGAAGACAAGCTTCTTATGCAGGGAAACTTCCTCATTAATGTTCCTCAATGCTTATTTAGATATCTTGTTAATTACTTTATTTTAATTATGGTAATGTTAAGAACTAGACCCTGTGAACTGAGTGGTATTACACTATGCATGACCTATATAAATCTGGGACAGAGATAGGGCTATTCTTTTAGTAAAGAGCTGTAGGAGAAAATTGGAATGAAAGGCAATATTGTACCTTCAGCTAAAACCAGCCACACAGACTCAGGAATCACTAATAAATCCATTAATTTTAGAAAATGCTAGAGTGACTGTGGTGAGACGATAGCTTAATAGTCAGGTCAGGAAAAAGGAGATAATTTCACTTTGAATACAGTTTACTGAAGGAACCACAGACACTTAGGGGATTTTAGCTGTATCTGAATTTCAAATGTCTCTAAATTTCAGCTCTGATTCTATACAACATAAGCTTAAGCATGACCCCACCCTTAGTTTTACTGTATCAGGCAGTCTTTTGATCTGATTCTTCACTCCCATTTTGTTATGGGTGTTTATCCAGGAAGCAAGTATACAGTGAATGAAAATCATGGACTAAGCTTAAATAGCATATTTTGTATCTGAAAACATATTTATTTTGCTACGAGGCAAATGACAGACCAAGATATAAAGAAAAGGGAAAGCATGAATATGGGACTAAATCTAAAAGAGCCAATGAAGAAAGTAAAAGCAAGACTTCTTTAAAAATATGAAAATTTTTGCCTAATTTTATCAACCCAAATTTCAGTTCAATTCTAGGTAGCATATTAGATTTTCACTTCTGGAGATGCAAGATCTGTTCCACATTAGGTAGATCACAAATTAAATGTATTTCATGAATCTTTCATCCTTCTTCCAACTCTGTTCATCATAAAAACAGGAGTACCTGGTCTAGTCTGTAATTGAAAACTGTAATTCAAAAATAGCAGTGAGTAGAGGTGTTGCAGATCAGGACTAATTGAAATGGATTGATGTAACTGGACCTTCATCAGGTCCTGATCAGCAAGGCACTTGAAGATCTATCTGCATAGCATTTAGTACTTGATCGGTCCATTGCTTTTCTGAAGCAGAGCTTTAGATGCATTATAAGTTCTTCAGACCACCTACAGTTAGTCTCTGACTAGCTGGGAAAGAACGATTCATAAACATTAGCCGAGGTTTGTTCTTGTACAGAAATTAGACAGCAACTTTTGAAGTGCAAAACCAGACTGTAGACCATAAATATACAACAGCTGATGTTGAGAGGCTGTGGATAGGCTGCTTTGTAAAAGGGGGAAAATTGCAACATGTCAGACAGTGCACTTTGCTAATCTGTCTGGCACTAGAAGTTTTCAAAAAATGATTCTACAAATAAGAAATTCTCATAATAAAAGTGGCAAGAAAGGAAAAAGCAACTCAGGAGATTAGAATGAAATTCAATTGGAACAATGTTTTTGTTTAGAGTTTGGGTTTTTTTTGTTTGGTTTGTTTTCCTACAGCAGATAATTAAATTATTTTTTCATCAAGTTCCCTGTTTCTCATAAACTTAGTGCCTGGTACCATAAGATCAAGACTTTCCAAAGTTCTCAAATGAATGGTGGAGTGGTAAGAGGTATTATCAGTTTAAATTTGGAATCAACATAGTATTCAGATGTACCTGAAGTTATGATGAGTAAGTTTGCAGATGACACCAAGTTAAGTGGGAGTGTTGGTCTTCTTGAGGATAGGGAGGCTCTACAGAGAGACTTGGATAGACTGGATCGATGGGCCAACGTTAATGGAATGAGCTTCAACAAGGCTAAGTGCCAGGTCCTGCACTTGGGCCANAATTGAAGGAGCTGGGACTGTTTAGTTTGAGGAAGAGCAGGTTGAGGGGAGACCTCATCACTCTCTACAACTACTAGAAAGGACATTGTAGAGAGGTTGGTGCTGGTCTCTTCTCACAGGTAATTAGGATAGAACAAGAGGGAATGGCTTCAAACTTCCACAGGGTAGGTTTAGACTGGACATTAGGAAAAAATTCTTCACAAAAAGAGTGGTCAGACACTGGAATAGGCTGCCCAGGGAGGTGGTGGAGGCACCATCCCTGAATATGTTTAAGAGTCGTTTAGATGTGGTGTTAGGGGATATGGTGTAGAGGAGAACTTTGTAGAGTGGGGTTGATGGTTGCATTCGATGATCCCAAGGGTCTTTTCCAACCTAAATGATTCTATGATTCTATGTAAGAAAAAAATATTAAGACACTATTTTTGATACTGAACCAGAGTTTTCCATTGTGCCACAGACTTCTGCATAACATTGTTGGGACTGATAAATTGAGCAAAACTAGAGTGGTGAAAAGTAGTTCAGAATTGCTGTTTCTAAGTGGTACGCGCCCTGACCATATAGACGTTGATGACCTGGAGTTAGGCAGCTTTGATTCCTACAGAGTACAACTAGTGAGTGATGTACAGGCTACAAAGATTTTTCTTAAATTTCTTCTTCCAAAGTTTTGCCATTCTCTATAATATGTTAAAACATTTAGTACTTTTATTCTTTAGGTTCTGAAAATTATTCCGAAGAGTACACCTACAGTAGTAATTTTTTTGAAGTCCAGGTTCTTTGTATGCTTTGCTATAGATATTTTACATCGCTGTTGCTCTCCAGATCCAGGGAATAGTAATTATTAAAAAAAAAAAAAGAAAAAAGAAACAAAACAAAACAAATAAAAACCTACAAAACCACCACAACAATGATTTTGTCCTTTTTTTTCTCTTGATGCAAAACAATCAGTGAATTCCTATGTTCTAAACGAGTGTTGCAAATGAGTGTTGCAAGCACTGGATTACAAAGGCAAAATCATTCAGAGCTACCAGTGTGCCTACATTGCAGGGGGAGTGAGCTCAGCAGTATGCTCAGAGTTCCCAGGCCCCTGATCATCCAGGTTAGGGGATCAGAGGGGTACTGCCTCCCATCTTTTTCTGTGCATTGAAGTGACCAGAATGCACAGTCTTCCACATGGCTGTGATGAGCATCTGACATGCCTGACTGTGGGGTATATCACAAGTACATTTCATGTAATGAAGACACAGCTTGCCTCCTTCTCCTGACACCCCTAAACATATGCACACAGCTTAGCATTGTGCTGAACCCAGCCTGGAAGCAGGTTCTGAGAATTACAGCAGGAACAGGCTCTGCAGGTAACATAAGCAATGAAACTCTAAGTTCTGAATACTAATGGACCATAAGTACTGACATATGTTGGACAGTTGTGCAACAGATCTCAGCAGTGAAAGCTGGGATGTCTAAACACACTGGCTTGTCTGCAGCTAACTCTGGAGCTAACTCTGGTACATCTGCTACACTAGATGATGTAACTAAACAACATGGACATCTTGTAGGGTTTGGTAGCCACAACATTAATTTTAGTGCATCTAAGATCATCCATTCTATCTGAAGCTGACTGGCATGGAATGAGTTTTCTTTGTACTACTAAAAAATCTTAACTTTCAAAAGAGAAAGGCCGTATCCAGTCTACTTACTGGAATTTGTTTCTTGCCTGTGGTCTTCCCATTGTTTGGAAGAATGCCAATTGAGATACAACAAACCCTTGCCAGGGAGCACACTACAAATTAGCAGTACAGAATATTGAGCTTTTGTGCCTTGGAACATCCACTGGCACTGTTTACTAGTAATCAAAATGGGTGTATATAGAAACCTTGAAGTTTGGATTGCTAAATGTTCGACACAGTGCTTCAGTTCTGTTGTCACTTCAGTCCTCCATCTCTGTACATGGATGCTGCTGAAGTCCAAACCTGTCTCATGTTGACCCATACATTTCATAAAAAATTAGGTGTGGCATTCATCAGAAGAAAACTTGTCCTGTACTACCTTTATTGTCAACTGAAATGCATATTCATCCTCAAGGGGGACAAGGAGGACACATTGTTTGGGAGCTTTTCCTCACTTGATTTTATCTGGTTAAAGACAGGTGTTCAGGTATCTAAAATAAGTTAGATGACATGTGCTAAAATTACCTACTGCTCACCACTGATTCTAGTGAGGGTTCAAGATGGTAAGTTTGCATATCTACAGTATCTTAAATTAGGTGAAGGGAATTTAGTCTGCTGTGCTTAAATGGTATATCTTTTTATTTCCTTTACTATTTTGGAAATATCTCACAACCAGGGAAATTCTTTAAAGTGGACCCCAGCATTTCTTGCTGCTAAGTGTGATTTATACAAGTAGAGGTCCAGCATCTGAATGAAGGATACCCTACAGGCAGGAACAGGTCTATATACTGGGCCCGGCTGTCTGGAGTTAATTTTCGTAGCTGCTTGTATGGTGCTGTTTTAGGCTAGTGACCCAAACAATGCTCATAACACGCTAGTGTTTTAACTGTTGCTCAACAGTATATGCACAATGTCAACACCTCTGTTTCTCACGGTAAATACATTGCTGGTGCACAGGAGGCTGGGAGGGGACACAACCAGGCAGATGACCCGAACTAACCAGAGAGGTATTTTTTGCTGCAAAACATCATGCTCAGCAATAAAACAGAGAGATGGGAGATTTGGGGAGGCCATCTTTTGCTTGGGAACTGGCTAGGCTTTGGTCTACACATGGGACATGGTGAGTGATTGTTTTTGGATCACTTGTTTTGTTTTGTTTTCTTTCTTCTTCCATTTCTCCACTTATTAAACTATTTTCATCTCAACCCATGAGTTTTCTTGCTTTTACTCTTCCTTTCCTCTTCCTCCACCCCACTGGTGGCGGGAGGGAGAAGTGAAGGACTGCTTGTCAGGTGCTTAGCTGCCTACTAGGGTTAACCCACAGCAGCCTGGAAGAGCTGATGTAGTAAACATCTTGGGCAGTATGGACATTCTCTTTTAGTAGCCACACCCCATCTTGCAAAACCATGCCTTCTTCATAACTTCATAACACACTCTGCACTTACAGGCTTTAGGTTCTCCCACAACACCTGGTTATGGTGCAACTAGTGCTTACATATGCCTTTCCTGTATTTAACCTTTCTCATAAATGATGATATAATCAAAATCCCTATTCATCCACAGTTTTTTGCCCAAATGAAGATATTATTCTCCGATAAAATACCATAATTAAAATATATATTGTACTTCAGAAATAAGAACACCATAATTTCCTCTTCTGCTATTGCAAACATAATGCAAGGACTCATGTTATTTTGCATATGCATTTCTGTAATAACTAACAAGAAATGGAAGGAAAAGTTTTATTAATTTATTTGCACTCTATTGACATACCAGATCATTATGGTCTCTTTTTTCCTTCCTTCCTTTCTTTTTATTTCTTTTGAGAATTTTTCTCCCAGTTCTCTCTCCCTTTTTTCTTTTTTTTTTTCTTTTTCTTTTTTTTTTTCTGTTTCTTCCTAAAGGGACGCTTGAATAGAACTATCTGGTTTAGAAGATGAGGCTGACTGATTACTGTAATTCATAGGGCCTTAATTAGCTGCACAAACCATTAGCTACAATTAGACTATTATAAAACACTTGATGCGCTGTGTCAACCATGGGAGCTCATTTATTCTTGTGGCAGAGAAGGGAGGGGGGAAGGGGAAAAGAGAGCACGGTACAGCCGAGCATGCTAATAAAGAATGATTTTTGATTTAAGATGTTGCCGATAGTGCCTCAAAATTAATCTCAATAGCTGTCTAATTTGTGTCGGTGGATGGTATATTTATTGTAAAATGACACCAAAGCTAAATGAGTTACCTGAAGCAGGACTGCTAATGTCAGCGC
Source organism: Stercorarius parasiticus (assembly GCA_013396915.1). NCBI lineage: Eukaryota > Metazoa > Chordata > Aves > Charadriiformes > Stercorariidae > Stercorarius > Stercorarius parasiticus. Next base: position 51,170 of record VWZL01001611.1, read on the forward strand.
CTGGAGACGCAACTCCATATGCCGTAATACAGAAAGGCACTGGGGCTGAATACTCCCAGTGGAGCACTTTGCTTCATCTGTCTCTGAAAATGCAGCAACTTGACTTCCACTTTATGATCCTTAAATAATAATAATAAAAAAAAATAGATATGAGAAACAAATTCCAGAACAGCTTTCAAAGGTTAGGGGGCTTACAAGGGCATGGTGAACTGAAAACCTTGTTGAAATCAGGCTGGGTGTTAGCATATGTAAAAGCGGAAATTACAAGATTCATCTTTAAAGTGAAAAGAGAGAGGAAATAATACAGATGAGGACAATTTTTCTAATGAACTTAACACAGCAAGAATGTAAGAATGACATTCCGTAACTTAGAAATGCCTTTTATGTTTGTTTTCCTATTGTATTTTTTGATTCATATTGTATTGATCCAACTTTCTAGTTGCGAATTGCTGGAAATACATTTATAGATTCCTTTAATTTTTGTTTTTACCCTTGATTAATTTCCTGCTTAACCCCTTTGCAATAGAAAGTCAGGAACTTAAAAAAGGAGAGAGTGGTTCAATAATACATGGCACTTGGTCTTTTCTGTACCATATATAAAAGTATAAAAGCACAGAGGGAAGAAAGTAGAATCTGTAGTTAATATGTTAGATTGGGACTCAGAGACCTGAATTCTGTTCCTGTTGTGCCCCACATGACCTTAGGCAAATATATTTCTCTGTGCTTTTGTGCAACACAGGGACGGTCATACTTTCTCTGCTATTATGCTTTGTTTTTTTCAACTCTGGGGCCTAGATTCATGAAGGTAACTCAAGGTAATTTGTCTTGATGGACTAGAAAGTAAGAGCTGAATTACCTCTGTGGATCAGGGTGTGAGCTGTTTCGGGCAAGGATTGCCCATCAGTTTGGGAAAATTCAGCACTTAGTATAGGGAACAAAATGTCATTTAGAAACTCTAAATCTTCTCACAAAAAAAAAAAAATTGCCACTAATAGGATGGAGTTGTTACACTGCATACACTGTGATTAACTAACTGATGATCTTCATTGATGCTGCAGCTGCCAATACACTTTGTACTATCTTCAGTCATTAATATCTTAGCAGAAACAGAGCTCAGATTGTGCAACCCCAAAATTACAAGCCTCTGTCGCTGGAACCAAAGGAAGGTGAGCCACTAATAATTGCAGTTTAGTGTCCTGTCTTTCACTTAGGATGCCAAGCAATATTTTTCCTCCAGGAATCAGAGACAAAGAGCTGGGATATAACCCTCATCTTTCTACTTGCAGTGCAATGCAAATGTCGGTTGACAGGTAAGCCTTACTTGCCTCTGATGTAGAGGTGGTAGCCACTACTTCCCATGTGTAACAATGGGAAGTTTGGCATAATATTGTCTCTGTGTCTGGCCTGACTGTTCAAGAGTTAAGCAGGTATCACTGTGTGCATCTGGAAAGTAGCAGCCCTAACCTCTCTCCCTTTATTGCAGTCATGAAAGCCAAATTTTCTTCCTTGCATATCTAAGTGTTAAAGAACAATATTGACTTAATTTTAATATTATAGCTTAAATAAATGCATATGTTGTATACAGTCATCCACATAGTAATTTTTCATTGAAGTCTCGTGGAAAATTTTGGCTCCCTTCAGAGGAAAAATAAACTAAGAAACAAACAAACCCCCACAAGATAGTATGGAAGGGAAAAAGGCCACATAAAGAAACAAAATGTTAAAAAAACCTAAACCAAAACAGACAAATAAAGCATTTTGTCCTATATGCGTATGTGAGTGCATATACATATCCATGCATACATAAAATAGAGATATATATATAAGTGCATGTAGGCATTTATAAAGAAAATTTTCATATAACTTATAAATTAACTTCCATAAAAAATTAAAAAAAAACCCCTATCACACTTTTCAGTCGGTCTGTTCAATATGCAATAATTTATATATGAGCATGGAGCTCTTGTAAAGTTTGGTGTCAGAGAGAATTCAATAATTAGTAGTTAATTGTAAAAAGGAACTTATTTAAATAGGGTTGCCATATTATAATTATGGTGGAAGATGAAAAAGGATTTTCTGGATGATGAAGGAAGGATCAGCCAAGGATGACCAAGAGCTCAGTTCAATTTAGTAGCATGATTGCAATTAACAATCACACTCATAATTAGTACTCCATTGGGATTTAAGGAAATGCTCTGGCATTATGGAAAAAAAAGGTTAAGTCCTGCTGTAGATTGATGAGGAAGGACAGCTGGTATTTGCAAAAGGAAGAAATTAAGTCTTTTGCTTTAGGACTAATTATCAATATTACTTCAAAAGAACCCATGGTCTACACAAATGACTGCAGGGATATTCCAAATAAATTGACTTCGAGTTCTTTATTAGACAACGTCAGGAAAAAGCCTGGAGGACATAGGTGTGGTGGGTGGCTTCTCTGACAGAAAAATAACTCCCATAAGATAGAAAAGTGCATTGGAAGTATGTAGTCTTAGGAATTTTGTTAAACATTCATTCAGTGATTATCGAACAATCACTCTTCAAGCAGTAGTTTGTTCAGTTTCCAGGGAGTCACCTTCAAATAATGGTGACAGAAGATCTGGCTGCCTCAGGAGATGTCCCCTGGGGAGCTTTTCTGAAGCCCCCCAAAACAGGATGATTAGGCAGTAGCAGGATTGCCAGCCCAGAGGGATGTCTTTCTGCTCTTAACAGTAGCAGTAAGAGAAGCCAGAAACCATCCTAACCCACTCTTCTTCACCCCCACATGAAAAGACTTAATAGCTTCTCTGAGTATTTAGAGGCCTCTCCATGATTCCTCAGGTTTTGGATTTCCATTTCTGAAGCAGTGCTTGTTTGGCTTGAATAACGCCTTCAACACAGTCATTTACATTTTCCCTCCCTCTTTCCTTTCATGTCAAAGGGTATGCAGGCCTTCTATGACTTTGCTATGGCTGTGGTACATTTACATGAAAAGGAGATGAAGGATTTCAGGAGGATGTTTTCAAAGGCTCAAATGGCAAGCAGGCGTGAGATTCTTATTAAGGATCTATATTGCTGAGGGCCTTCAAAAATCTTGCTTTTAATTTCCTGGCTTCTGGAGTTAGCATCACCATGCTTTCCGTTTTCTTTCCTTTTTCTCCTAACTTTCTACTCAATAGTTTAAAAAGCTTACAATGTTATTTTTAGTAGGGCGTTCCCTTTTTTTTTTTTTTTTTTTGCTACCCCTGGGATGTCAAACTTATATTGCAGACAGTATTACTTAGTGATTCATCTATAGTTCCTTGAACCAATTCCTGCTTGTTGCTTAGAACTTACAGATGTTTTGTACAGATACTGTACAAAAGCTAAGAGTTCTCAGCCTCCAACAGTACAGATTTTAAAGTCATAAACCCTCCAGCTTCTGAGCAAAGAATGGAGCACGCACACAAAGAGAGCAGGTGGGAGCGGGAAAGATTAAGAAGAGGCAGAAAAACACCACCTTTTTTATTTACTAGGTTTGGCTTAGATCCCGTAAGTTTCCTTTAATGTGATGTTATCGTTTTTTCTTGTTACAAAGGAAAAAATAAAAGGTCTCTCAGATCAAAATTTATCACAGTCAAAATAAAAAATGTAACAGACCAGCATAAAATATTTAGCAGCAACAGTTAATAATGTATACAATAAAATATTGCACTAATATATTGACAAATACAGCAATAAAGTATTAATGTGATTATGCTTCATCAGTCAAGAGCCATTCCTCCTTGCCTTTCAAACAGTTTGAAAACTGCCTCTTCCCCCCAGTCAAAAATTTCACCATAATCCTCTACAAGCAAACAAACAAACAAACAAATTGGAATTTAAAATAAGGTTTCCGACACTGATTTTACTATAATATTTTATACACATACAAACTAAGGTAGCAGTAATTTATTCTTGGTTTACACCAGTGTAAGTGAAATGAGAACTAACTCCATAACAGCTTGATTAAGAAGACTTTGTAACTGTAGTTCTTTTATGCTTATTTTCACCATGCCTGGGAAGAAGGCAAGTGCTACTGCCACCATTTTTCAGATGCTGACTGAAACATGGGGAGAGGAAGTGTCCAATCTATAAACAAGACCCTCTGTCAATATGGCAGTGTCCAGCTCTTTGCTGCAATGTCTGAGGATAGCCAGACACCTGAGATGGTCACAGACTTGAGGACACATATGGGGAAGAGTGAGGCACCTAAAACTGCAATTCATAACAGGCACTATTTAGAAATCTCTTCAAAGTCATCTCAGAGATACAATCTCACTCTGGGCTGCTGAAGGTCCCTCTAAGCTACAAATCGTCTCCCGTAATTAAACAAGCCAGGTCGGTTCTTTCTCATATCAACAAGAAAAGGTTCATAAGGTTAAAGCACTCTCATAGTCTGTTATTGCTCATGATTCAAGCTTCACTTTTCTCTGAACATCTAAGAAATCACGCATATATAAGAGATTCTATTTAATGAATGGAACATAAAGGGTAAAGGAGATAACTGAGTGAGAACCCCTTCTTTCAAGCATTTTAATTATTATTTTCGTATGAGCTCTATATCACTAGATCTTATCAGCAACTACTTAATACATTCTAACTATCTTATGGAATTGAAATGTTCAAGGAGGATAAGCCCCCTTAAAAGCACTGTCCCTTCGTTCATGCTTCCTGCTTAGGACTGAGGAGCTCCTGGCATGTTTTTTCAGATGGATGAACCAAATGGAATTTAGTGCCACAATTGCAAGTATATATATTTGTGTTCTGGTATGCATAGCATACTCACACTGAAGTCATTTTTAAAGCTAGATTTGGATTTCTAGTACAGAAGGCCAGTTTTCAACATATTTAATTCATACATAGGAAAAGATTGCATCACCTCATGTTTTGTGAAAAGGAGGCTTCAGACATCTCTCCTGAAAAGATATAAAAGAATTTGGATTTGTGTTTCTAAAACTTCAATGGCTGCTATAACAATAGTAAAGTTACATGTAGCAAAATAGGTAGTATTCTCTTTAGGTTCATGAGAGAGGCTTGGATACATTGTTAATGGCTTTCAGATGTGTTTGGAATTAATCCCTTCCATCTGTTTGTCATCTTTTTCGTATTTAATGACTTGTTGCTTTTCTGGGTAAACAAAGAGGCTCTCTTACTTCACATGCTACTTAGAGCAGTGTGCATACCTGTAAAATGAAAAGTCGGCTAGACTGAAAACTGTATTATCACCTTTTTTCAGGCTGAATTCCAGTTCATCATGAGTCATAGCAGTCTGATGTACAGGCTGTTCTATTGAGTCTGTTCCTACACAGCCCAGGAAAGAAACAGAAAATCTTGCAGCTAAATGTAGACATCAACAGTATAGAAATCTATACCCTAGCTACTCACTCATCTTCCTTTATACTTGGTGAAGAAAAATAGGCACTTTCAGGTCACTATTCATCTGATCGCACTCAGATGTCTACTTTGGCATAAGATGAACTGCATCCTAGAAAAGCCCATTGACTATGAAGAGACTCCAAGATAATATCTACATTGCAGACAACTACAATGAATATGTGAATTCCTCCATAGGTTTAAAGATAGTGGACAGCAAAAGTTAATATTGGATATGCCTCTCCATTCTTATGTTAAAGTTACTAGAGCACTGATGCTCCATAAGGAAGAAAGATTTCCTTGGTACTTGCAGCAGAAAACTCGTTTCATATGTAGAGAGGACCATTTTTATGGAAAAAAAAAAATATCGTGAAACAAATGCAGGAAACAAACATATTAAAATAATACTGATTTATATTGATTCTATTCTTCTACTGTTATTCTTCTACTTGTTACTGGCTGCTGGAAAATTAAGTGTGATATCAGACCTTTGGCCAAAATAGCCAGAACTGGAAATATCTCACATGCCTTATATATTGCTCGCTTGCATAACACAGGAGATTTGTTCTGCTTCTGTCTTCACTGGAATCCTCAGAGTGAGGGAAGGAGGTTCATAAAACATGACATTTTCTAGCTCGGCCTCCTACAGAAACCAGCTGTCGATGAATACTAGCAGCCACCAAGCTGAATGTCTTTAGCGGCTCCTGCTGTTGTGTGGGCAGCTCTCATGCATGCCACATATATAGATGTATTTGTATGTTGTTGCCTTTGCAGGTTCGACATGAAGATCTGGGTCAGTCCCTCTGCAATGCTGTGACTGTGAGCCTGGAATTCTGCTGTTCGTTTCCAAACTACCCAGAAACCTCACAGGCTATTCAAAGACTACCATCTTTTTTTCCCAGCCTATATTCCCACTCTCCTCTGGGACTGAAAAACAACTAGCATACAAAATCAAACTGAGAGAATAACTATACATAACAGAAAATGCATGTCAGTGAAGAAAATGAGAATATTTATTTGAGGTTTTTGACAATTCTGAATTTCCCATCCCTATTACCAAAGATGAAAATGTCAGAATTGCCATAAAAATAATCCTGCCTTCAGAACGCTTTTGGTTTTAATGAATCATCACTTCAACTGTCTGGGTTTTGTTGTTTTTTTGTTTGGTTGTTTTTTAGCGTGTTTTTTTTTTGCTGAAACATCTCTACCTCAGATGTAAAGGCTGATCCTTAGGCCAAGTTTACAAAATGATGAGGACCATATTGGCTCATGTCCTTGCAGAAATAATTTTTCTGTGTTCCAAGCATGATAACAAATATTTGCTACATTTGTTCCATTCTATCAGGTAAATGTGTACATGTACAGTTTTTTTAAAACATTTAATTATTTACTTAGGAGACCAGAACAGCTGTTCTGCCAGGTAAATGCATTTTGAGGCAGCTTTTTAAAATGTGTATTATGTTAGATCTATTTCCACTTAAATGCATTTTTTTATAATGCAAATTCTTTTAAAAGGCAAAATCCATTACCTTCAGAGCCATTCTCTTCTATCAGGTAAACACAGATTTGGGGGTCATGCTTTGCATAATAAAACTGTGCTAGTAATAGTCTTTGAAAAGTCTTTCTTACTTGATCTTGGGGGCCAGATTCTTATGCATTCATTTGTAAGAAGAACAGCAACCTTAACTGAAGTTAGTTTTACATACTTAGATAGCAATGCATACCTGCATAGTAATGTAACATACATGAGTGTATTAGCATGAATAACATGAGTAGATGTACAGGACGTGCACCCTTACTGCAGAAAAAGATTCTGTGTCTCAGCATTCATAGAATCATAGAATCATGAATTCATAGAATCATACAATCACCTAGGTTGGAAGGGACCTTTCAGATCATTTAGTCTAACCATCAACCTAACACTGACAAAAAAACGTCACTAAACTATATCTCTAAGCACTATGTCTACTCGTCTTTTAAATAGCTTCAGGGATAGTGACTCAAACACTTCCCTGAGCAGCCAGTTCCAACACTTAGTAACTCTTTCACGGTTTCCTAATATCCAATCTAAACCTCCCCTCGTGCAAATTGAGGCCATTTCTTCTTGTTCTATCACCTGTTACTTGGGAGAAGAGACCGACCCCCACCTCACTACAACCTCCTTTCAGGTAGTTGTAGACAGCAATAAGGTCTCCCCTCAGCTTCCTGTTCTCTAGGCTGAACAACCCCAGCTCCCTCAGCCGCTCCTCATAAGACTTTTTCTTCAGACCCCTCACCAGCTTTGTTCCCTTCTCTGGACACGCTCCAGCACCTCAATGTCTTTTTTGCAGTAAGGGGCCCAAAACTGGTCACAGTACTCAGGGTGGGGCCACACTAGTGCCCAGTACAGGGGAACAATCACTTCCCTAGTCTTGCTGGCCATGCTACTCCTGATACGGGCCAGGATGCTGTTGGCCATTTAGTCTGCCTTCCAAGTACAAAACTTGGAAGTTTCCTTGATCAGAGCAAAGCCTTACTACCTGTTCTAGAGCTGTGAATGCCTTTTGTTCTAGGGCGTTTTCTTCAGTTTTATGTTCACAGACTTTCTAGGAACAATTTGACTCCCTTCCAGGTATATGAAGTTATCAAACAGGGTGGTATGTTTAGCTTTTGAAGGTATTTTTTTCTCTTAAGTCGCTTCTAAAATTTATCTTTCCTAAGTTACTTTCCTGCTCATTTTCTTTAACAGGTGAATATCACCATGGCTATCAGTATTAAATGTGTTAGAACATGTTTAGGAGTAATGGTATTCTTGTGTTTGTGGTAGTCAAAGGCAAAGATTTGTAGCAAAAGAAATCAACTTTATTATACCAACCAATATAGTTCTTTTCCATATCTCATGTGCTCAAAAGGTTTCTCTTTTTTTTTTCTCAGTTTTTATGACAAAAATATTTGTTTGTCTTTCTTTTCCTACAGATCTCACCCTTGACTTTGACCTTACACCTTATTTTATTAGACGTTGCACAAAGGGATTCCAAACAGAGGAGCCCAAAAGAGATTCACCTTGGAAGCACTGGTCATCTGATGCTGATTTTATACATTCATTAACAGATTAATTTGACTTTTTACAAACTTTATGAGTTTTTAAGCATTTTACACAAATATAAATGTAAGAAAATGGTGTGTGATATAAGGGTAGAGATACTTATTTAGGTGAATTGTAAGTGATTGCTGAAGAGAGTACTTTGATAGTTAACAAGGGAAAAAGCCCTTGAAAGCTTTTTAATTTCAAAATTGAGTGTAAAGAGTCTCAGAAAAAATGTTTCCCACAACCTTTCCTGGGGTTCCTCTTTCCACTACATTAAAAGTACTTTGTAGATAGCTGATAAAGATCCAGTGATGTTAGTAATGGTATCTGACTTTTATGTTTTGATTGATATAAACACGTGTTTGACTGTGATCAAGTAGGTGGATGTGAACAGATAAACAAATAAATTAAAACTGCTGACCTCTACAGCTAAAAAAGTGTAAAAAAAGTTTTCTCCCCCAAATGCTGTTCCACATTTTTTAATCTTACCCAGAATGTTCTGTCTGCAAGCTGAACGATGTTTGAGACATTCCTCCTTCCATTTGAAGTACCTTGCTCATCCATCTGAACAACTTTAATAATAACGCAGCATCATGTCTTTTACCATTGTCCCTCCACTTTTTCTCTTTTTTCTCTTGGGCTACTATGAGAAGTTAAATGATCCAACAACTTTGTCTTTTGTCACCTGGGAGTGCTGAAAATTTTATTTGGTGGAATCACGGCATTGGAAAGATACTATAAGTGAAACACCAGGATAAATTAGTACTCCCCAAATATGTTACATTCAACTTGGTTTTCCCAAGCTATCAGTCTTTTCTCAAATAACAGGTATCTGATCAACAAATCATTGCTCATCTACAGTGGGTGCAGTTAAACACCTTCTGTCTTTTCACTAATGTTCTCCTGAAGTGTTTAATGTAAGAATTCTTTCTGCTGTCAGTAGAACATTTTAAACTGAAAGGAGTTAATTCGTTTTTATATATAAGTGGAATGACATCTCAGTCACTTGCCCGAAGAGCAAGATTCATTTATTAATATTGATGCTTTAAGAATATTTTAATACCTTGATCATGTGCTGTGGATCAAAATGGTTTACAGCTATGTAAACCTTCCCATTATTCTAGATCGGAAAATTGGTCTTTATTATCCAGGTTTCCATTTTTGAAATTAGGCAGTATCTGATGCTTCAGTAGAAAAGGTAAAAAATCAGTAACTGTTTAATTATATAACTGTGTGCTTCTGAACTGTATTTCTTCCTGATCCCATCAGATAGGGATGCCCTATGCATTGAAGCATCTTAGTCTATGTGTCAGATTTGTAAATACATTTAGCTGCCTAAGCTTCCATTAATTTCAACAGAAGACTTAGTATCAAAATAAAGGTTACGTGCATAAAATCTACTGAGGAATCTCTATCCCCACCACCTTCCTGCCACATTTAATTTAAGTTTGCATAGGCCTTTTGTATACACAGTATCTAAAGGCTCTGTTAGATGAGATCTGCAAAACCTTGCTTCAGTGGTTTAAGATACTACCTTCTGTAGCTGTCTAGTTTCTTCTCTCCTAGGCCTATAGCAAAGCTGGCAAAAAGGCTACATATGATTAGGCTTCAACTGCACCATCAGGAAGACTATCATCTTCATTTAAATTAGAAGTAAAACTTCCAATCTGGAACACATCAGACAAAAGTATATTTTTCTTTTAGTGACTGCTTCGGGGTGCTGTGACTTGCAAAGTAGGGGCAAGGTGAATTTCCAATCAGGGCAGAGCCATAAACACTGAGAGATTTGTCAGAGATCATTTGTCAGCATTCTAAGCCTTTCCTGAAGTTTTGCTTCCCAAGTTATCTTGAGGCAATGAGCTCCACAGAAGAGTTAGTGTTAGTTTTAAATTATACATACATATAGAAATATGTATATATAGAGATATTTTCTTCAATTTTCTTTCCTGGATAGATATAGAAATCATAACAATACACATGAAGTATTATTTTTATATCTACAGAATTGAGTGTAAAGTACATTGTTTACCTTGTAAGGAAATGAACAAGAATTTATGGACTTGAATGCATAAAAGAAGTTTCAAAATAAGAGCAGAACCTTGTTGCTTTTTTTGTTTTTTTTTTTTTGTTTGTTGTTTGTGTTTTTTTTAAAGGAGTGAGTATAGATCTGTTCAATATTCATTTTAAATATTCATGTTTCATTCTTCCTTTCTAGTGTTTAAAAAATGGCTGTCATAAATTCTTATATATCTGTCCTTTAAAATGTTTATGATTTAAAAATAAGCCAGTCAGTAGTGTTAAGACACAGGTTTTTAATTTGGATAAGAATTGCTTTTGAGAAACAGGCATTTTTTATTACACCAAAAGAACTCAGGATTAGAGACAAGCACAGGTTAAAAATAATTTTTAAGTCCAGCTACAGAAAGCCTGAGTGATTCATATAGTTTCAATTCTTCCTGTGAATTTGTCCTTTGCTTTCAAGTGTTCTTATTTACATATAGCCTCGTTTCAGAGAAGAGACCTTTTAAACACATCGATAGGTCAATAAATCTATGCTTTTAATAGGGATGTACTTTTGTCCATTCTTTATTTTGGAGCGTTCCATTATACACTGTCCTGCGTGACTATACACTGCTGAACATGAAATGTTTATGTACAATTGATTGGTTCTTTCAACACATTTGATTACCAGAAAGTGCAAAAAGGATGTTTTCAAGGTTTATAAAGGCATATGTTGACCTTTCTTTGTGAATATAAAAGCCTAATTCTATTGCCATTATCCCCTCTACAGAGGGAACGCGGTGCATGCCTAGGAACATATAAACTCTCACAGCAGAATGGAGAAGTAACATTTCCAAGGACACATGACTTAAGGACATGCTTCTATTATGGATGTAGACTTTTATTCTTATTTCTGATGCCTCTTCCAGCTGCCTTTGCAAATCATACATAGAACTGGAAACATGGTCCAGAGGCTCACATCTAATAACATCAGCCACTGTTTAAACAGAATAACTGAACTTTGAGGCACCACTCTCAGAAAGGAGCCTGAGGCATATTTACCTACGAGAATGCCCCGTTTTGCATCCTGCCTTATTGCCTGTACACAGCTATCTCACAAACACCTGTCACAGCAGTGTACCCATCAGCTACATGTCCCCTGCCCAAGCAAGTAGGTTCCTTTATGCCCTGGAGATCACATTCCTTTTCAATCAGGACTGCTTTTTCAGGGTCACTGTGTGTGAGTTCAGTGGGCTTGGTGGAGCTGCATGGTGTCAACAAGCTCAAAATCTTTCAGGCTAAGACTCCCAGATGCATTAAGGTGCCAGCTCCTACTGAAATAAAAAGCGTTTAAAGGTCTGTCTTTACACATCTCTGTAATGAAATGAATTTCCATTGGTACAGATGTTATGACCTTCCCTATACATAAGGGGAATATCCATTATGACATAACTTGAGGCTGATGACAAAAAACTCTCCTATAAGAGAGTTATAAGAAATGGGATCTAAGGACAGTAGTAGAGGAGCAAAAGGTCAGGGGAAGGGATTTTCCTCCATCGTTAAAAGGATTGCAGGGTCAGCAAACAGAACAGAGAACTGGTTATCCTTATCATGATGATCTTCATCTAAAGGCAGATTCACAGTAGGTATAACTTCTGGCTTCCACTTCCTGACATGACTATGACCATGATATGATTCTGCCCATGGACACTGTGGCTGCGCAGGCCTTTGCCTGTGCTGTCTGTGACTAAATCAAAGACCTATTGAGCGTCTTGGAGTCCATAATGTTCCAGAATGCAGTTACTTTGTACACTTAATGACAACAAGAGTTAGTGTGAAGGGTACTGGAAGGACCTATGCAGCTAATGGGAGTATCCACTCAAGAAGTTTCTGATTTTTTTCAAGGGAAGACATGTGGCTAAAATCCCTAGCTATTAAGAAACATAACAAGGCAAAGCATAACCCTGTGAAGAGTACTTCTAAAACACCTCTGATTTCTGAACGTTTCCATGAGTGAAAATGATAGTCATCTTTAATACTTGGCACTGAAATAGGCAAATCAGTGTAGGAATTATTTCATGTTGGATTGTAACAAACAAACCAACTAAATAAGATTCTGTCCTTTGAAGCTGCAAAAACTCTAATCCTTTTCTAATTAGGGACAAAGGCAAGCCAATAGACAATTCATCTTTCCCCAATTTGGGATAAAAAATTGTCTGTTTTGCCTTCTGCATTGCAGATCCTCTTAGTTAAGTTGGCTCCCTCTCTCTCCCTGTTTCTTTCAGTTTTCAGACTCCTTGTACTACTAAAAGCTGGACAATTAAAAGGTGAGTTGCGTTGTGCTGTAGCACAGTAGAACTTCACCAGGTCAAAGGAGTTCTGGCGTCTTTCTTATTATCATTGTCCAGTTTCTCTCACAAGTGTTATATTGTGTATTCTGGGGTACTGTTCCTCAGTCAATCTATTCTCATAGGTTTATTTTTATATCAGATCGTCATCAAGTGGGCTCCATTGTACAAAGCACTATTCTCAAAAGTGGCTATTATAATTCAGCATACAGTGATGAACACAATTACCTTTAGGTTCATTTAAAAAAAGATGAAAAAAAGAAGAAGAAAAAATAAGAAATGCATCTGAACAAAGAAAGTCTTTGTAGAAAGGTCAATTGGATAAAGGGACAGTTGTTAAAAAAAAAAAAAGAAGACACATTGATCTAAGCTGCAGAAATGGTAAAAATATACAAAAAAATGGATAGCTCAGACTCATAAATGAAGGCAGAAAAAATAATTTATTGAAAAATTTTAAGTCTAATACAATATTAGTAGGTAATACTGTTCAAAAGTCATTATCTGATACTTTTGAAGGATTAAAACAAGAGAGACTGATATGCTTGATTAAAACGAGATAGTCTCTAGACTGATATGCTTTTGAATGACTGCATCTGTACACTGGTGCAAGTGTGATTTTAAAGAGACATTCTCGATAAGCAATAAGTTGCATATTTCATTAGCCCTGTTATTAAGCTAAATCTCTACCTTTGGCATGGAAATGCCAGTACCTCTATTTCACAGATGAGGAACAGAGACATGGGGTATACAAGTTGTCTACCCAAGGTTGCAGGGAAGTATCTTTATACCAAACCAGTGCTCAGAGCACTGGATCACATGCTTTTTTCTCTCCTAACGGATGTAATACAGGATGGAATTACACTTCTTTATTTATTTTCTTAAAGGGGAAGGTTCAGATTGAAAAATAATCTTTAAAACTGTATACAGCACCTTTTCTACCATATGCAGAGGTCTGGACTGTAATGTGGGAATGACAAACTGTCCCTAGCAACACACAGCCCAGAAAACTCACCGCTTTTAAATTTTGACTGTTGTCCTAAAAGAAATCTGTCTCCCTGTCTATTAATTCAACATCAGCCACTTTGTACTGAGCCAAACTTACATGGCCCAAGGGGATGACTTTGAAGCATTTGTTCAGTTTATGGACAGCAGGAAATCTTGTGTATTGAAGGTGACTTATAGGATCAGCTTTCATATTCAGTTCTATGCAAATAAATAAATAAAAACACCAAAAAGTTCACCCGCACCATGGGAACCTATTTTAAAGTGCCTAATTACCCATAATGTCTTGTGGTCCTGATTTTTCAGTCACTGATCACTTTCCTTTGCATTTAACAGAACTTTTTGAGTGAGTAAAGGCAAATTCCTGTATGAAAAAGAAAGACATGAGGCTCTCCTTTTGTTGTGAAGTTATCATTTAACAGAATCTTAACCAATTTAATTAAAACTTACAAAGATCTGGAAGCCCACAAGTTCATCCTTCTTTTCTGTTTCATTGCTAACAAAAGTCAGTTTAATGTCAGCTCAAACAAGTGAATAAAAGGGTGTTCCTATAATAACTGAAAGAAACCTACAACAATATTTTTCCAATAGTTGAAGCGCCAGAGTTCCTAAAATCCTGGAGATCCAGATCAACCAGGAATTTGAAAGAATTTCCCTCAGAATTGGCTAATAGTCCATCCAACCCAAGAGATTTTGAATAACGGGGCTCAATGAAATCTAATTTTTCAAATAAATGCATTTTCACTGGAAAAATTCTGGCCAGTTTTTTGCTGTTATCCTTATCTCTGAATTTTCATTCAAAGCAGAAAAGCACAATGCATTCTGTTTTGCAGAAATCTTAGGCTAGAAGTACGGGGTGTCTGTTCCTGTTGTTTTTATCTTTTCTCATTTTTATTGGTAAACTATCAAGCAGAATGTTCCCCCCTCCTGGTTTTACACAGCTTAAACTGATTGTATTTCAAAAAAATGCAGATGCCTATATCTTTTATAGGAAGAAAGTCATTAAATTTTGTAAATGTTAGAAAAAAAGAAACTGTGAATGATATTCTGGAAAGTGACGGCATCATAAAATATGCACAATCTGGTCAAGTTCCAATTAAAAAAAATGTGTGAGCATAAACAACCTTTAAAAATAGCAATGTAAAATTTACGAGTGCAGAGTGGATTTGGAAGTTGTAGCCACGCCCAACCACATTTTCTGTTCACATCAACCTGGTTTCTAATTCTGCATATATTTTACATTTGCTGACATTTTCATATACAAGGAACTTTCTGCAGTTGATGTGTAGAAGCATCAAGTCCTGAGCAGCATGGAAAAGGAATTCTTCAGTGGTGGAAGAATATTGTACTGACACTTTCATCTTGATCTGCCAAATATTTCCTTTCACTTTTGTAATTTGTTGCTGCTACATCTTCCAACTGCTTGGAAATCAGTTATATGGGGTGGACCATTAGAGAGTGTTTAATTATTCATGTTTAAATATCTAACAAAGGGAAGCTTTGGTAGGTATCTACTAGACCCAAAGCTTTTTATTAGAACATTTTCCTTGATCAGTGGCTCCCTTGTGAGCATTTTTTGAGGCAAAGGATATACTTAACTAGATGAGGGCAGTAACAGTGACAAACGATGAGGAGAAGGCTGATGTACTTAATGCCTTCTTTGTCTCAATCTTCAGTAGTAGGACCAGTTGTTCCCTGACTACCCAGACCTCTGATGTAGTAGATAGGGGCAGGGAGCAGAATGAAGCACCTGTAATCCAAAGGGAGATGGTGAGGGACCTGCTACAGCACCTAGACATATGAAAGTCTATGGTGCCAGATGGGATCCACCCAAGGGTACTGAAGGAGCTGGCGGAAGTGCTCACTGAGCCACTTTCCATCATTTACCAGCAGTCCTTGAAAACCAGGGAGGTCACAGTTGACTGGCATCTAGGAAATGTGACGTCCATCCACAAGAAGGGCTGGAAGGAGGATCCAGGGAACTAAAGGTCTGTCAGTCTGACCTCAGTGCTAGCGAAGGTTATGGATTAGAGCATGCTGAGTGCCATTATGCGGCACGTGAAGGACAACCAGGCGATCAGGCCCAGTCAGCATGGGTTCATGAACAGCAGATCCTGTTTGACCAACCTTATCTCCTTCTATGACAAAGTGACCTGCTTGGTGAATGAGGGAAAGGCCTTTGATACGGTTTCCCACAGCATTCTCCTGGAGCAAGTGGATGTCCGTGGTTCGGACAGAAGTACTCTTCCTGTGTAAAAAACTGGCTGGAGGGCAGGGCCCAGACAGTGGTGGTGAATGGATGAAATCCAGTTGGCGGCTGGTCACAAGTGGTGTTTCCCAGGGCTTGGTATTGGGGCCTTTCAATATCTCTAGCAGTGATCTGGATGAGGGGATGAGTGCACCCTCAGGAAGTTTACAGATGACATCAAATTAGGTGGGAGTATCGACCTGCTTGAGGGTGGAAAAGCTTTGCAGAGGGATCTGGACAGGATGGATCGATGGGCCAAGGCCAATCATATGAGGTTCAACAAGGCCAAGTGCTGGGTTCTGCACTTGAGTCAAAACAACCCCATGCAGCGTTACAAGCTTGGGGAGGAGTGGCTGCAGAGTTGACTGGTAGAAAAGGACCTGGGGGTGTTGGTCGACTGCTGGCTGAATACGATCCAGCAGTGTGCCCTGGTGGCCAAGAAGACCAACAGCATCCTGGCCCGTATCAGGAGTAGCATGGCCAGCAAGACTAGGGAAGTGATTGTTCCCCTGTACTGGGCACTAGTGTGGCCCCACCCAGTTTTGGGCCCCTTACTGCAAAAAAGACATTGAGGTGCTGGAGCGTGTCCAGAGAAGGGGAACAAAGCTGGTGAGGGGTCTGAAGAAAAAGTCTTATGAGGAGCGGCTGAGGGAGCTGGGGTTGTTCAGCCTAGAGAACAGGAGGCTGAGGGGAGACCTTATTGCTGTCTACAACTACCTGAAAGGAGGTTGTAGTGAGGTGGGGGTCGGTCTCTTCTCCCAAGTAACAGGTGATAGAACAAGAAGAAATGGCCTCAATTTGCATGAGGGGAGGTTTAGATTGGATATTAGGAAACCGTGAAAGAGTTACTAAGTGTTGGAACTGGCTGCTCAGGGAAGTGTTTGAGTCACTATCCCTGAAGCTATTTAAAAGACGAGTAGACATAGTGCTTAGAGATATAGTTTAGTGACGTTTTTTGTCAGTGTTAGGTTGATGGTTAGACTAAATGATCTGAAAGGTCCCTTCCAACCTAGGCAGTTTGATGATTCTATGATTCTAAGCCTTTAGGAGTTAGCAGATGCAGATTTGTTTTTCAGTCCTCCTAAGTGTCATGAAAGTTCCCAATCACTTTAACTCAAACCCTCAAATTAATATTTGTCACAATAATTAAATTTAACTGAACTTTGAACAACTTTTCATTCTTAAAATCTTTGTCCAACCGCTGTGTAACCCTAAAGTTTCCTAAAGCATGCAGTTTTCTAACATATGAACACTTGGGTTTCTCTGTCAGCTGTTTTTAATTCTGTGTGTCTGTATGCTGTCAAGCATTAACAATATTTCAATTGTCATTCATCAGCATGTTCCTGTACTACTGAGCTATTCTAGAAATTCTTTCCTACCCTAAGATGGGAGACACCCAGGGCTATCAAAAACTTTAACTAGCCAAAATTAAGCCATCCCTTAAATTCATTCAACCTAAAGTGGAGAGACTAAAGCTGTTCTGTGAAATATGGAAAAATCAGTCATTTAGCCAGAGTGAGGGAGTATAAATATGAAACCATGACAACATACCTCCCAATGGCTAGAACACTCATCTGAGAGGGCAAAATCCCTCAGCCTTGAACTAAAGAAACATTTAAATTTTACGTGAAGCAGTCACTGGAAAAAAACCTGCTAGTCACTGAAGTGCAGACTTGAATCCATAACCCTCCTTCCCAAATGAGTGCACTAACAACTAGTCAGTCTTCTCTTTTACATTTTGACTCTAATGAACTATTAAAAAATGTTAGCAAAACTGTACTTCTTCACATGAAATTCTGATTCTTCTCATCTTTCTCCTGAAAGATGAGTTTCTATGCTTTTGCCTTTTTGTCTCTAAGTCTGTGTAAGTACAGAAACAAACAGACTAGTTTTACCTCTTCCCAGTTACTAAAAGAAGAAGTTCAGGCACTTATTTTAAGGCAGATCTGCAGTCTGTCAGTGGCTACTGAAGGGAAGGGTCTTACTCATAGTGGAAAGGGGAGGATGATCCGTTTCTATGCATTTCCCTCCTCATTGGATTATATGAGTCTCAGCAATACTCGGGATATATTTGGACCAGAACCAAAAACCAAAAACAAACAAAAAAACCCCGAAACAATAAACCAAATACTTTTCTACAAATACTTTGAGCCTGGATTTCTGTCTTCTGTTTCCCATGTAGTCAAGTATATGATGGTGAAGAACGAACACATGTAAGAACACTTTGTTTGCATAAACATAAATATTAATCCTATATGAAGAGAGTGGTTCATAAAGCACTTTTTTTTTCCCCTGTAACTTTTAACTCCACTGAAGTTACTTCAATGTATTTCCTTTGTTTCTTGATTTAACAGCAAGACTAAAAACCTTTTACAATGTGATGAAAATCCAATTAAGTTACCGTTAGAAGTTGGTAGGATGGTAAATATGAGTCTGGCCAGATGGTACACAAATGTTGGTAATCAAAGCCAGGCTGGATGGAGTTTTGAGCAACCTGGTCTAGTGGGAGGTGTCCCTGCCGATGGCAGGAGGGTGGAACTAGATGATCTTTAAGATTCCTTCCAGCCCAAACCATTCTATGATTCTAAGATAATCAGAATTTCACTAGGACTATAAATGGCCATTGATTTTTTTTTCCAAAATGTCTCACTTCCTCACCTCTGAAGAAAACTAAGCCAAAATATATGGATTTATTAATTCAACACATGTTGTTGAACTGTTTTTGCTGAGCCAGGTTTTTATATTCTGGCAAATCAGCTATTAATTATAGAAATATTGGACCCTTCTCTTGCCAAATGAAGTCAGTACCTGCCTCATCTTTGCTATCCATAGTGGATAAGAAAGACAAAGGCAAAAACAAAGAGGTATTGACTGCTGAATAGAAGCTGTTCTTCAAAAGATGCAAGGTTATATCTTTTCTGTTACATAGTTATGCCCTATCTTCACTCCCAGATCCTCCTATTTTGTGTGTTCCCATTTACTTCATTATCTAATATACTATTTTATCTTTCTATCCACCTTTTCATTGAAAAGATAAAAAAAATCAGCGAACAAAGCTAACCAAGAGATCTGTGTTTATAAGTAAATAAATGAAGATTCCAAAGAGAGCCTGGTAGGAAACAGTGCAGCTCTCAGTGGCACAATGTTTTGCTGCCTCCTCACTTGATGAGAGGAATCACATTTTGAAGAATACTTTCCACACAAGACATTTTTCTTCCTATCCTCTTCATTCGCACCACCTGCTTCAGGAAATATATATTTTCCACATACTGCTCAAATGAACTAATCTATTTTCACTATGTGTCTTTTTTGGCAAAATATCTGCAGTATTTTCTTTCATAAAGACAAATTCTGTTCTTTTGGTATTTTTCCCCTTCCTTTTTCTTTTTTGTTAATAAAAAAATATGATCCCTTATTTCCTCCTCAGGGGGAAAAAAAGAAAAAAAAAGAAGAAAAAAAAAGAAAAAAGACAGCAAGAGAAACAGCAAGGAATAAGTAAACAAAAAAGAAACCATATTGAAGCCTGTAGAAATTAAAAATTTAGAGCCAGATACCCAACTATCTTAAAATGGCATAGATTCATTGAAAATCTGTCTGTGAATATTTAATTGTTTTGAAATGACATTTCTGCAGACAGTAGCATGAAGGAAAAAATGCCATTTTTTTATTATTTGGACTGAAAATGCCAATACTCTGTCAGCTAGGAAAGATAAATTATTTCATTCACCTTCTACTGAAGGTGCTGAAGTAGAGCGAGGTCCATGGGAGACACAGTTTCCCAAATAAAGCTTCATTTCTTACTAATTCAGAAGCTATTATGCAATAAGGCTTCTCCTATAACATCTCTATCAGCATGTGCATTTCCATCTTTCCAAGCATTTTTTTTTTTTCTGGGAAAAAAACCTTCTAGATAAAATATCTGTTGGTATAATTGAAGGCATATTTTAGTTTGTTTTTTTTTTTTTTTAAATTTATTTTGTTTTAATGCACCTCCTTTCTCTGGGTTTTAGATGATGTCTTTTGGTCTCCTTTCTGATGCTTCCTAGTCTTAAGTGACAGGACACCTTAGTGCTGTGACACTGATTTTCAGTTCTTCCATACACTTTTTAGCGTCGTCTGAATGTCTAAAACAAATTTATTTTGTTCAATAGTAAAGAGATATATCTGTGAGAACTTTTTTTTTTTTTG